>WNWU01013765.1:5767416-5824364 GCA_012654045.1 Ptyas mucosa | reverse complement strand
CTCCAGCCAGCATAGCTGGCTGGAGAATTCTGGGAGTCGAAGTCCACAAGTCTTAAAGCTGCCAAGTTTGGGAACCCCTGGCTTAGCCCATTGTAAGCCACCCTGAGTCTCCAGAGAAGGGCGGCATATAAATCAAATTTTAAAAAAAATAAAAAAATTGTGACATTGTATACTAAATCACTCCAGATTTAGTCAGGTAATTTAATCTATGTAGGGTCTAGGTAGGGTGACGAGGAATAGTCTTGAGAATGTTACCTGGGAAGAGTTTGACTCTTTGACTCCGGATGACATGGACAGGATTTTGGGGAGACTTAATGCGGCCACATGTTTACTGGACCTGTGTCCCTCCTGGTTAGTACTGGCTTCCTGGGAGGTTACACGAGGCTGGCTCCAGGGAATTATCAACGCTTCGTTGAGTGACGGTCACTTCCCCGCTACCTTGAAAGAGGTGGTGGTGAGGCCTCTCCTCAAGAAGCCCTCCCTTGACCCGGCAGTACTGGCTAACTACCATCCTGTCTCCAACTTTCGCTTTGTGGCGAAGGTTGTTGAGAGTGTGGTCGCACGACAGTTTCCACGATTCCTGGAGGAAACGTCTTATCTAGATCCGTTCCAGTCGGGTTTCAGGCCTGGGTACAGCATGGAAACGGCATTGGTCGCGTTGGTTGATGATCTCCGGAGGGCTCGGGACAGGGGTTGCTCCTCTGTTCTGGTCCTATTAGATCTCTCAGCGGCTTTTGATACCATCGACCATGGTATCATTCTGCACCGGTTGGAAGAGTTAGGGATGGGGGGCACTGTGCTACGGTGGTTCTCCTCCTTTCTCTCCGACCAGTCGCAGTTCGTGTTGGCAGGGTGGCAGAGGTCGACCTCGACCTCGAGGCCTCTCATTTGTGGAGTGCCACAGGGGTCGGTCCTCTCGCCCCTTTTGTTCAACATTTATGTGAAGCCGCTGGGTGAGATCATCCGTGGCTTTGGGGTGAGATACCATCAGTACACTGATGACATCCAGCTGTACATTTCCACCCCAGGCCACCCCAACGATGCCCTTGAAGTGATGTCCCAGTGCCTGGAGGCTGTGCGGATCTGGATGGGGAGGAACAAGCTCAAGCTCAACCCTTCCAAGACTGAGTGGCTGTGGTTCCCGGCATCCCGATATAGTCAGCTGACTCCATCGCTGACTATCAGGGGCAAGTCTTTGGCCCCTGCGGAGAGGGCGCGCAATCTGGGTGTCCTCCTGGATACGCAGCTGTCCTTGGAGGAACATCTGACAGCTGTAGCCAGGGGGACCTTTTGTCAGGTTCGCCTGATTCGCCAGTTGCGCCCCTTTCTTGATCGGGATTCCATGTGCACAGTTACTCACACCCTCATCACCTCTCGCCTGGACTACTGCAACGCTCTCTACATGGGGCTCCCCTTGAGGAGCACCCGGAGGCTCCAACTGGTCCAGAATGCGGCCGCGCGGGTAGTGACGGGAGCTGCATGGCACTCCCACATAACACCGCTCCTGTGCGAGCTGCACTGGCTCCTGGTGGTCTTCCGGGTGTGCTTCAAGGTGTTGGTCACCACCTTTAAAGTGCTCCATGGCATGGGACCTAGTTACCTTTGAGACCGCCTTCTGCCACCGACGACCTTCCATCGACCCATTCGCTCCCACAGAGAGGGCCTCCTCGGGGTGCCGTTAGCCAAACAATGTAGGCTGGCGACCCCCAGGGGGAGGGCCTTCTCTGTGGGGGCTCCTACCCTCTGGAATCAGCTGCCCCCAGAGATAAGGAGAATCCAAGACCTCCGTGCCTTCCGCCGTGCCCTTAAAACTTTTTTCTTCCAGCAAGCCGGGCTGGCTTAACAAACCCTTTTAAACAATTTTAACTGGTTTGTCTTTTTAAATTTGGGGCCAAATTGAGATATTTCTTTTAACTGTTTTTTAATATTTGTATTGTATGTTTTTATTCGGCTGTACACCGCTCCGAGTCCCTAGGGAGAAGGGCAGTATATCAATTTGAAAATAAATAAATAAATAAATAAATAAATAAATAAATAAATAAATAAATAAATAAACAAACAAACAAACAAACAAACAAACAAACAAACTGTGAGCTCCAGTGTCCTCAAAATGCTCGGTCCAAAATCCCTTAGGACCAATTTGAAATGACAAATTTCATTCAGAGCAATTATTTTAATATATGATTTGTCATTTGTGTCATCTTGAGAAGGCAGCCGACCTGCCTTCTCCCAAGTAATTATGTTAACCTAAGGGTGGCCCTTATGGTTTAAATTAAAGTTATATTCATATTACTGCTATACATCAATGCTTACTCAAGTTATATATTATAGTGCTAAAAAGTATTTTTCTTGTTTTTTCTTATAGGTTGCTTTTGATTTCAGTGACACTGCTCTCCATTTATTCAATAAATCTCTTGTTAGCTTGCGCAAAGGAAACAGGTAATTCATAAAACTATATTATTTCACTTCCAAGGAATAACATACAGATAATGAATATGGTATATAAAAGCCTAAATCTTCCACCCTATTTTGTTTTGCTTTATTAATTCTAAAATAAATTAAATATGCTTTGTTAAACCAAGAAAAAAATAGAGCCATTGTTTAGTTTTGCTTTATTAAACTAAAAAAGTATATAATGCCATATTTCAAATATGATCTTAATAAAATAATGAAGTTAAACAGTATATGAAAATGTATGTTTTAAAAGTGAAGGGAAAATAAACTGGGTGAAAACTGCGGGAACTTTCAGAGTCGGTTTTCACCAGTTGTGCCAATATGATATATCCAATAAATTATTCTTTGAGGAATCTACCTGCCTCAGAGTTCTGCTTTCTATGGGTGCATTACCGTATTTTTCAGACTATAAGATGCACCTGACTATAAGACGCACCTAAATTTAGAAGAGGAACTCAACAAAAAAAGTTTTTGGCCTCCACACACCTTATTTTCGGGCCTTTTTCTGAGCCTTTTCCAGCCTTTTTTGGATAATTTTTAGGTTTTTTTTTTTGGCCCGTATTTGAGGCTTTTTTTGGCCCAAATATGAGGCTTTTTTTGGCCTGTTTTTGAGGCTTTTTCAGCCAGTATTTGAGGCTTTCCTCAGTCCGTATTTGAGGCTTTTTTCGGCCTGTTTTTGAAGCTTTCTTCAGCTCATTTTTGAGCCTTTTTTCGGCCCATTTTCAAGGCTTTTTTCAGCCCATTTTTGAGGCATTTTTCAGCCCATTTTTTCCTTAAAAAGCCTTGAAAATGGGCCAAAAAAGCCCCAATCATGGGCCAAAAAAGCCCCAAAAATGGGCTGAAAAAAGGCTCAAAAACGGGCTGAAAAAAGCCCCCAAAATGGGCCAAAAAAAAGGCCTGAAAAATGGGGCGTGTGGAAGCAAAAAAATGGCTGGTGGGTGGGCGGGGCTTTGGCAATATTCGGTGTATAAGATGCACAGACATTTTCGCCCCCTTTTGGGAGATAAAAAAGTGCGTCTTATAGTCCGAAAAATATGGTACTTAGACTGCTGACATTCCCATCACTACAACCTCACAATATTTTTTGTAAACCACCACCACAAATATTCCCTTGCAATTTATTTTATTTTAATTTTGAGTAAGGGTAAAATAACTTTTGTTACTTCATGATCAGAGAGTTGGACGAAGGCAGCAATTTAACAACATTATTTTCACTCTCCTACTGTTCAACCAGAAGGAAAGTGGGCAGCAATATTGGTTCACAAGTGTTCTCTACTTTTCAAGGTTATGAGAAGTGAAAATAATAGCTTTAGACTTTTTTTTTTGCAAAGAACTGGAGAGAACAAATGCTATGATGCAGAGGTACTTTCTGCTTCTTATGCTTTACATCTCATTTGTCAGTTAAAAGATAAAAAAACAATATATACATAGGTATGAAACAAATGTACAGTATATGATTAGAGATACTGTTCCTTGTTGTGATTAATTGCCATCTCTCTTCACCTTGGTTTTACTAGGCTGCATGGTTTATGAAAAACTCGGAGAACAAGTTTTTGGCACTCCAGGAAAGATTATTGTTTTTGGATCTACGTCTCTTCAGAACACAGGAGGTAAATAAAGTCTAAAGAAGCAGGAAAAATTAATAATTCATTCAGTAGGTCTACTTAAGCATTTCATACTGGGAAGCTGCACTGGCTGCTTTGAATCATTTGGAGAACTGCAGAAGGAGCCAATGAGCCATAGCTATTCACATATGTACCTATTTAACATCATCCAGATGTATACCATTCCTTTTTTCGCACATTCACATAAAAATGCATATGGGATCAGGGCAGAAGTGAATATGACCAAAATTTACTATTCCCAGCAGTCAATGGGAAAGTTCACAGGGAGAAAAGGATAGGTTTTTTTATTTTCTAATTTTACTTAAAGCAAACTATATGTGAAGCAGAAACATTTGCAGGCACACTAAGCCATAAGTTGCTTTAGCTATTGATTAATAGTTGATTTTAAAACAACTGGTGAAACTGATATTAAATTATAGTTTGAAATGGCTTTAATATTATATCTTTTTCTGCGGGTAACTAACTGTAGATGTACTATTGGGATATACTACTGTAAAACAAAAATATTTATTTTCATTTGATTTTCCCTTTCTACCATTTTATTTCATTTCATTTCATTTCATTATTATTATTATTTTATTTATTGACTCTGTCATCTGCATCTCTATAACTGTCTGGTTTGGTTCTGCAATCCAACAAGACAGACACAGACTTCAGAGGATAATTAGAACTGCAAAAAACCCCCAAAAACAATTGCTACCAACCTGCCTTCCATTGAGTACCTGTATACTGCACAAGTCAAAAAGAGGGCTGCGAAAATATTTACAGACACCTCACATCCTGGACATAAACTGTTTCAACTCCTACCCTCAAAACAATGCTATAGAGCACTGCACACCAGAACAACTCAACACAAAGAACAGTTTTTCCCCAAATGTCATCACTCTGCTAAACAAATAATTCCCTCAACACTGTCAAACTATTTACTAAATCTGCACTACTATTAACCTTCTCATCGTTCCCATCACCCATCTCCTTCCACTTATGACTGTATGACTAACTTTGTTGCTTGTATCCTTACGTTTATATTGATATTGATTGTTTCCTCATTGCTTATTTGTACCCTATGACTATCATTAAATGTTGTACCTTATGATTCTTGATGAATGTATCTTTTCTTTTATGTATACTGAGAGCATATGCACCAAGACAAATTCCTTGTGTGTCCAATCACACTTGGCCAATAAAAAATTTCTATTCTATTCTATTCTATTCTATTCTATTCTATTCTATTCTATTCTATTCTATTCTATTCTATTCTATTCTATTCTACACATATAAGAAAAAAAGCACATACCCCATTTCATTTACTACCCATGTTATGAATTTTGCCAAATATTCTCTTTTGACTTGCTTTGAAAATTATACAGAAATGTGCATCACTGTATGCTTAAGGCACAATTTCTTGTTTTCTTTTTACCATGCTTTCCTCCAGCTATGTTGAGCTACCTCTTTATAGTTAAAAATGAGCTGCCTGCTGCCATAAAGTTCCTTATGGGAGAAGGTGACACATTTGTGTAAGTTGAATTTATGTTTTTTTCTGATTTGATTATTTTGATGGTTGGATGAAGGATTTATATAAAGTGGTTGATGCCAGGAGGAAATGCAGGCAGTCCTCGAATTACAAATGTAATGGAGCCTGCCCATTCCATTCGTAACTCGAGGATTCGTAACTTGAACATGGTCACTCCCTGCTTTCGACCTCGCATTCACTAATCGAATGCATGGTTTGTTAAATGTCACATGAGGTATCTCGAGGTGGGGAAGGCCATGTGGGTGCCTAGTGATGGAATAGGCCACCTGCTTCAGACCACCCAAGGCCTCCCCCAACCCACCGAAATACCTCATTCTCCCTCTGGTGTCCCCAAAATTTCCCCCCCCCACCCCCCATTCTGCTGCACTGGATCACTTACCTTATGAAGATCTGTCTCCACTCCAGCCTCTCTTTTTCTTTGTCTGCTCCCTCCTTTCTCATTGGCAAAGTGCTTGATGAAGTCTTTGGCAATGAAAAATGAGGCGCAGAGGGCTGCGCTTTCCCCTATGGGCCTCTTTTCTTGCTGCCAAACCACTTGATGAAGCTTTCAGCAAGAAAAACAAGATGTGGAGGGCCACGCATTTCGGGCCTTCTTTCTTGCTGCCGAACTGCTTGAGGATTACTGTAGGCTGTAGGCTTTGGCAGCCCTTTGCAAAAAGCCTTTGCTAGTAGGAACAGAGCTTCGGAGGGATGCACCCACCTCTCCAAAGCTCCGCTGCTGCCAACACAGGCTTTTTGCAAAGGGCTACTGAAGCCTATAGGGACAGAATCTCCCTGCAGGCTTCGGCAAGGAAACAGCAAATGGAGGGAATGCCTGAAGGACTGAAGCCTTCCCTTAGTTTGCAAAAGTCCAGGCCTCAATTTGCAGAGAATAGAGACCTAAAATGCAAGATCAGTAGCACGAGATTTCGTGTTAATGATCTCATGTGAGATCACGTATGTTAGTCCTTTGTTCTCTGTAAATGCACCAAAAGCCTGAAGCAATGAAGCAGGCAAAGAAACTGTGACAGAGGGGAGCTCTTCGCAAGGTAGTTGAGTCTCCACAGGTTGAGTGCCTGTGAAGATCCAGCCGGGGTGGGGGGTGGGGGAAGGCAGGGTGAATGTTGCAGAGCCTCTGCGGCCCTTCGCAAGGGCGAACAACTACTGCAGTGCTGCAACATTCGTAATTTTAGGACTTTTTCATAAACGCTAGGGGGTGCTTACGGTGTAACTTTGAACGTTTGCTAAGGGACATGCATATGGTGCTACTTTCCTACTTTTTAATGGAATGATTTAAAAGAAGTGAAAAAGTTATCATTTCCACCTTTCCCAATATGGAATCTCTGGAATTGTTTGAAATTATAACCTCTTAAGAATTCCCAGCATATTTGTAAGTCCTGGAAAATATAGTTCCAAGATATCCAGAAGGCCAATCCAGAAGAAAGTATGGAAAAAATGCCCACTGTGAACAAAAAACCAAAGATTTTGCAGTTAAATGCAATGAAATTTCTTATTGACATGGACAATTATGGTAATCATTGGGTTCTTGGCCAGAACATTCAGAGGTAATTGAGGCACTTTATGAGCATCATATCCAGAGAAACTACAAGTTTCATTGCAGGTAATTATTTGTATTGATCTGGCTGAAGCAAGCAGTGGGTGAATCTAGAGACCAGAGTGGGTTGGGATACTTTCTGTCTCTGGCACTTCCAGTCTTCTCGTTCAGGATCCCTTTTCTCCCTATTTCAAATAGTAAGCTGAAGTAGAGAAACTAGATAGCTCTTATCATAGATATGAATTGAAATCTTACACGTGGGGATTGGGATAAGATTAAAATTAAGCAAAATTTTGCAGATTTTCATCCCTGATTTTAAATTTAACTACTTTAAACAAATGAGAGTTCAGAGTAAAAGTTATTTTTTCTTTCCAAAAATGTTTTATAGAGCATGGTATGTGGATGGGCGAGTTCTGGTCGTAGCTGTGACCTTTTTAATAATTCTTCCTCTATGCCTTCTGAAAAATTTGGGTAAGAATAAATTATCTTTTTTAGACTAAAAAGATTGTTGAAACTTAATCTTAGACATGTCTTTCCATCCCTTCCTCCTAGGAATGGAGACTTGAAAGTACAGTTGGGTACAGATTGAATATATTTGGTTGTTTAAGACACTAAATAATGTCTTTGTTTCATTTTTCTATTTCTGAGATTGCTTATGTCCCAAAAAAGTTCTGCACTCCCTGAGAACAGTAAATAATGTAGCATGCTTCAAATAAACAGTGCTATTTAAGATATATTAATACTAAAAAAAACTGTATAAACCTTAGCTTAGCAAACAACTTAGAATGTTTGTAAAGTCAAGATATTCTTGGATTCCTACCCCAGAACACTGTTGTTTCAAATCTTAATTTTACTAAGGCTCTGTTTCTTGCTTATTACATTACAAGCCCCCTGTATTTACTTCTTCAGCGGTTAATCATCTACAGCAGTAATGGCGAATCTTTTCTGCACCGAGTGCCCAAACCGGAACGTGCATGTGCGCCAGAGCGCTGGAAACCTGAAGACCAGCTGGCTGATGTGCGCACCTGGTCTTCAGGTTTCTGGCGTGCACCTGACAACACATGCTGGAAACCAGAAGAGCAGCTGGCAACAGCGCACGTGCCCACAGAGAGGGCTTTGGGTGCCACCTCTGGCACGGGTGCCATAAGGTCACCATCACGAATCTACAGTGCATAACGAGCTGTCCAGGTTTTTTTTTATAAAAGTTCACCCAGAGAATCTAAAAGTGCCCTTTACTTTTTTATTCTTTATAACATGGGAATGCATTGGGTAATGTGGGGTAGAATTTTGAAAAGGACTAAAACTAGAAGAAAAAAGTAATTAAATTAGATACAGTTTATATAATTATTACCCAATTATATAATAATTGCCCCTTCTTTTCACACTAAGCATTACAATTCAGCAGCAAAAGTTTGCAGGACACTGAAGCCCTTGCATTATAATCTAGTTTTCTTTTTCTTCTAAAAATTCTCAGACTTTACTGCTCTTTAGAATATAAAGTAATATTTTTGCAGTTGAGAACTTTTACAGTTCCATGTGAAGCATGGTTCTTAATTCTAGTAGATTTCTGCTTGAAAATTGCAGATTAGTTTCAAGACATAGGCAAGAATGATATTAATAGTGGATTAGCTTATTGTCAGTGAAGTTTTTAAACCATTTGAGTTATTGCAAAAGAAAATTGGATTACTGGAAATTATGAAATGGCAGTTTCACTTCTTGATTTTACAATTTGGTCAAGATGTACTACTCTTGTTATAAATTACTGAATTTATGACATGAAAAATTGTTTTCTATTATTCTATATTTACCGTATATACTCAAATATAAGCCGAGTTTTTCTTTTGTCACTCATTTCACAACTGCTTCTCTTCACCATGGTGACCAGATTTTTGTTTTTGTTGATCCTCTTTTCCACTTACCGAGCTAATTTACTGTTTTTCTTTGAAATCAATATTCAAAAACATTTAACCTACTGATGCCTCAATTAATGTAATTTTATTGGTATCTATTTTTATTTTGAAATTTACCAGTAGCCGCTGCATTTCCCACCCCCGGCTTATACTCGAGTCAATAAGTTTTCCCAGTTTTTGTGGTAAAATTGGGGGCCTTGGCTTATATTCGGGTCGGCTTATACTCGAGGATATACGGTAGATGTTTTTCAAGAATATTGCTAAAATATTAGTTATTTACAAGAACTTAGAAATGAAAAGCTAAAATATTCTATATTAAGAAATCACTGGCTGAGAATTTTAAAGAATATTAAATATGCATTTTCCATATGGACAAAGTATAATTATGTGTTTTAAAATTGTGATTTTTTTAAAATGTGTAACATATGTTTGTTGTTTCCTTTTCTTTTATGTTTGTATTTTTGTTTATATTACCCCTTCCCATTTTTCCCTTTTTTCTTTTCTTTTGTTTCTTTTTTGTATATTAAACAAATATATTTTTTAAAAAAACTAAAGTTCACCCAGGGCCAGTATAATATAATTGGATGAAGGAGAAGCAGATTCAAGTAATCACCCACTACAAAGCTCCCTGAATAAGTATGGCCAGTTCTCTTTCTCCACTCAATTGTCTTACAATGTTGCTGATTTTGTTAAGATAGCATTTAAAGAACTGCTCCCCCCCACCCCCTCTGCCTGAAATATGCATCCCTGAGTTGTCAGAGAAGAGATGGTACATAAATTAATTAATTGAACTAGCTTCCAGTCTAATTTCTGCATCACACTGATGGTAATGGAACAATGGAAAACATCAAAAAAAATATTTCCTCAGAGTAACTCAGATGACAGAGATAAAAATCAACCATGGTGGTTTTTAAAAGATGAATGAATATATAATTAGACTGTGATTGACCAACTGTGAGGAACACACAATTGGAATATAATCTGAGTGGATTCCATACCAAGTACAATAACTGCTAGTATACTTTGTGTCCTAGTTCAAAGTTCTGGTCATTACTTTTGAATAATCTACATAGTTTGACAGGAGGTTATTTGAAAAACAATCTGCCACCTTCTCTAATTGGATAGCAGATGCAGATGTATGTAGATGTAGTAAGAGGATCTTTGTTCAGATTCATCTTAATGTACCAGTTGCTCCCTTTCCTTGTTTGGGAAGCCCTTCAGATGTCCACTCATATGATGGTTACCTTGAGACAGGACTATTACAGTGCACTTATTGCAACACATTGGGCTGGCCTTGAAGACATTCAAAGCTACACATGGTTCAAAATACAGCAGCATAAGCAGTAATAGGCACTTCTTGTAGTGCCCATAAATCATCACTGCTGTGCAACCTCTATTAATAAAGGAAAATATTTATAGCTCAGTGTTGAAATGAGGTGCTTGGTGCTCACTGAGCTTGCAGACATTTCATTACCCAAAGGGTAACATTATCAGTGCTAAACCTATAAAACTATATTATATAGAAATATATTTCTATTTATAGGGAATTTTTAATCAATAAATCTGTAAATTTCTGAGGGAGATGGGCTATTTAGAAGATGATAGGTAGGTAGGTAGATAGGTAGATAGATAACCTCAGTAAAAATAGTAAAAATATTGAATATTACTAGCCCAATTAAGAATCACTGCCTATAAGTTTCATTATATGATCATTTAAAAAGGTGAACAATGTCAGATGCATATAAGGGATGAAATGAGCCATTAAGTACACAAATGAAAGTAATAATAAATTACTGAATATGTTGTCCTTTGAATTTCTATCAGGCTATCTTGGCTATACTAGTGGATTTTCTCTGACATGCATGGTATTTTTTCTCATAGTGGTAAGTTGGACTTAATGTTTCAATTTGGTCTAAGTGATTAAACTTTAAACTTTAAATTTAAATTTAAAACTATTTGCTGAATCTTTCAACTTTGATCCTTTATTGTAGGTCATATACAAGAAATTTCAGCTTCCTTGTCCTTTTCTGGACAGAAATGCAACAGATACTACCTTTTCCAATTTTAGTGTTGGCACAGAGGCATGCAGACCAAAGTATGTTACATTTAATTCTAAGGTATGTTTTTTTCTACAGTATTTGCCATTTCTTTCTACTATAGAGCTATAGGTGTAACAGAAACAGTGGTGCGTTCCTCCCAGTTCGGCCCGGTTCTCCCAAGCTGGTAGCGGTGACGATATGATGTCACCGAACCGGTTCTGCCCCCCTGTGCCCCACCCCCACCCCCCGTGTTATTCTTACCTTTTATTTGGCCCCACCCCCAATCTTTTGCTGCCTCCTCAGTCCCAGCTGATAGCTAGAGGGAAAAAAACTGTTTAAACTCTTGCCATGGGGCTTCAAAGGGCCGCCCTACAGCTGATCAGTGTTAAAAGAAAACAAATGAGTAGACCAGTGCCTGCAAAAATACATGAGTAGACCAGTGCCTGCAAAATTAAATGGGTAGACCAGTGCCTGCAAAAAATAAATGGGTAGATCAGTACAGCTCTGCAAGCAGTTAAAAGTCTAGTAGACCAGTACCTCTGCTAAATCCTAAATAATTGTCACATGACCATCAAGCCATGCCCACAAAATAAGCCATGCTCACAGAACCGGTAGTAAAAAATTTTAGAACCCACCCCTGAACAGGAACATACAAGTTCAACTGTAAAATGTGCTTTTTAAAAAATTTAATAAGAAATCTCAGGGTGTATACTGGTAATGGAGAGTAAAACTAAATGGTCCTGGTAATGGAGAGTAAAACTAAATGGTCCTTAAGAACTCTGTGTTCCATTGGCATATTCCACTAAGCACGTTCACTGAAATTTATCTTTCAAACATTCATTTTACTACTGATGCAAAAGTATAGAAAATTCCAATTCTGATATTTGAAACAATACAGACTTTATAACAACTTTAGGGAAAGTATCCTGATTCTTACCTTTTTTTTAACAGAGTGTGTATGCTTTGCCTACCATTGCATTTGCATTTGTGTGCCATCCATCAGTCCTTCCAATCTACAGTGAACTTAAAGAGTAAGAGAATATTTATTATTGATTATTAAAAAGAACATTTTCATCTGAATGATAGGAATATTGAGTTATATACTGCAGTGCTGTCATTATCCAAAGGAGAGGGAATATTTGACACTGACCCCTCCCCCCAGCATTCCAGAAAGATTTGATTCACTTGAGTGGGGGATTGAAGGGACATTGATACTCGCTGGGCATTTTCTTTAGATCTGCACAGCTATTTGTAGAAACACTAATAGTGCTAACAATCAGTCTAAAGGGATCTTGAGCTATAGCACCATTATTCACATCTGGTTCAAAGGCAGCTTAACCTAGCAGAGATATAAATGGTGGGTTTTTCCCCCCTCTCCCTTTTAACCTTACTCTGTCAAATGGGATTATAAAATACCGCTTTGGTTGGATCTTGCTGATACCATGTGGAATACAAATATTAAGTCACTCGGGGGGTTTTTATACAAAGATGTACTTTTCATGGAAGGGGGCAGATGGCAGTTGAAGACATTAGAAACACTGTTGGAAGAAGGGATTACTTTAATTTGGTTACAGTATAATCAACTACAAATGAGATGGAAAGAAGATCAAAAAACTGGTTTAATGATGTATGAAGTAGAATTGGTCAGACAGATAAAAGAGAAAGGACCAATGTATATTAAAAGAGTTTATAATGTTTTGTTAGAAAGGGACTCAGAAAAAGAGCTGGTTAAGGATTGTATGATTGAATGGGTACAAAACTTTACAGAACCAGTTATGATGGATACCTGGGAAAAAATATGGGTCCAGAATGTTAAATTTACACAATCACAGAACTTGCGGGAGAATTTTTATAAAATGTTTTATAGGTGGCATTTAGATCCTAAGAAATTGTCATGTATGTATCCTAATGTTCAACCAAAATGTTGGAGATGTGATTGTTTAGATGCTACATATTATCACATATGGTGGACTTGTAAGAAAGTGAAGGCTTTTTGGATAAAAATTTGGTGGGTTATGCAAAATGTTCTGAAGAAAAAACTACATTTTTCTCCACAATTGTTTCTATTGGGTATAGTTAAGGATTTTACAATGGGGGAAACAAAACTGATATTGTATATGGTGACAGCAGCTAGATTGTTGGTTGCCCAATATTGGAAGAAAGATGTCCTGCCTACTATTGATCAATGGTCCCAGAAGATGGCCGGATTTGCAGAAATGGCAAAGATTTCAGCTTTTTTAAAGGATTATACACAAGAGAATTATGCACAGGAATGGAAAAAGTGGATTGATTATGTACAAAATAAATATCAAACCAGAAAATATTATATAGCTTTCAGCTGAGGGAGATTAGACGAATATGGTAATGCTGAACAGAATGCAGGGGGTAGAATATGAAGGGGATGAGTAATATATATTGTGTTTGGGATTACTAGGGTTTTATATAGTGGAAGTCCGAGGGGTTGGGGGGGGAAAGGGGAGGTTGGGGAGGGATAGGGAGGGAAAGGGGGGAATTGTATTTTAAGGTTAACTTGATTTATGAAATATATAATATGTGGGGGGAAGGGGGGGAAAGGGGGGGGAAATCTGTATTTGGAAAACTTTTTCAATAAAAAAAAAAGTTAAGAACTACTGTGTTTCCCCGAAAAGAAGATCCAATCTTATTTTCTTTTGACTCCCCGAAAAAACAGCTAGGGCTTCTTTTCAGGTGGGTCTAATTATTGTCTTACCATGGCACCGACAGCCCCGCCCAGCCAAGCAGGAACTCACTGCCGGCCCACTTCTGTAGCTGCTTGCTGCCCCTCGCACGCATCACCCCCAGCCTCCATTTCGCCGTCAGAGCCTTCCTTGAAAGCCCTCTGCAGCTGAGAAACGGGCTCCAGATCGATGCACGCGGCACTCCCCGGCTTCCGTTTTGCCATCAGAGGCCTTCTGGAAAGCCCTCTGCAATCAAGAAACAGACTCCGGATTGATGCACGTGGTGCTCCTGGCTTCCATTTTGCCATCAGAGCCTTCTGGAAAGCCCTCTGCAGGTGATAACAAAGGGCTTTCCGAAAGACTCAGACAGCAAAAGGATTGATCCAGAGCTCTTTTATTGGCTACAAAGGGCTAACTCATCTGTAGCCGATAAAAGAGCTCTGGATCGATCCGGAGTGCTGTTATTGGCTGCAGAGGGCTTTCCGGAAGACTGGCGGCAAAATGGAGGCCGGTGGCAATGCGTGCATGAATCTGGACCTCATCTCTTAGTTGCAGAGGGCTTTCCGGAAGGCCTCTGATGGCAAAATGGAGGCTGGGGGTGCCACACACGCCAATCCGGAGCCCGTTTCTCAGCTGCAGAGGGCTTTCTGGAAGGCTCTGATGGCGAAACCGAGGCTGGGGGTGACGTGTGTGAGCAGCTGCAAGCAGCCACAGAAGTGGGCCGCAGAAGAAGCGGCTGCAGAAGAAGATGAGGCAGGTGTCAGGGTGTGCGAGGCCTGGTAAGTAGGACAGCTCCCCACCCCCATCCTAACTTAATTTTTACCTCGCCCCAGCCCCTGCACCCTGGGGTGGGCGGGGTCCTAATTAGGGCTAATTTTGGGGGTAGGGCTTAATTTGAGTGAATGTGTTCAAAAAACACAGGGCTTCTTTTTGGGGTAGGTCTTATTTTGGGGAAAACACGGTGTACCATTAAAATCTGGAAGGCAGAGTATATTGAATTCTCAGATCTTCTAAGGATTTTTTGTTTTAAATATATATACGCCTAATTAAAAATCTGAAAGCACAGATATTTTCTGTATCCTGTAAAGTTTACATGCCTTAAGGCAAAATCACAATCCCAGAAATTGTATAGGGGTTTTAGGTATATAAGTAAAGTAAATACCTTGGTATTCTCCAAGTGTTTGGACTACCAATGCATAATTCCTAACCATAAACTATTCTAGCAAGAGTTAAGGATTTTATTGTTGCATCCTAAACTATCTGTGAAAAGTCAGGTTGTCAGTGTTTGATTAATTGATTGATCGATTTATTGATTTATATGGCCACCCATTTCACACTGGCAACTCTGGAAAGATAACGGATGAATAAAAACCCAAGAAGAAGCAATGAAAACTTTTTTGTGAATAGAACTTCAGCTTTAGTTGTGCGCATTAAATTTAGCACATATGAAATTGGCTAATATGCCCATTATAAAGAGTCTTTGTATATCTATCCAAATAGAATGATGCCTAAAAGGGACTACTCAATTCTTAAACAAATAATGAAACAAAATCAAACAAAATTAATCTGTCTTCTTTAGCATTGTTTTCTAGATCTATCTGAGAACTTTAATCTTTATAGTTTTTAATACAAACTCATCTGATCCATAATTCCTGAAATAATTGCCAGATTAAATTATATTTTTCATTTCTTTTGATTTTGTACTGCAGCGCTGTATTCAAAACATGTAACAAATTTATTAAATATTTTAGCTTAAATGTGCTTGAGTTAAAATATTTTGTAAATAAAAATGCACTCATACAAATGCATTTGTAATTATTTAAACACAAAACCTATATATTTTAGGGTTTATTAACCCTAAAATTAAGGTCATTAAGTAACCTTATTACTTAATGACCGTTCAAAGATACAATGGACTTGAAAAAAGTTACTTATGACTTATCCTTAAAGTTATGACTGCCACACCACCACTGAGATCACATTGCATTTTGGGTGGTTGCATTTTCAACATTTTTACCACTTTCTGGCAAAAATGCCCATTGGAAAAGCTGGATTTGGACTTGCAATCCTATGATTTATTTAACAACTTTATAAAACAGTGGTAAAATCGCAGTTTATGACCATAATGTTTTACGACTAAAATTGCACCCAATTGTGGGCATAAGTTGAAGACTACCTGTATGAAAAATTACTGATTAGTGTGGAATAAAAAACATATTTATTGACGAGTGCATGGACTGAAAAGAGCCTGCTTCATCTAGCCCAAGGGTGTCAACCTGCGGCCCGATGGGCCAGATGCGTTACGTGCTGGCCCCACCCCCACCCGTTTTAGCGAAGGGGGAAAAGTCCCGATACATCATGTGATAATGCAAGTTTGACACCGCTGATCTAGCCTGTTTCCAGTTAGTTGAGGCCCTTAAATTAGGGATTCATGTTATTAAGCTTAACAGTTTATATAAGCACAGTATATGCTGCTATAATGAGCTACGGTGGCTTAATAGCCTATTTTGACCTACCATGGTTTTTTTGATGGTTCAATGATTGCTTAGTGCTAACACAATGAGGAAACTATTATTTATACATTAGATTCAAAGGATTTTAAACTTTTCATTTCTTAGTTTGCCATTTTGTTTCTTCTTTCCTCTTTAACCAGATTAAAATATTCTTTGTAAACCAGATTCCTGTTGTTGCTTAAATCATCCTTAAAACTGTTGGTTAAGAGTTTTTTTCTTCCAAACACCCAACAGTTTAATGCCAGCTATTTAAGCGAGGAAGGACGATGAAAGGCAAATTATAGATATATTGGAATATTTTGAGAAGAATAAACAGTTCACTGCAATGCTGGTGTGTTTAGTTGTGAAGTAAGCCTTGGCCTGAGTGAATTGGTACCTTTTATTAAAGACTGTAACAAAGATGGATTTAATTGTAACTGTAGAAGTCTTATTGAATATGATAGCGAATTTGAGCTTTTTGTTTGAGTGTAATAGCCACAGGGCAAGAAGACTATAGGCCTAGGGCAATTGCAGGGATCTGGTGGTTACCCTAATACGATGATGAACTCAATAATCTAGTTGAAGGACTTTATAGTAAATTATGGAATGGTATCAAATAATTTAACTTTTTTTTTCTTTTTCTACAAAATACCGTTGCGGTGGGATTATATCGTGGTTGGATTTGGCAGATACCATGTGGAATACAAATATAAAGTCACTCGGGGTTTTTTTTATATAAAGAAGTATTTTTTTTATGCAGGGGGGTAGATGGCAACTGAAGATATTATAAATACTGTTGGAAGATGGGAATAATCAAGAAGATTAAGAACTGGTTTGACATCGTACGAAGAAGGACTAAATGATAGATATAGTTATTAAATAATGTTTCTAGATATGTGCTAAAATATATTGTTAAACTAATAATAGGTTTGATTATTAAGTATTGTTTTTAGAAAAAGTTTTCTTCAAAGTGTTTTAATTATAATTGGACTTTAATGGTCTAAAATTGGAGGATAGAAGAAGGGTTTATATAATGTTTTGCTTTAAAT
The DNA here is from genome assembly GCA_012654045.1 of Ptyas mucosa. Taxonomy (NCBI): domain Eukaryota; kingdom Metazoa; phylum Chordata; class Lepidosauria; order Squamata; family Colubridae; genus Ptyas; species Ptyas mucosa. The sequence goes on along the minus strand of WNWU01013765.1, from coordinate 5,807,031 downwards.
TTATGGATTTATAATGAGGTTTTCAGGAAAGAAGCTATAAAATATTTTGCTAACTTACTTAGATTTAATAAAATGAGTGATAATAGGTTTGATTAACTGGTTTGATATTGTATGAAGAAGGACTAAATGATAGATATAGTTATTAAATAATGTTTCTAGATGATGTGCTAAAATGTATTGTTAAACTAATAACAGGTTTGATTATTAAGTATAGAGTTTAGTTAGAAAAAGTTTTCTTCAAAGTGTTTTAACTATAATGGGACTTTAATGGTCTAAAAGTGGAGGATAGAAGAAGGATTTATATAATGTTTTGTTTTAAATTTATGGATTTATAATGAGGTTTTCAGGAAAGAAGTTATAAAATATTTTGCTAAATTGCTTAGATTTAATAAATTGTTAAGTATAAATTGGTTAAAATGAGTAATAATAGGTTTGATTATGTAACACTGGAGTGTTTTACTATGTGCTTCAATTGTAAATGGATTTTAATTGTGTAAAGTTGGAAGGTAGAAGAAGAAAGAAGATTTGCTTTCCTTTTACTTAATTGTTTTATGATTGTGTGAAGTGTGAGAGGGAGTTAAATTTATAGATAGTTATCTTATGCGCTTTTATTAAGCTTGTTGTATTCTATATCCTGTATTTGGTCTGGGAAGTCCGGGGGGGGTGGCTGGGGAGAGATAGGGTGGGAAAGGGAGGGCATTATATTTTTTAGGTTAACTTGATCTATGTATTATGATATGTCGAGGGATGGGGGGGGGGAAGGGGGAAAAATTTGTATTTGAAAACCTTCTTCAATAAAAAAAAAGTGTTTTTTTCTTCCAAGTCAATATTACATTCTTTGAACAATCTCAGAATCCTAGACAATGCATTACTGCTTTTATCCCTATAGATCAGGGGTGTCAAACTCACGGCCCGTGGGCAGATGCATCACATGCTAGCCACTCTCACCCCTGTTTTATCGAAGGGGAAAAAAGTTGTGATACATCACATGATGACATGTCGTCATGAGTTTGACACCCCTGCTATAGATCATACATTTATATTTCTCTTGTCCTAGATTTTTGGCTGCTGGATATTCGATTCCATTTGGTATCAGATTTAGATACTATAAACTTGAACGATGATACTACATGATATTATATGTATTTTGTTGATTTATTCATTTAAAAATGTCTTATCCCATTTTAATGCATAGATGTTAGTTTGTATGGTTGAAAGTTAAAATGAGATCAAAATTAGAACAAATTAAAAATAGTTATCCAATAAAATAATATCAAATAACAGAAAGCACAGTCTTGAAATAAACTTTTCTGTCTGTAATGTAAAGACTTTCTAAAAATCTTGCTGAAAATCCACCAGAGAAGGGGCTAGCCTGTTCTCCTAAGGCCAGATATTAAATGGTTTAGATTCATCTATTGTGAAAGATTTTTTCTGTTGTCCTTAAGATACTTGCTTTCATTACTTTCAGCACACAGAGAAGGAACTTTACATCAAAATGTACATGCAGCTAAACTATCTCTAAGTGGTCTTGGATAAGCTATTTATATGTCTTCACTAATGCTTTGAATAGACACAGTAACAAACTCTATTCTAAATAGTAGTAGGTAGGGAGCTTGCACAGATTCAGGATCTAAAGGAAGGATTACTGTGAAGGCATAATCATCATCTTTCCCAGCATATGGGGATGGATTCTTTCTTTCATGTCATAATCACAACAGAATCCTTCTCTTCCACTTCAAGAACTACTGTAACTTTCCTATGAAACTAGATAGGAATTTGGGGCATTACCAAAACATCCAATTTGGCTTATTGCGATCATTCCAACAGCTGTTGTTTGCAGTGGGAGAAAAATACACATGTTAATCCACATGTTTAATCACATATATTACTATACTTACAGTTAGTTCATTCATTTGCTTCCACTATAGATATCTTTGCAGGGCCCCACTTGCATTGCTCTGACACTGTTACTAAGAACCTTGCAAAAAGAAATGAGGTAGGATGCTGGCAAGGAAGCTTTTCAGTTGTGCTGCCCAATCTTGGAACCTAATTCCCATGAAGACTCTTTAGGATTTTCCCCCAGGATTGCAATTTTTAATGTGCAAGGAGCCCTTGGTTCTAGTTTTAGTGAATGTTTTTTTCAATTTTGTGGTACATACATTATATTTTAATTCTGTACTAGCAATGCAAGCTGTCTTGAGATTATACATACTATACTGAAGAATGACCTTCTAAGAAACATGTACACATTCATGCGAAATAAGATGAGGTTTGGATGGAAATTAGAAAGTGAACTTTTTAATCATTAATTCTTAAATTTGGGGGATGTTTCATGTGTTTTAAATATGTTCCTTCCTGACAGGGAATGAGGAATGCATTTGAGAATTTATATATTAGCCCTTGTTGTTATTGTTAGTTGCAAAGTCCTGTCTAACCCATCGGGACCCAATGGACAACTTTCCTCCAGGCCTTCCTGTCCTCTAACATCCCCCGGAGACCATTTACGTTCACACCGATTGCTTCAGTGACTCCATCCAGCCACCTCATTCTCTGCTGTCCCTTTCTTCTTTTGTCCTCAATTGTTCCCAGCATTAGGCTCTTCTCCAGTGAGTCCTTCCTTCTCATTAAGTGGCCAAAGTATTTCAGTTTCATCTTCAGGATCTGGCCTTCTAAAGAGCAGTCAGGGTTGATCTGCTCTACAACTGGCTGGTTTGATTGCCTTGCAGTCCAAGGGACTCGCAGGAGTCTTCTCCAGCACCATAGTTCAAAGGCCTCAATTATTTGACGCTCAGCCTTCTTTATGGTCCAACTTTCACAACCATACATTGCAACTGGGAAAACCATAGCCTTGACTATATGTACTTTTGTTGGCAGGGTGATATCTCTGGTGCGATAGTTTGAATATTCTTTGGCATTGCCTTTCTTTGGAATTGGAATGTAAACTGACCTTTTCCAATCCTGTGGCCACTGTTGAGTTTTCCAAATTTGCTGGCAAATTGAGTGTAGCACTTTTACTGCATCGTCTTTTAAGATTCTGAATAGGTCATCTGGAATACTGTCTCCTCCACTAGCTTTGTTGTTCCTCAGATTTCCTAAGGCCCATTTGACTTCACATTCCAGGATATCTGGCTTGAGGTCAGTGGCCACCCCATTATGGTTATCAGTGACGTTATGTTCATTCTTGTATAGTTCTTCTGTGTAATTTTGCCACCTCTTCTTAATCTCTTCTGCCTCTGTTAGGTCCCTGCCATTTTGATCCTTTATCATGCCCATCTTTGCATAAAACGTTTTCATATCTCCAATTTTCTGGAAGAGATCTCTTATCATCCCTATTCTATTGTTTTCTTCTGTTTCTTTACACTGTTCATTTAAGAAGGCATTATCTTTTCTAGCTATTCTCTGGAATTCTGCATTCAATTGGGTGTATCTTTCTCTTTCTCTCTTGCCTTTCGCTTCCCTTCTTTCCTCAGCTATTTGTAAGGCTTCCTCAGATAGCCATTTTGCTTTCTTGCATTTCTTTTTCTTTGGTATGGCTTTAGTTGCTACCTCTTGTACAATGTTGCAAACCTCCGTCCATAGTTCTTCAGGCACTGTCTATCAGATCTAATTCCTTAAATCTATTTGTCACCTCTACTGTATATTCATCAGGGATATGATTTAGTTCATACCTGAGTGGCCTAGTGCTTTTCCCTACTTTCTTCAATTTAAGCCTAAATTTTGCAACCAGAAGCTCTGGTGCCACAGTCATCTCCTGGTCTTGTTTTTACTGACTGTATAGAGCTTCTCCATCTTTGGCTGCAGAGCACATAGTCAATCTGATTTCTGTGTTGACCATCTGGTGATGTCCATGTGTAGAGACGTCTCTTGGGTTGTTGGAAAAGAGGGTTTCCTATGACCATCGTATTATCTTGACAGAATTCTATCAGCCTGTGCCTTGCTTCATTTTGTACTCCAAGGCCAAACTTGCTTGTTATTCTGGTTATCTTTTGGCTTCCTACTTTAGCATTCCAATCCCCCATGATGATAAAGACATCATTTTTTGGTGTTAATTATAGAAGGTGTTGTAGGTCTTCATAGAACCAATCAACTTCAGTCTCTTCAGCACTAGTGGTTGGGGCATAGACTTGGACTACTGTGTTGTTGAATGGTTTGCCTTGGATTCGAACTGAGATCATTCTGTCATTTTGGGGATTGTATCCCAGTACTGCTTTTCCTATTCTTTTATTGACTATGATGGCTACTCCAATTGTTCTGAGAGATTCTTGCCTATAGTAGTATACCTGATGGTCATCTGAATTAAATTCACCCATTCCTGTCCATTTTAGTTCATTGATTCCTAAGATGTCGATGTTCAGTCTTGTCGTCTCTTGTTTGACCACGTCCAGCTTGCCTTGATTCATAGATCTTACATTCCAGGTTCCTATAGAGTATAGATCTTTACAGCATCGGACTTTCCTTTGACCACCAGATCATCCACAGCTGAGCGTCCTGTCAGCTTTGGCCCAGTCACTTCATTCTTTCTGGCACTACTAGTATTAGCCCTCTGCTCTTCCCCAGTAGCATAGTTGACAGCTTCTGACCTGAGGGGCTCATCTTACGGCGTTATATATTTTCTCCTTTTTATACTGTCCATGGAGTTTCATGGGAAAGATATTGGAGTGGGTTGCCATTTCCTTCCCCAGTGGATCACGTTTTGTCAGAGCTCTCTGCTACAACCTGTCCATCTTGGGTGGCCCTGCACGGCATAGCTCATAGCTTCATTGCACTGCAGAAGCCCCTTTGCCACGACAAGGCAATGATCCATGAAAGGGATATTAGCCCTTACTCATAGTTAAAAGAGTTGGATTAAGAATGAAGTATCGGTTTTTACTATTTGCCTTCGTAACTAAGATTCACATTATTACTCATTTTATCTATAAATGAGTAATAGTAAATGGTTTAGTGTCTGTGAGCATGTATTAAAGTTTAATAAATGTTGCTGAGGAGTTGGGCAGCCTCTGAATGAAAATAATAATTGAATAATAATACCACCAATCTTCATTTATCTTCATTCCTTCCCCCCCCTCTTTTTTTTACAGTCATTCCCAGAAAAGAATGCAGATGGTTACAAAAATCTCTTTCTTTGCCATGTTTGTCATGTACTTTTTAACTGCTATTTTTGGCTACTTGACATTTTATGGTATGTATGTATCTTCCCTAACATGCATGATATTTTAGGTAACTTCTTCTTGACTCAGAATACTTTTTAAAACAAGCAACTGAGGCCAATAATGATTACCCTATAATTCAAACATTATCACAGTCAAACATGAATTTTATAAAATGCGTGTGTTGCTACTTTCTTCCTTCTTTGTACAGAAAGTAACATCCAGATGAGGAGGCCTCATGCTTAATTTGAAAAGGGTATTTTCTTATCTGATGATGCCGTTCTGCTGCTGGACTGGACTGTGGTTACATGATCTTCATTTTCAATATTCCATGACATTTCTCAGCCAGTCTAGCAGGCTTTTGCCCCGCCCCCTCCCCAAAACAGCCACTTTAAGGGAAGGGGAAAAGCCTTAGCCACCCAGTGTCACCTCAAACCGCAAGATGAATGGTATATAAATTTGAGAAATGAAATTGGATAAAATTTAGTAAATTTGATTTTGATACATGAAGGAAGAAAAGAAGAAAGGAAGGCAGGAAGAGAAAGAGGAACAGGATCCCTGTAAGCCCTTCCCAGTCCATGCCACTCCCTTCTGTGCTCCCCCAACCTGTGCAACACCCCTGTACACCTTCCCTGACCAATGTTGCGCTCTCCATATCACACTTTTTGTAATCTGCACCATCCCTTATTAGCACCTTGTCTGACCAATGTAGCACCTCTTGTACAACTACACACACCTTCTCCAACCCACGCCCTTTCATGCGCATTGTCCAACCCATGAAGCACCTCTTGGGCACCCTTATACACCCTGTAACCCCACTCATCATCTCTTGACCTGCATATCACACTCTACACACTCCCAAACACCTTCAAGCACTACCCACATCCTCTCATGTGCTATTCCTGACTGGTGCAGTACCTCTTACACAACTCTGTGACTCTATGCATTTTCTTCACCCACACACCCCTCCACTCCCTATCCAATCCACACAACACCTCACATACACCCAGGAACCCTCCTGACTACCCATCTGTATACCATCCCTGATGGCATCTCTAGTAAACATCCACATCCTCTTCCCAATCCACAGTATTTTTCACACACCTCCATGTATCATTTCTGACCTGCACCACCTCACTTTCACCCCCAACCAATGGCAGTCACATACCTGCCTGCTGGCCTTGGACTTGAAACTTCCTGTTGGCTTCTCCACTGACTTTCTCCCTAGCAAAGAGATGGGAGGGAGGGAGGGAGGGAGGGAAGGAAGGAAGGAAGGAAGGAAGGAAGGAAGAATTTCTGATGCTCCCTGCCAGCTTCCCACAAGGTAATTCTACAGGAAAGCTGGCAGGAAGTCAGCACTCACTCCCATTCCTTTTTTACCCACCCATGGTCATTCTTTTTCTCTCTTTAAGTAAGGAAATATCTCTGAAACAATGACCCAATGGGCATGGGTTGTCCAATTATTAGCATACATTTCTATATCTGCAATACATATTAATTATCTTTGCATTTGTTTCAGGATTCTGGAAAGGAACATATAGAACAGGGGTGTCAAACTTAAAGCCTGTGGGGCAGATCCGGCCCACAGTGTTGTTACAACTGGCTCACGAGGCCATCCTGGAAACAGTGAAGGACTGGCCCGTGGTACCTCAGCCTGGCCCAGGCCGACCGGGCGCTGATCTACAACCTGGTGATGGTAATCCAGGCGAGAACACGGTCAGCCCTAGGTCCGCAGAGCTGCCTTGGAGCCAGCGATGGGCCGCCACTGTCCCGTACCTTGAGTGCATTCACAGGAGGCGGTGAGCATGTGGGAACTGGCAACCTTTCACCCAGGATGCCAGTGTTTGCTGCCTCCTATGTGTGTGGCCAGGGGGTAGGGCCAAGATGGCGGGGGCTGCCCCAAGCTGGCTCCAGAGCGGCACTGCGGATCTAAGGCTGACTGTGTTCTGGCCCAGATGGCCACCACCACATTGTAGATCAGCACCACATATGCACTAATGCCTCCATAATCCTCTCACCAGCCTGGCCTCACAGCCCTTGAGGCTTCCCTTTCGCTGAGGCAGCAGGGCAGTCCCTCGCTGGTTCCAGGGTAGCCGTGTGGATCAGTTCTAAGGCTGACCACATTCTGGCCTAGATGGCTCCAAAAGTTGTAGATCAGCACCATGCCCACCACCAGCACCTCCATGCTCTGCTTGCCAGCCTGCCCTCACAGCACACGAGGGTTCCGTTTCACCAGGACTGTCCCCGCCCCTGCATGGGAAAGCCACAGACACCTGCCCTCTTGCCTTCCTGAGTGCAGAGGGAGGGAGGAGGGGAGGGAGGGAGGATGGAAGGAAGAAAAAGGGTAGGGATAGGAGAAGTAAGGGTGGGAGAGGAGGAGGAGGGAAAGAGGAAGGAGGAGGGAAGGGAAAGAAGGAAGATGGGAATAAGAAGGAGGAAAAGAAGGAAGATGGGAATGAGAAGGAAAGAAGGAATCAGATGGCAATGAGAAGGAAGGGGAGAAATTATGAGAGAGAGGGTCTGAGGAAAGTCCTGCCTTAGCATTTGGCCACCAGCAGCCCTGCTGCCTTTCGCCATCCCCTTGTCCACTCCTCTTTCTGTGGTCTTCCATCCTATAGCTAAGTATGCTTTGGTTACAAAGCTGGGTCCTCTCGCAAGAACCCACACACTTTGCCTGCCCGCACACACCATGAGCAACGTGGCCAAGGAGAGCAAGCACAGCAGCAGCAGTCTCGAGGAGGAGTAAGTGCAGCTGGGCACCCCCTTGGGGAAGTGTGGCTGAGCTGGGCTGTGAGGTCCCGGTGCCCTGGGAGCTCAAGAGCAGGCTGGGCGCTTTCCCTCCACTGCTCAGAGCTCCAGGCAGCCAATGGCGCTGTCCAGGGGTCCTACGCATGGCCTGAGAAGGACAATGAGACTCCTCTGGTGGACAAGGGTTTGGCGTTTGCCCTGGCCTTGCCTTCCTCTTCTGAAGACAATGGATCCCCCCAGCCCCCCAATGTGAGCGACGTTCAGCTGGCCACACCCACCACCCAGCCCCCTGAGATCAACCACAACCCTGATGTGGCCCTCAATGAAATCGAGTTTGACACCCCTGATACAGAAGATTATAATGCTAGTCAACTTTGATTTAAATTTGAAATTCGGATCAGAAAATTGATTTGAGTTAGAAAATCATATGGATTCTCACTTCTGAATCAATTAAGAAAAAACACATAACCACAAACATTCCTTGAATATTGAATTACTGAGGCTAAATCTCTGTTAGCAGATACAAATGGATCCCACAGAGTTTGATATGCTGAACCATTCTGACAATTCAATTTGAAAGGGTGATTCACCAGCCTCCTTTCAAAAGATTAAATCACAAATTGTTTGAGATTTTTTTTTACTAAATGGCAGCTTGTATTAATTAATTATCTGACTGCTAGAACAGCTCTATCATTGTTTTCCCTGCAGAATCTGTACAATCAGATTTGCTTCACAAATACCAGAATAAAGATGACATCCTTGTCTTAACTGTTCGTGTTGCCGTCATTGTTGCAGTGATACTTACAGTCCCTGTGTTATTTTTCACTGTAAGTTGGAATTTTCTGTCCATTTGTTAATAGATTGTAGTTCCTGAAAACAAGAATTGAATGTTTGCTTCCTTATTTAGTTTTTGTTTTGGCAAGAATAGATTGCAAGTTAACATCAATCCCCAGCCTCCTAAATTCCAAATATTTGCAAAGCTGAAAATATTTTTTTCTCAAAAAAAAAAAAAGTATGATTAAGAACTGTCCATTTCTGCTTTCATTAAACCAATTGACATGTAGTTCTCAATTGTGTCTAATAAATAATATACTTATTAATCATGCTGCAAAAACAATGTTTCCTTTCTGAGCCATCCTATTTTCCCATTTACTCCATGAAGTTCTATTGATGGGTTGTTTTGATTCATGAATATGATTTGTTACGCAGCTGACTCAGTCTGCATTAGTTGTTTGTATCTTTCATTTTCCTCTTTCCGCTCCTTGTTCTTCTCTGATAGGTAGATACTCTGAAGGCTAGAATGTTTAAAGTGATTTGGAATGTTGAAGTGTTCTATTTGTCTTTACTATGACATAAATAATTGCTGATGCTCCTTGTCAATGCTTAAATATTAAAACAAAAACATTGATGTTCAGTGATATTGTTCAGCCTTCCACAAATCCAGACTGTATTAGGAGATAAATCCCCTCATTCCTGGATATTGCTCATTGATGACCAGTATAAAAGTAATGGAAATTATAGTACAGGTAATCCCCGGGTTATGAACGTTCCCTTAGCTTCAAAGTTATGTGATAAGCACCCCATAGCGTTTATGAACAAGTCCTGAAATTATTAATATTGCAGCAACACGGCAAAAAAAAGGGATCCTGAAAGAGAAGGCTGGAAGTGCCAGAGACAGAAAGTATCCCAACCCACTCTGGTCTCTAGACTCACCCACTGCTTGCTTCAGCCAGATCATTCCAAATAATTACCTGCAATGAAACTTGTAGTTTCTCTGGATATGATGCTCATAAAGTGCCTTAATTTAATTACCTCTGAATGTTCTGGCCAAGAACCCAATGATTACTGTAATTGTCCATGTCAGTAAGACACTTCATTGCATTTAACTCCAAAATCTTTGTTTTTTGTTCAGTGGGCCTTTTTTCCACACTTTCTTCTGGATTGGCCTTCTGGATATCTTGGAACTATATTTTCCAGGACTTACAAATATGCTGGGAATTCTTAGAGGTCACAGTTTCAAACAATTCCAGAGATTCCATATTGGAAAAGATGGAAAATGATAACTTTTTCACTTCTTTTAAATAATTCCATTAAAAAGTAGGAAAGTAGCACCATGTACAGGTAAACCCCAAGTTACGAATGTTCCCTTAGTGAATGTTCGAAGTTACACAATAAGCACCCCCTAGTGTTTATGAAGAAGTCCTGAAATTACAAATATTGCAGCACTACAGCAGTTGTTCGCCCTTACAAACGACTGCAGAGGCTCTGCAACATCCACCCTGCCTATTCTTCACAAGCACTCCACCTGTGGAGACACATTTACCTTGCGAAGATATCTCTTGCCCTTTCTTTGCCTGCTTCATTGCTTTAGCATTTCGGTGCATTTGCAGAAAACAGAGGCCTAGCATACTGAAAAATCATGCGAGATTAATAGTGCGAGATCTCGTGCGATCTCGCACTTTAGGCCTCTGTGTGAATTGAGGCCTGGATATTTGCAAACTGAGGGAAGGCTTTGGTCCTTCAGACCTTCCTTCTGTTTGCCGTTTCCTTTCCAAAGCCCGCAGGGAGATTGTATTCCTGTAGGCTTTGGCAGCCCTTTGCAAAAAGGTTGGCTGGCACCAGCAGAGCTTGGGAGGAGCGGGCGCATCCCTACAAAGCTCTGTTCCTACCAGCAAAGGCTTTTTGAAAAGGGCTGCCAAAGCCTAAAGGGATGCAATTCTCAAGTGCTTTGCCAACGAGAAAGGAGGGCTTGACGAGGCCTCTGATGATGAAAAACAAAGACCGGAAGGACGGCCCATCCCTCTAGGCTCCTTTTTCGTCACTGGAGGCCTCATCAAGCCCTTTGCTGATGAGAAATGAGGAAGCAGACAAAGAAACTGGCTGGAGAAGAGACAGATCTTCATAAAGTAAGTCACCTGACGTGGAAGGATTAGGGAGGAAGCAATTTTGGGGACCACAGGGGAGGGAGAATGAGGTATCTGTGGTCGGGGGAGACCTTGGCTTTTCTGAAGTAGCTCAATTTTGGCCAGCAAAGTGCTGGGCAAGGCCTACGCACACCAAAACGGAGCTGCAGAGGGGTGTGCATGGCTGATAGGCTGGAGAGGAGACAGCTTGCTAGATCTTTGCATGGTAAATGACCTGGTGCAGCAGATTGGGTGGGAGGTAAAACAATTGTGGGGAGCATGAGGTAGTTCAGTGGGTTGGGGAGGCCTTGGGTGGTCTTAAGCAGGTGGCCTGTTCCATCACTAGCTCCCCCCCCCCCAGCCTTCCCCATCCCGAGATATCTCACGTGCACTTAAAGAGCCATACATTCGATTATCAAATTCGTGGGCAAAAGTAGGGAGTAATCCTGTTCAAGGTACAAAATTCATTCCCACAAATCCTCGGCTTAGGAATGGAATGGGCAGGTTCCATTATATTCATAACTCCAGGACTACCTGTGTTCAGTATGGCTGATTTAGAAAACCTGATATAGTGCAGAAGATCAAACTAGCTTTCTATGCATTTATTTTAAACTTTAAAATTGAGAAGTACAGGTAGCAATCAACTTAACATGATTAATTTTGTGACCATTCAAAGTTACAAAAGCACTGAAAAAAGTGTCTTATGAGCATTTTTTATACTTACAATGGTTGCAGCATCCCCATGGTCACGTAATCAAAACTCTGATGCTTGGCAACTGGTTCATATTTATGACAGTTGCATTATCCCAGATCATGTGATCAGCTTTTTATGACCTAACAAGCAAAGTCAACAAGGGAAGCCAAATTCACTTAATCATGTTATTAACAACTGCAATGATTCCCTTAACAGTTGTGGCAAGAAAGGTCATAAAATGGGGCAAAACTCACTTAACAAATGTATCTTAACAACATAAATTTTGGGCTCAATTGTAGTCATATGTCAAGGACTACCCATATCACTTCCAATTTTAAAAAAATCCTTGTAGATGTTTATAATGAAAGCAATTCATAAAACATATAAAAGAATTTTATAAAATACAGAATGAAATAAAAAGTAAATATTAAAACAATAACAGGAACTCCAAGCAACAATAAAAAGTTTAAAATCACTGTTACAGCAAATAAAAACATTAACCATACTTTGTAGGGGAAGGCATTCCAAATTTGGGTAATCAACCAATGTAAAGGCTTGTTCCTGGGTAACTTTCTGTCATATCTCAGCATAAGAAGTCATCCCAAGCAGGCCTTTGAGGCTGACCATGGCACAAATAGGAACATTCAGAAAAAATTCCTTCAGGTCCCACAAACGGAAGAGTTTTATAGATTAAAACTATTCCTTGATTGGGACTAGAAACAAACTGGGATTCAGGAAAGATAAGAGCTAATCTGATACGTTTATATCATCCAAGTCTAGACAGCACCCTTACTGCAGTATTTTATAGAAGACTATGGAATTCTCCAGGTAGTCAAGTCAAGCCTCCTCTGAATTCCTGAACAATCAAAACTCAAAGGCAATCATACGCTCTTATGATATCAGTTCAAATATTTATTAGAAAGTAGAAAGTGAAAATATTATATAATATAAATATGTGTTCATTGTTCTCCTTTCTTTAACAATTTCACATGAAAATTCTGCTTGGTATGAGAGTTTAAGTATTTTAAATTTGGCAAAAAAGCAATTCAATTTTTAATTTGAAGCAAAATTTTAATGTTTTATTACAACAAGTTGTGATAGCATAAAAAAGCTCTAGCTGAAACAAATAGCAATAGAATTGAAAATGCTGATATTCACAAATATGATATATTAATTCCTCTAAATGAACACAGAATATAATACTGAAGGAGAATTAATAAAAGGATGTCTGTCCCATGTAACATTTTGCCTAACAGATTTATCTTTTTTTTCTTCCATAGGTTCGTTCATCTATATTTGAGCTTGCTAGAAAAACCAAATTTCATTTATGCCAACACATTGTGGTTACATTGATCCTTTTGATGATCATTAACCTGCTGGTTATTTTTATACCTTCCATGAAGGATATTTTTGGAGTTGTAGGTACAGTATGTTAAATATATTTAATTAAGATTTCCTCCTTTGTTAGGCTTAGACTTGTAAATTGTTCATTATAACAACAAAATGTTTCTCATTGTCATAGGAACAACATCTGCCAATATGTTGATTTTTATTCTTCCATCTTCACTCTATTTGAAAATCACCCATCAAGATGGTTCAAAACTGATTCAGAGAATGTGGGTAAGTTAGTATGCTTTGTTATCCTTCATTAAACAAGATTAAAAGCTGTACTGTGCAAGTGTAACAAAGGTAGAACATACTATTTCACCAGCGTGAAAGGTCTTAGATCTTTCCAGTATGCAAACGGCTAAATGAGTCAGCATTCATGTCAGAAGGCAACAAAGATAAATACTTGTTTGCAAATGGATGCACCTGAGTACCGGTATCTTAAAATGATCTGCAGTAAATTGCTTGCACTGCTTATGAATAAGAATGAAGATTTAAAGAAGAGAACCTAATCATACAGGACTCTTAATCACAGATGGTGCTTTCAAACTTAGAACAGGTTTCTCATTTGATAGCCTTTCCCAATACAAGGCAACAGAAACCAAGGATATTGGGAATGCAGGAACAAAACACAGAGATACCTGACAAGGCTAAGATTACATATTCTGAAATAACTTCAAAGCCATTTCCAAAATATTTGAAGCATCTATTTTAAAAGCAAAATAATTGTTTTAAACTCAAAACAGGACTGCATTTAGAATGCAAGATGAAGCAAATTAGAAACATTTTGCACACCTCTGAATTAAATTGTAAGATAGAATTATCCATGAATTGCTGACATAATTAGAGATTGATTATATGTTGGCTTCCTTGCCTTCTCCATGAACATATTTCTTCTTATATTTAAAACCCATTCTCAATTGGCTAATCATTATATAATAGAAGTGTGCAGCTTTTCCCAAATTGGAGACCACATTTTCCCTTTGAATCCCACACCTAGGAATGTATTTCTAAATATTTTACTTTTAAATAAAGTAAGAATAATTAATAGGATATTGCTCATGCATTTGATAATTTTCCCATTCTTCCAATGTAATATTTGTGGTAGAAACTTTTCTATGTCTTTAAGAACTACACCCTAGGTGCTCACATTGGAGCACACTGTTGCATGTAAATAAATGTAAATAATATCTCATTTTGGTTCTAGGCTTCCCTCTTTTTGGCATTAGGAATTTTATTTTCCATGGTGAGCATTCCTCTTGTTATCTATGATTGGGTGCATTAAGACATGCCACTGAAGGTTAGTGAGATACCAAGAAGAACGCATTATCTCCTTGCTGTTCACAAAAATCACTAGTCACCTATTTTGCCAGTATGTCCTACTCATCAGAAATTTCCTCTATTAAACAAACAAACAAGAAATAATCATCACTGCATATTTTCCACAGGAGATAGTTGTTAATTTGTAATTTTTGCATCAGTATTATTACAATGATCAGAACAATTTCACAGATCCCATTGGTCATAGGTCTGCTGTATGCAGTAAATGGTAATGAAATACCTGAAGAATATCTTCTACTGCTTCATACATTGCACAGGAATATTTCTTCTGATTTTCAGCTAAAATCCATTATCCATTATCCTGATCAAAGTAAATCACACTGGTGCAGTAATGTGGTTAATGATTAGATAGATAACTAGTATTTTGTCACATATAGACTCTATGGAGTCTTTTGGTATTAGTAAACAAAGACTAATTATTTAAGCTCAGTTATCCTTGTGGGAGATGTGCATGCATGTGTACCCATTTTCAAAGTAGTCTCCCAGGAAATTGCACCTTGTCTCCTTGTCCCGCTACAATATTATTTGAATTAAAATACACCAAAATCAGAAGAAACAGATCCAGAGGTAATGTGTGTGAGATACAAAATTTCTTGGTGCCAGGATTACATTTGTAAATATATTTTGCTTTGATTTGATGAAGTTGTGATCTTCTGGTTAGGAGAATTTCAAACTCTCTTTTGCTGTTACAAGAACAATCACAACAAAAAAGCTGTTGCCAAGGAAAATACATACTGATCCATTATAAATTCTATTTTAATATCATGTAGTAAAATAGATACTGACAATTGTCTTGCCAAAATCATATAATTAATAAAAAGGAGAGACTTTGTTCTTTAGCAGTACAGTAGAAATTTCTTCTAGTATCAATGAAGACATCATTGCAATTGGCACCTGGTATAATCATAGATATCTTTACTGGTACAATATTTTACTGGCACTATGCAGCCTAAGAAAGCAAATGAGAATGCCATCTATTGATCTCTGATGCACAGAGGTTGTCCGTAGTTCAAGGGTTGTCTGCAGTTCATGAAAAAAAAAGAATACAGGGCATGCTGGCATTTATACACTTATCTTGATGCATTCTCTGGGTTGCATCCAGAGTTTTTTCAGAGCTTGCTATCAAGTACATAGAAGCTTATAGTCCTTTTTATTATGATATTTGTATTTTCATTATGGGCATTTCTAGACCATCTACATATAGCTGGTTCAGATTCTAGAACAATGATGGTCCTGATACTCTTTTTGTGGTTTTTGTCGCTTTTAAGAATGTATACTAATTCAGAATGTCTTATTGCTTATGACTTCTACAAAGCACTTTTCTTCACAGTCATATTGTGAAGTAGGTCAGTAATAGGTTTATTTTGCATAGATAATGCTGGGCCCTAAAAGATAATGGAATTAGGTTTCCTGTCCAGACATTAGGCCATTTTGAAGGATAATACAAAAAAGCAAGCTGCTTCATGGTTTGTATTACATATGAGTCCTCAGAACTCAGGGTTTTTTTTTCTTAAAATGGAACAAAAATTCTTAACATAAAATATCCTAGTGATTATCATAAACATTTTGGGAATTTACAAATGTTCTGATTTGTTGGAAGGCAAATTACATACCGTTTGCAATAAAGAGCAAGAGTTCACAACACATTACAGTGGAGGTTCCCATCTAGATCATGGTGTGATGATGACACACTCTTGTGCAAATTAAATATTAACTAGCTTAGGGGCAGCTAATTCCTTCAGTTATGTAATATGCAATTCCAAAAGAAGAAGAAAGTATTATCAATGCTGACCGGCTCAAGGTTGACTCAGCCTTCCATCCTTCCGAAGTTCATAATGAGGATCCAGATTCTTGGGGGCAAAATGCTAACTCTAAACTACTTAGAGAGGGCTGTAAAAGCACTGTGAAGCAGTATATAGTGCTATTGCTATTTCCAACTCAAAAGATTGCTGGGAAGAAATAAGGGAGTGGGTGGGATAATCAATCTATCTGTCTTTTATCCTTTCCATTGTGATGATTACTACCTGAAACATGAATGAAGCAGATATATATTAATTATAGGAAGGTTTAGCTGAAAAAGAAAGATCTAGTTAAAAAGGACTGAATCAGGCTTAAGGGTATGAAGAAAAATAAAACCCTAGGAAGTTTCCTCCAGGCATCCCAGCTCAGGATATTGACATTGCTCCATTCTCAGTTCTCCTGATGACAAGCCCAGAGTGGAATATGCACAGCCCACCCTCTCCACACAACACACAAAGATGCCACATGTGGGAAGTGCATAGCAGAAACACACAGACTCAACACATTAAATAAAAATGCCTTCTATGGCACTGCTGATAAAGAGGTGGAAAAACTTTTTTGGAAGCCATCCTTGGCTTTCTATACTTTATTTTTTTATTATAATATATGTTATAGAACATGGGTGTAAGTGGGATCCTGCTGTTTTTGCTAGAATGATGAAAGCTGTGTTGAGCTGTAAGCTCTACCCATTTTGGATGTGTGTGACACATGTAAGAAAGAAGCCCCATGTACAGTACAGGTAGTCTTTGACTTGCAATCATTCATTTAATGGCACTGAAAAAAGTGGCTTATGACTGTTTTTCATACTTATGACCATTGCAGCATCCCCATGGTGATAAAAGTTTGTATCACAGTTGCACTGTCCTGTGGTCATGTGATTATCATTTGTAACTCCTAGCCAACTTCCAACAAGAGAAATCAATGGAGGAAGCCAGATTTGCTTAACAATCATGCTTCACTTAACTGCAGTGATTTACTTAACAATTGTGGCAAAAAGGTCATAACATGGGGCATAATTCACTTAATTGCCTTGCTTGGCAACATAAATTTTGGGTTCAATTGTGGTCATAAGTCGAGGACTACCTGTTTTATATCTCTTGCCCCATGGACATCCTTGCATAAAGAAATTTCAAAAAAGAGAAAATTCCAACTTTCTTTGTCCTGCCTTTGTGTTTATAAAAAACTGAGCAGGAGCTATTTTTTCATTGCTTTACAATTAGAAGGCATTTAAAATGCTTCTTGGAGGAACTTTTGGTTGTTATAAGTATATAAACAACTGTTTCCAAATTCCCTACCCAGAAAGGGAATTAATTCCATCCCAACCATGCCAATCCAATTACTACAAAAATTGAGCTCTTTTTATTGCATTCCCTTGGCTTTCCCACAGAAAAGGAATGGTGAACTACTAGGACTTTGGGCTTCATTACCTAGCAAAGAACTTAAATTATAAAATTATAAAGGTTTTTCCTAAGTATTAGCCAGTGATTCTTAACCTTGAGAACTTTTAGAAGTCTAGACTTCAATTCCTAGAATTCTCCAGCCAACATACTGGATATCCATATATCTTGAAGTTTCTGAGACTGAGGAATAAGCTATTCCACTGTGGCAGAGCAGTATTTTTGCTTTTGGAGTGCTCCAACACTGGAGTGTTTAACAAGTACAACATCTTGCTGTAAACCTTTCAGCAGGGCAGAAATAAAGACGAAGAAATATTTGAATTTTTCCATCTATTCCTACTCATGTTTGTTTTGAATAATAGGATTCCCCTGACATTTCTGTATATGAGCTTCAGGGTTGACATACATTCTATGCCATGGATTAGGGGTTCCAGTGTTTCCATACCCTTCCTGCAACATGTTCTCCCAGCCTTAGAAGCCCAATGGGCATTGATTTGCCTAGTTTCCAATTTCTTGTATCTCCTTCCAGGGGCTATAAAATTGCATCCTAACTGAGCAATTTTTGTAAAGATAATATTTCCTCCTCACCATTTCCATTTAACAGTTCTGGAAGAATCACTTTTATCAGATTTATAATGCTTGGTCTCTAGGATATTAGAGGATATTAAGAGTGGATAGCAAAAAGGTATGATATTGCACTATTTATGTGAACACCAAAGAAACATGGAAAAGTGTGTCTTTGATGTCTGTATGATATCAAAGACACACTTTTCCATGTTTCTTTTCTTAGTATTCTGTCTTTTTTTTTTCAAATACAGTTTATGCCATTACAATAGTCTGTATTAACTTAAATAGCTTTTAAAATGCCTCTTGATCAGGCAGTCTTTCCTTATTCATAAACAAACATTGCTGAGGATGCTATTTCGCATCTGGACAATGTTTTCATATGTCTTTCTTTTTAACTCAATGTGTCCATTGTTCCTCAGTTTAAGACGTTCAGTTATCAAAATGTGAAGATAAAAAATAAATGTTGCTAAATACTGAGAGCTAATAGGACCTTGATACTCACATACGTGCATATCGCTGAATCTGTTTCCTTTTTATTTAACAACAGCAGCAGCAACAACGACCAAAATCTATGCAGTTGTGTTGTAGGAAATGTTTAATTTGTGTGTGTGTATGTGTGTGTGTATGTATGTGTATGTGTGTGTGTGTGTGTGTGTGTGTGTGTGTGTGTGTGTATATATATATATATATATATATATATATATATATATTGTAAATAGAATGCTTCTATTTTTGCAGTTGTGTACTCTGTGAGATGAAAGTGTTGGAAGTAGATAAATAACAAGAACAATGTGTCTGTAACCAATTCTGAAAAGGAGCAGCAATGGCCTAGCTTTTCACCCAAATACATATTCTCTCTCCATCTCTCACTTTTATCCTGTTCAGTTCTATCTGATCACAGACCTGAAGCTTACAAAATTACATTGCATACAGTAGCACATTTCTAACAGCAGAACGCAACTGACTGCCATGATTTACTTTTTGTATCATCCAGAAGTAGAATGGAATCCTTTGATAATGCCACTTCATGTTCTTTGCTATCCTTTCCCCATGTCCTCTCCCTTGTGTTAGAGCCACAGATTTTTTAATTCCCAGCCAGAAGGGCCAAAGCCTGGTAAGTCTGATTGCCTATAATAAAATTGGTGTCAGAAGCATCAAATATATTATTGTACTTAGGACCAAAGAAGGAGCACCATGTGAAAGAGCATTGACAGGGCATTTGAACAAGTTTTGTTTGGTCTGTTTTGGGGGAACATAAGTAGAATGCTGTATCCTCAGAACAAAGATTAGCCATTCTTGTTCAATTAGTTGCTTTTTTAGATATATATCGTTTATATATATTGTAACATTTTAAAATCTGTGGAATCTTCCGTTCAATATTTTAATGATGTTCTGTTAGAATTCATATATCACCAATTCTTACTTTATGAGTATAAATGTGTAGGACTTGATAGAATATTACTGTTAAAAAAGAGCACACATTTTTTGCAGAATAAAAAAGGTGTCACTTTTTAAAATAGTCCATTATTAATTCTCTTGGGGACTGCACTTAATAAATAAATATGTATGTATGTATGTATGTATGTATGTATGTATGTATGTATGTATTTTTTCCAGGAGAACTAATTGTACACTGTTAACACTAAATCAGACTTCTGAATTCCTAAACTATGATTTAAGAGTAAGATCAGTAGTGTTTTGTTTTTGTTTGGAGAGGAGTTTTTTTCGGTTTGCTTTGCTCTGGCGTACATTTCATCTTTGTCTGTATTGTTCATATTTACTGATACTCATGTAAATAAAATTGAGTGTAAATAAAACATGTCTGTTTATATATTTTTTAAAGTATGATTGGAAACAACTCTGATATGTTGATTCTGCAAAAAAAAAAGAAAGAAAGAAAGAAAGAAAAGAAAAGAAACCCAAGATGTGTTTGGGTGGTGGCCCAAGCAAATAGTAAAACTCCTAAATCTAGAAAATTCAGTGAAAGAAGAACAGAAGTCCTTTTCTGGTCTAGGCTTCTTTTAGGCAAGAAAAAGGAATTCTAGGAAGCAATAAAGAGAAAAAAAGCTAATTGATAGCAAGTTGTCCCATTCTCTTCCAGTATTGTTTGTGCCTTTAAATGGAGAAGCGTTGTCTGAATTCTTGCACCCAGCATTGAATTGAACTGATAATACACCAAAACACTTAAAGTTTACTGTTCACTTCCTTTCCTACAAAGAAATTATAATAGCAGTATCTATTATTCCTTGCCCCAGCTCCTGCCATCCTAGCAGTTTGGAAACATGCAAATGTGAGTACATACCCACTTTGGTGGGAGGGCAACAGCACTCTGACATTATGCTGGCCACATGACTGCAGAAATGTCTTTGGACAGGACTGGCTCAATGGTCATGAAACTGAGTGGAGCTCTGCCCCCAATATTCTAGCAGAGTAAAATTCGCAGGGACTCCTTTACCTTTGCCTATTATTCTACTAGAATGGTATATATTGTCCACCTTACCTTAAATTCTCAAATCAAAATGTATGGGATTGTACATGGCTTATAATACACAGGTCATGACATAATGCAATATCTCTTCTCTGCTCTCAAAACTTACAGTAAGGGAAGGTAGACTAAATATACTATTCTGATAGAATTGTTATATCTCTGCAACATTGAGTGTCAGGACCCAGCCTACTCTTAAAACTAAAGCACTGTATAGAGTCATCTACAGTAAAGATCCATGTATTCAATTCCTGGTAAAGGATTTGAACCCCAAAGTATAACATCTTGCTATCCATGACTGCCAAATCCCAAATAGGATGAAACTGCTGACATAGTGTCTTCCGATGGTCACCATATCTATTCTATGCCACATTTCAAAATAAATAATATTGTTTTCAGACCAATCTCTTTTGTTGTTGATTTAATGAGATGGGACCACACAGCATGCTACCAAATCTAGTTGCTGGTAATATTTCTCAACAGCTATTACTATCTAAATGCCGAAAGGAGATCTTGACTTAATTGAGTATCTCTATAGGAAATGCTAGCTTGGTCTTACAATTGATAAGTTTCAAACGCCTTAGACATAAAAATCCCTCCTCTCCCCCCACCCACCCCATATTAATGCTCATATTGAATGTGGGCCATTTGGCTCGCATCAACTGGGGTGCAAAATTTAGCAGGGTGTTTTAGACCATGGCACCATGGAATCTTCAATTCTTCTGGTTGCCAAACAATTCCTATGTATGTGAAAGATACTATTTTGACAGCATGGTGAATTAACCATGATATTAATGCTGACAGTGTATCAGATGTGTTTATCCCATGGATTATTAATTTTACTTTTTTAAAGAGGAAAATGATGGAGACAGCAGCTGCTCTTTAGTTGTAATAGCTTGAGTACGGAGTGTTCCCTACTGGAGACAAGCTCTGTCCTTGTACTTATTCATATCACTGGACAAATTCTACAGGCATCATCGCCTACGTCAGTCTATATCTTTCAATTTCCTTGAATAAAGTAGCCCAAACAGTGGGGAATGTCTACTTCTCTAAAAGAGCAAGCTTTATTTTGCCAAAAATAAGGAATGTGTCAGATGTTTTTAATACTTGTTCCTCAAACTCCTTTGAAATGAGATTAGAATAGATGACATATTTTACTCTATTAAGTGTAAATAGAATTTTTATTACAGACTATTAAAGAACCTAAGCCAGAAAATTCAGATATCAGTATAAAAATAATAAATGTGAAAGATAGATTTTCTTATTTTTTTCTTATTTTTCTGTTGCTGCTGATAGAAAAAAAGGTCCGTAATAAGTTTGTATTCTAAAGTAATATAATAATAATAGTGAGCTAACTTACCCAAATAGGTATTTCAAGAATCCTCAGCTGCATCTATCTTAGTTTAGAGTTATCTGAAGTTTGCAGTCTTACAATTGTTTGCTCTCCTTTGTGTTGAGCACAAACTGGTAAATTGAAATACTGTAAGAACAAGGATAACAGAGAAATGAGCATAGCTAACAAGATAGCTCTGCATGTCTGTTGATGAAACAGATGGAGGACTAGTTCTGTACTTTTTAATGAAACTCCCAGAATCACAATCAGCCCCAAGAAAAGGCAAAGAACATGTCAGTCAGGATATCATTGAGAATATTCCACCCAAGCATTTGTTTACATTACTAGATCTGAGCTTGAACTCTTATCACATACAAAACAATTCCTGTTACCAACACAGATTTTAATAATTAAAGCACATGATTTATAAAAAAGCCATTTTGTTACTTGCACTTTTAAATAACTGAAAATCACCCAAAGGATCCAACAGGAGATCCTAAGTCACCTTATTTTGGATTAAATCACCTCCATTCATCTATAGCAGAGTCTTAAACAATTTTGTAGACGCATTATCCGCATCCACTTTGTTATAACTATATAGTCATGGAACTTGGTTTGGGCATTAAGCGGAAATCCGAAGTCATATTTTGTACTTCTGAAGTTACCCAATGGATGTCATGGGAATTTTACTATATCCCCTTTGTTTCTATTTTCATTTTTATACATTGCAACCTGAAGAAAAGAATTATAAAAACTATTTTAATGGTTTAGTTAATCCAAAGGAAAGTAGCCATTTGAATAGCCTATATATGTGCACCTAATTCATAAATAATTCAATTTTTAAAAGCAGCAACTATTTTTCTGGCCTTTTACATGGCCTAGTTGCATCTATCTACTTTACTTTTATCTTGTAACTTAATATAGTTTTTAAAAATATTAATGCTGCCTAACTGAAACTTTTTCAGCAATCTACCCTGCCACTGGCAGTGTATAAAAAATACCTGGGTACTTCAATGAAATTTAAGTTTGTAAACTAAATATTTACTTTTATAAATTCTAAAACTTACCAATAACAGTAAATTGTGGACAGGATACTGGGAAGACTGAATGCTACCACATGTTTATTGGACCCGTGTCCCTCCTGGTTGGTGCTGGCCTCTCGGGAGGTTACACGAGGCTGGCTCCAGGGAATCATAAATGCTTCTCTGAGTGAGGGTGTTTTTCCTACTGCCTTGAAAGAGGCGGTGGTGAAACCTCTCCTCAAGAAGCCTTCCCTGGACCCTGCAGTATTGGCTAATTACCCTCCAGTCTCCAACCTTCGCTTTATTGCAAAGGTTGTTGAGAGTGTGGTGGCACAACAGCTCCCTCAGTACCTGGATGAATCGGCTTATCTGGATCCGTTCCAGTCGGGCTTCAGGCCTGGATACAGCACAGAAACGGCATTGGTCGCATTGGTTGATGATCTCTGGAGAGCTCGGGACAGAGGTTGCTCCTCCGTCCTGGTCCTATTAGACCTCTCAGCAGCTTTTGATACCATCAATCATGGTATTATGCTGCACCGATTGGAAGAGTTGGGAGTGGGGGGCACCGTATTACGGTGGTTCTCCTCCTTTCTCTCTGACCGGTCGCAGACTGTGTTGACAGCGGGACAGAGATCAACCCCGAGGCCCCTTGTATGTGGGGTGCCACAAGGGTCGGTTCTCTCACCCCTCCTGTTCAACATTTATGTGAAGCCACTGGGTGAGATCATCCATGGTTTTGGGGTGAAGTACCACCAGTACGCTGATGACACCCAGCTGTACATCTCCACCCCGAACCAACCCAATGATGCCCTTTAAGTGATGTCCCGGTGTTTGGAGGCTATACGGATCTGGATGGGGAGGAACAGACTCAGGCTAAACCCATCCAAGACCGAGTGGCTATGGTTTCCGTCATCCCATTATAGTCAATTGATACCATCATTGACTATTGGGGGCGAGTCATTAGCCCCCACAGAGAGGGCTCGCAACCTAGGTGTCCTCCTAGACTCACGGCTGTCTTTAGAAGAACACTTGACAGCTGTGGCCAGGAGAGCTTTTTATCAGGTTCACCTGATATGCCAGTTGCATCCCTTTCTAGATCGGGACTCATTAAATACAGTCACTCATGCCCTCGTCACTTTCCGCATGGACTATTGCAATGCTCTCTACATGGGGCTCCCCTTGAAGAGCATCCGGAGGCTCCAGTTAGTCCAGAATGCAGCCGCGTGGGTCGTTATGGGAGCAGCGTGGCACTCCCATGTGGCTCCCCTCCTGCGCAAGCTGCACTGGCTCCTTGTGGTCTTCTGGATGCGCTTCAAGGTTTCAGTTACCATCTTT
Organism: Ptyas mucosa; assembly: GCA_012654045.1. Taxonomy (NCBI): domain Eukaryota; kingdom Metazoa; phylum Chordata; class Lepidosauria; order Squamata; family Colubridae; genus Ptyas; species Ptyas mucosa. Next base: position 5,782,873 of record WNWU01013765.1, on the reverse strand, counting down.
AAACCGCTCCATGGCTTAGGACCGGGGTATCTATGAGACCGCCTTCTGCCACCAATAACCTCCCACAGACCAGTACGCTCCCATAGAGGGACTTCTCAGGGTGCCGTTGGCCAAACAATGTCGACTGGCAGCCCCCAGGGGGAGAGCCTTCTCTGTGAGAGCACCCACAATCTGGAACGAGCTGCCCTCGGAAATGCGGTTAATCCCAGATTTTCAGGCTTTCCTGAAGGCCCTCAAAACATTCCTATTCATGCAAGCCAGCCTGACCTAACCTCCTTTAAAACCACTTTTAAATTCTTTAAATCTGAATCTACCCTATAAATTTGAGATGTTTAATTTAATTCCATTTCTAAATCAAACTATTCAATTGTATTTTTAATCGGTTTCTGAATATCTGTATTCTGTATTTATCGTTTAACTGTTCACCGCCCTGAGTCCTTCGGGAGTAGGGCGGTATACAAATCTATTAAATAAAATAAATAAAATAAAATAAAATAAATTGGTTTTTTTTCTTAGAGAAGTGCTGAGTTAACTACTTTCAGTTCAGTTCTGCTTTTTTGTTCTAATGCTGATTCTGATTGATTCTAGCAAATCTTACAAGATTTTATTCATTTATTCAATTTGTGTGTGGCCAACCATCTCAACAGGTGATGTGGGTGGTGTACAACATTAAAATAAAAAAATATTACAATAATACAAAAAATAAAATAGCTACCAAGAATGAGAAGATTAGTACAATAGAAATCAAAGAAGCAATATGTCACAAATATTCTCTTTAATTCTACCATTTTTCTCCAAGATCAAGGGCTTGGCCTCCCTGGATCTCTTATGTCCTAATAAAGTGTGCCTCTTTTGATACAAGAATCTTGCATTTGAGATGTTGTACTAGTTTTACTTTCAGCAATTTAGAATAAAGAAGTAATTTCCAAACATAGTTTTGCTGATATATCTAGTTGAGAAGAAATATTGCAAAATGACTGTGGAATGTGTACAGGTGGTCCTTGATTTACGGCACAATTGGGACTGGAATTTCATCACTAAACATTATCTAATGAGTCATACCTGATTTTGTGACCTTTTTGCTGTGGTCATGAAGTGAATTATGTGGTCATTAAGTGAAAGTAGCTTTTGCTAATCAGAAGCCCTCTGGAATGGTTGCATATAGCAATCACAGGACCTAGGATGGTGCAACAATTATAAATACATGCCAGTTGCCAAGTACATATATATATATATATATATATATATATATATATATATATATATATAAATTTTCAGTCTTTTTTATTTTTTAAGGGTGCCTTTTTACATTTTTATAATGGTTATTTTCATGTATGGTTTTTATTGAATGTTGTATGTCACTTTTGCAAGATAGGCAGCCATATAAATGTGAAAAATAAATAAGTACATCCTATTCCCAGCTGCCTGGAAATTTGCAAATTTGTAATCCTAATACATCTGGAGGACACCAGATTGGGGAGTGATATTGAAGTTTATGTGATTTATTTTATCAAAGTATTACACACTGCCATCTTGTGGCACTTTCATTCTTTTTGGACAAAAACTGAATGCTATCTATTCAGGCTTCTGAGCTTGCTCTAAGGTCCTATAACCAAACTTTGATTTGTCAAAGTGTGTTAAAATGTACAGTGATATAAATAGAAGACTTTAATCAATTTTCTTTTTTATTGTTTGAAAGTAAAATCTTCACTTTTAAGAAGTATATCTTGCTTTCAAACATCAGCTGGATTTTTCTCTAATAATGCACAATGAAATCTCATAGTATTGTTTTCATGAATTCTACAGGCAGAAGGAAAAAAGTGGCTGCTCCCTTAGGCTTATACAGTACTGACTTAAATCTCAACCTAAAGAACTGCCTGCATTACAGTGTCACATTGTTCAGGAGATTGGGTCCTGTCAACATGAGTTCATTGGCTCCTTTTGTTTTGATGACCTACAAGCCTTGCCTGCTCTGAATGGGCAGATCTTCTACAGTATGCTGGCAATATGGTTGCTGGGTTGCTATGTTCTGAATGGTGTGTACTCCTCTCTCTCTAACTGTATTCAGTGGATGCATAAGGCAAAACAGTCACTGGACTGCAGTGTTTAACTGCTCCTCACCTCTCCTTGCTTAATTAGAATCTGGGGCTGTTCAGTTACTTTTTTTTTCTCTGAAGACACAGAGTCAATACATTTAGGATGGTGTACATTAAATGCCAAATTACAAAATGAAATCCTGATGTAGTAATTAGGCAATAGTATCTGAAACACCTCATTTTTCATAGTCAATCATCATGGATGCTTATTACATATATATTTTATTTCAGGTCTTTCTCTATTGCCCTAAAGACAAGAATGCCTTTCAAATGAAATATCATGCTTCTTAATAACAGAGTGCTTTGTTTTCAAAGACTCATCTATTTAATAGTGTTTATTATAGTGTTTATTTAATAGGTTTATAAATCTAGTGCAGGGGTCTGCAACCTTAAACACTCAAAGAGCCATTTGGATCCATTTCCCACAGAAAACACCGGAAGCCACAAAACCCTTTTGACATCTAAAATGAAGATAACACTACATATATAATTTTTTACCTTTATGCTTATAGTTTATTTAACTTAGTACTATTTCTTCTGGGCCTTGGGTGGAAAAAGAGCTTTCCTATCACTTGCTGGAGATGTCATGGGTTAATCTTGGAATTTTTGTGAGCAAATTCTAATTTACTGGAATTACGTCTTTGGCTTAATTGTAATGATATATTCAATTAAATTTGAAGCCTTTTATATAATTGTTTCTTCCACTTCAGAAATAATTATAAAAATGATGATTTCTCACTCATTTCTTTACTAGTAATAGAAATAAAATAAGCAGCCATAAATGTCACCTAAAGTTGGAACCCTATATTTGGATTCTGATGGATATTTATTGTTGTGAATGCTTTTGCAAAAGAGTGGCTGGGAAGACTTGCCACAGATAAGTTTACAAAGCACCTATTTCAAATAAAATTTCTTGATTATGTATTCTTACTTGCCCCCTTCTACTGTACCACTGTATTTTGAATTCAAATGCAAAAAAAATATTTTGGAGAGCACAGAAAAAGAAATGCTACACCAGCTTGCAATTCTTTAAGGCAGCTGCATTTTTTTCCTGGGATTATGCAGCTTTTACTAGGATTATGCAGTTGCCTTTCTTCCCTAGAAAATGCAATATTTTGTTTAAAGAATTACAGACAAGTGCATCCCTGTCCACCATAGCAATGCACAGCTCTATGCTTAGAGCAATTTTTCTGCTGTTTCAAGACAGGTGGACACACTTTTAAACAAAACACTGGCTTCAGATAGCTCTCTTTTTCACATTGCAGGAAAGTTAACAACTGACTGGCTGATTTTGGGCCAGTCATTCCCTGTGGTGGGAAAAATAGGAGGAGGAGGGATATTTCAAATGTTTGCGGCTTTGAATTACTTAAATAATAATAAAAATAATAATGGAATATAAATAAAGAAATAAATGATTTTTCTGGAGGATGGTGTTTTGCTTTGTGGCAAGTCAGCTTTCCATTTTTTTAAAAGTTTAAACGTATTTTGAAGAATATATAAATACAGATGGAGTAGATAAATTGCCAAGCAGCTAGGGAGGTACGTACAGGCATACATTGGCCCTCTGGGTGGTACAAATGAGGATCCCAGGCCTCAGATAATTGGTAAAGCATATAGATCAGTCATTAAATCTCCATTCTTTTTTAATACTGCAAATCCATCCTTCTCAGAGGACCCTTTCTGTGGGGAACCAGGGGGTGGGAGGGACCCCTCCTCCCCTGGCACCTCAAAGCAATGACACCCCGCTTCCTTGGACTCACCCACTGTCCGCGAGAGCTTCACTTCCCGATTCAGCCAATTGCACAGAATACCAGTCATAGCCGCGAGTGGCCGCAGTTCTGCACCCTTTTCCCACTTGGCTCAAGACCAGCTTGAGCCACACTCCATGTCCCGTCACCACGCAACCGGCCCTTTAGGGCCAGCAAAGCTAAAAAGATGCAGCAGAGCATGGCCCACCAAGCAGCACTGGGGAGAATTGTGAACTGATCTACAACTTTATGGCTGCCATCTGGGCCGGAACATGGTCAGCCTTAGATCTGGCCTGTGCTGGTTAAAGTAAATAGTTAGTTTAGGAATTAAGAACCATCCCCTTAAGGGATTGTTTTCTGGGAAATGTAGTTTATATCACGTGGTCACATCTGTGTTTCTGATTTGCCACTGGGTCAGATTTGCTACGTGTATGCTAGCGGGGCTTTTTGAATTCCAGCCCTACCGGGAGCTGCTTGCTCCCTCAACATAGGACAAACTACCTCGTTTCACCTACGTGAATGGGAACAGATTATATGCATCTCAGAAGAATCTCTTCAGTGACTATGAGTTATTGTTTTGAGAATGCCTGACAAACAAAAGTAATCTGCATGATATCCTTTCCATGGAGTTTATCTGTCTGTGCCAAGCAATTTGCTGCTTGAAACAGAACATGGTCCACAGGGCTGGCCTGGAGACAGCGAGGGGCTACCCCCACTACCTCGGCTCTGGCCCCTGGGCACGCACACAGAAGGCAGCGAGTGCATGGGGCCTGGCATCTCTGGTGACCATCTTGCCCCGTAGGCTGACCACGTTCTGAGCACTTCTCTTTCACCTGGGACACCAGCCACTGCACGCTTGCTGCCTCCTGTGTGAGCGCCTAGGGGAAGCATCCAGTCAGGCTGGGTTGGGCCTGAGGCTGCAGGGGATGCCCCCTCGCTGTCTCCAGGGCAGCCCCACAGGCCAAATGTAACCACATCATGGGCCAGATCTTGCCCGCGGGTCTTGTGTTTGACATGTCTGTGTTATAGCTTCCATCACCTCCAGCATTTAGGACATAGGTTTGACAGGTCTAAAAGTCCATGAAATACATTAAGTGACATCATCAGGTATTCATTCATATGTTTTACACTGTAGAGAGAAAAAATGGCATGTTGAATAATTAAATAACAGTGAAATACAAAAAGTACAGACTGCCACTTGAAAAATAATTTGGAGTCTATTTCTTTTCAAAGTAAGACTTAGACTCAGTGATCAAGCTAAGATATAATACCAATAGCAAAAGCAATAGCACTTAGACCTATATACCACTTTACAGTGCTTTACAGCCCTCTCTAAGCAGTTTACAGAGTCAGCATATTGCCCCCAACAAGTCAATCTTGAGCCTGGTGAGATTTTGAACTGCCAAATTGTAGGCAACCAGCAGTCAGCAGAAGTAGCCTGCAGTATTGCATTCTAACCACTGTGCCACCATGGCTCCTGGTGTTTGATGGTTGATTTCATCTGGTAGTTAAGGCACCAAGCTAAAAAGCAAGAGACTGCGAGTTCAAGTCCCACCTTGACCATGAAAACCAGTTGGGTAACCTTGGGCAGTCACCCTTTCTCAGCTGAACTCACCTCACAGGGTTGTTGTTATGAAGAAAATAAGAGGAGGAAGGAGTATTAGGTTTGCTCACTGCCTTGAGGTTTTTTATAAACAATAATAAAAACAGGGTATAAATAAATAAAATAAAATTCAAAATAAATATTAGCCTACCACTAGATTGGGAAATTTTTCTTCCAATTTACTTGTATGTTTTTTAAACTGGGACAATTTTGAAGGACATTACTGGAACAATAATGAAACTTTCATCCAACTTTTATAGCTTGGGAAAGATTAGTTTACATAAGGTGTGATACATCTTCCCACAATATTTTAAGCCTTTCATAGTTTGAATAAATACATTGAATTGTAAGGAATTTTTCTACTGGTTTTCATTAACCTGACCCTAAAGCCCACCCAGGGTTAAGGGAGCATTTAACCTAAGACGTGGATCTAGACTAAGCCATGAATTTCTCATCTCTGACCTACAAATAATTTTCAAAACAGCCTGTAAAACATGCAGTAGTATAACATGAAACCGAGAATGTGATATTCAGAATGTTTGTTGTGTTTTGTGTTCAAATCATCATTTTAATTCCATTGCCATTTGCAAAGGTGTTAGGGAAGATGTCAGGTATATATAGTAGTATGATTTCTCTCCTTATAACTATTAGAATGAGAATTGATAGTTTGAAATCATGGCATGTGTCATACATTCATTTTCAAGGTACACAGCAATTTGTCAGATAAATACAAAATTATACTCCAAGATCTCAGTCTGAAACATGCTAATTTAGACTAATTTCTTTGAACGTAGTGGGATTTTTTGAAGAAAAAATACTTTGGCCAAATAAATCAGTTTTATACACCATGAGAACCCAATTTTTTTGGTAGCTGATTCTTTTGTTGGGATTGTCAGCTTTCTCCTTGAACTAGTTTTTCAGTTCATCAGCTTCCTATTTTGGTATTTTGGAAGTGGCAGCAATAATAGAAGCCAGCCTTCCTTAAAGCTAGCAACTTTAGTTAGTGTTACAAAAACACTAGTCTTTCCTGGGAAAAAACATGGGACATGAAATCATTTGTTATGACAGCAGCTAGTATTTTCTTCTCTCCCTATGAACTTGGAAGAGAAGGAAGGTTGGCAATGACTTCACAATGGAAGTGTGATGTTAGTTAAGGAATAGCATCACACATAGACATGGGAGATTCAAATGCAAATTCACTCCTCTAAGGGTACAACGGTCACTCCCTTTCAGCTCAATCTCTCTCACTATCTTAAAACTCCTGAAAGAAATAACTCTTTCAACTGAAACAAGATATTAAACGTTGGTTAAAGCTTTGGAGCAGCATTTTCCTGCCGATGGTGCAAGCTATGTGGCAATGATATCAGTCAGAGCTCACACTAACTGTTGACCTCAAGATTGGGGAAAATGAGTTCACTAACAGGTCAGATGAGAAAGTAAAACCTTCTTCAATTCGGTATCAACCCCTGGGGGATTAGAGAGTCCTGCCCGTGCCGTTTTTAAGGCCGCGAGAAGAAAGGTTTGCTGCTGCCTCGAAATCCGTAACCTAAACTTCACCCTTGGATCCTACCGATCCCGCTACATTTTTCGAGATCAACTCAGGTCGGATGAGCACCGGGTCACTTCCTGAAGGCATGGTTAACTCGGGATTTACGGACACGGTCCTCTTTCCTTTGGGGGCGCTGAAGAGTACGCTCTGCGCTCGCCGCTGCCCAAGTCTTCCGCATCCTCTCGGCCAGGCGCCTGGAGGACCTTCCCAGAATGCCTCTGGGTAACAGGGGCCGCTTGGCTGTATCTCTTTGGCAGGTAGCGTCGCGCGCCTGCTAGCAGATCACGCTGTTCCTCTTCTTCGAAAGGTGATTGGGTGTTATCTCCGAGCGGCGTTCTTTCCATCAGGCCAGCGGGACGTTTTGCTCGCCGTTTATCGTTGCAGTCGAGGGACGGGTGACTACGGGAGCGGGTTCTGTAGCGAACGCGCTGGGAAGCGGCCTGCTTCCTTTTCCTGCTGCCGCGTAAGGCCTTTTTCCCCCGGAGATCGCAGGGCGCCACGGAGACACCGCGGCCCAGGCTCTCTTTGTCGAGGCCGTGCTAACGGAGACTGGCCGTTTGCTCCGCTCGCTCGCTCGCTCGTTCGGAGGTGCCGTCTAGTCAGACGGCCTCCGTGCTCGTGACGAGAAAGGTAAGGGCTTGATGTGGGGGGTGGGGGGGTGTATTCCTGTGCTGGAGTGAAGAGAAGACAAAGGCTTGTCCTGAGGCCTGCGATCTCGCCGCTTCTCGTGAACAGACTTGGGGGAAAGTAGGCCCGGCTCCACTTGGAGAGCCTCCGACGCACGGATAGTCGTCAGATAGTCTCGTTCGCGGGAGATCCTTGAAAAACGCCATTTCTGGACAACGGCGTTCTTGGTAACATAGTCTTATCGCTTCGACGCAATCGGCGGAGATTTTGTTCGTTTGACGAACGTGTGTAACAAAGTTACGCGCAGACTGCAGGGGGCGGATGGGTTCAATCAAATGCGAGACACTGACCTCCGATACTTGAGAGCGACGGTGGTAACTAGTTATAGTGAAGTGTTTAAGATTTCTTTTGTTTACAACTGGTTGCGTGCAGTCACCCTGATTTTGCACAACAGTAAGTTTGTGAAGATTGAGCGTCTGAAAACGGGTTCTGTGAGGTGGCTAAAGGAGAAAGTCTATGGAGATTCTCAGTCATCTAGGCCAGTAGTTCTCCCAAAATTGCTTTTTCAAAAGGCAACTGGCCTGTTTTTCCTTGAGGAAAAAAGAACAGTCACAACTGATGAAGCTCCTTGGATAAGAAGCAAAATGTTTTCCTCAAGGAAAAATAAGCCTTTGAAAAAGGACGTTTGCTTTTTAAGGGAGAAAGGTTAGGCAGATCCTTTAAATCTTAATTGTAAATCTGGAGGGAGAAATGCCTATCCATATTTTATCCCTTTCCACATGGATAGCAGTTACTCAAGTCACAAGAAATGACTTCTGGTTTTGAAAGGACAATGAATGTTACACTTTAGAGAATACAGAATATATTCTTTTACCTTCAGCTAAAGAATTGCTGAATAGTGTTTCCATTATTTGATGGGGCAAAGTAAGTCAGTAAGCCTGAGAGGAAGATCTGAATGTTAAAAAATGATATTCAGGAGTTTTGACGGTAAAGATATAAGAAAAGTGAAAGTGAACTTTTGATTTCTTTTTATTGAAATACTTCTGTTAGAGCAATAGTTCTCAACCTGTGGGTCGCGACCCCTTTGGGGGTCGAAAGACCCTTTCACAGGGGTCACCTAAGACCATCAGAAAACACATATTTTCAGTGGTTTTAGGAATAATTTTATGGTTGAGGGTCACCACAACATGAGGAACTGTATTAAAGGGTCGCGGCATTAGGAAGGTTGAGAACCACTGTGTTAGAGGGAACTGATTCTTGACAATTAATGTAAATATTTAGCATATTTAAGCATAGATTCCCTGATGTGTAGGATGTCATTTGCATGACAATCCAAGAGTTTTTATTATAGGAAATTATAGAATACACAGTGACATTATTGATTTTATTGTATTGAAGATTATACATGAAAGATGTCCGTTCATATATTTTGAGTCTTTCAGTGTAAGATAAGGGCAGCAGGGAATCATGGTTTGCTCAGTTAATTTATATACTATAAGCATGCAAGCATTGTAAGCCACTTGAACTTTAATTGTCTAGTTCAAATAATGAAATTATATTTTCAAGGGGCTTTGTGGATGAGTGCAGTTTAATGATATATATTTTTATGTTCAGAGTTTTTTCTAAACATGCACAGATAGACATTTACACAGTGGTAATGTATGTGATAGGAATTACTGTTGCAGAATTCCCCAGTTTGGTATATTTGATTTATATCTCAACATCTATAGTCAATATTTCTGGAGCTGTTCTAATTATATTCTTATCTGAATATCAGCAATAGAGCAAATATTGTTATGAATTCCTCTAACTATGGTAGCCACATAATAGCTGGTGGTAGGAATAAGTAAATAAGTGAACTTGCCTCTTGTTGTAGATTTTGTCAGGGCACTCAAAGGCTGCCCCAACTTTATTCTGGAATTTCGGGGTTGAAAAGCGGAAGGGCAGCACTGCATTTGTAGGCATCAGCTGTGCCTGCTGAAAAGCCTCCTGCTCCCCCCACTGCAGCTACCTCCTTCGGAGCCTTCCTGACCACAATAGTAGCTCCAGCAGGTGTGGCTGATGCCTACAAATGAGGCAGTTTCCCCCCCCTTCTTCGACTCAAGACACTTTAAATTATATAAAGCTGGTAAAGTAGTGAAACAAATTATTAGGATCAGATCCTTCAATATTGCATTCCCCATATATACATTGCAGAAGTAGGTCTATGGGTTGAATTATAAATATTCACTTTTTGTTTGAAGAAAGCATTGAGTTATATACCCACACTTGCTTTCTTGCCATGCCACAAATAGTTGCCAAAGTTACGATTATTTTTTTTGAAATGTAGAAGTGAAACTTGGATCCAGTAGCACCATGAGACTATGGTCCTATTGGCCATTCTCATTCACATAGTTACATACCAAGCAATCTGTTCCATTTCAGGTTAAACAACGTGTAGTATAGAAAAGAGGAAACAATAGTCGGCAAAATAATAGATAAAAGTTCAAGTTATACTGGCCAGATCACTATACCTTTCTCTATATTCTTCCTCATACTATTACAATGTCCATACATCAATTTATTAATTGATGTAGGGACCTATTGGGTCATTTATGACTATCACAGCATCCTGTAGTCATTTGATCATTTGTGACCTTCCTAGACAGCTTCTAACAAGCAAAGTCAATAAGGAAGCCAGCAGGAAAGTGCAAGTCACAGTCACATGATATTTCACTTAATAACTCTGAATGATTTGCTTAATGGCTACAACTAGGATTGTCATTAGTGCTCACTTGATGTTTTGCTTAACGACTACTTATTCTCTAAATCAGGGGTGTCAAACTCAATTACATTGAGGGCCAGATCAGCATTGTGGTTATTTGCCAGGAGGGAGGAGGGGCATGGCTGAGGTGGTCACAGCTGACTGGGAGTGGCTCGGGGGTGTGGCCAGCTCGATGTTGCTCTCATGGGGGGCTCCTGTAGGGGCTGGGCAGAATTGGGAAGGGAATCCAGGGATCTCCAGCAGATGGGGCGGTGGGCAGGGGGCTTGTCCTGTGGGATGAGGTAAGGCAGGAGGTGGGGCAGCTGCATCCGGAAACCGTCAGTCACCTCGTGCTCACTGCCCTTTGGGCGCAGAGGCTGATGGTTTCCAGCTGCAGTAGCAGCCTGCCGGCCCCTCAGTTGGCGCGCACTGTGGCTCCAGAGCCCGCTGCCACCACCTGTTGGTCACCTTCTCATCCTCCTCATGTTCCCCTCCCGCACCTGATGCACTTCAGTCCCTCTATGGACTGCTACCACCACCACTCGGCAGATCCACCCAGCATGAAGGAGGCAAAGCGGCCAACTAAAAAGGCCAAGTAGAAGCAGAGACGGAGGGGAGGGGGCAGTCTCACCTGGGCCTAGACAGCCATGGTGCTGATGGGGATCTGGCTTTCCCCGCTTGTGGTGGCTGTCTTTTAGCTGCTGGGCCTTGGCATGCTCTACCACCTCTACTCAACCTTTCTAGCTGGCTGCTTTGCCTCCTTCATGCTGGGTTGGCTTGGTGCTCCAGGCAGCGGCCTAATGGACCTGTGCAAGCTACTGGCGTCCTGGGTGGTAGCAGCGGCCCACAAAGGTGCTGAGGTGTGTTGGGTGCGCAAGGGGAACACGCTCCACATGCGGGACAAGGGCAGGACCTGCGAGGGGACCGAGGAGATGACCAGTGGTGACCTCCTCTCCGACTACAAGCAAAAACAGATGGCATGGAGTAGGCGTGCCGATGCTGTCTGGCAGAAGCCACCCTATCCCCTACTTCTCCTTGTCTCGGCCCATGATGGCAGTTGCCAGAGGCAGAGGTGGATGCACCGGGCAGCCATCTGTCCTGTCCCAGCCACATGGGATGGAGCAGGCACGTCTGATGGTCTGCATCATGTGCCTCCCCGCTGATTCTGTCTGATGCTGGTGCTGTCGTCACCGCCACGCCTGCTTCTTGGAGAGTCATCCCATTGGGTTGCAGTAGGCTGTGAAACCCCTGTTGCTGGATATCTCCCTGTGCACACGCACACACACACACATGTGAAAGGCCAGTGAGCAGGACATGGAGACACTGGTGCGGGCGCGGTGCTGATCTGCAACTTGGTGGCGTCCATCCAGGCCAGACCTCAGCGAGCCTTAGATCTGCAGCGCCGCCTTGGCTCCACCCTCTGGGCATGCGATTAGGCAAGCATATGAGGGCAAGCAGTCCTGGGTGAAAGAAAAGCGCCTAGGGACGCCAGGCCCCGCACGCTCGCCACCTGTGCACACACCAAAGGGTTTCTAAGGCTGGCTGCGGGCCAGGCCGGATGTCACGCCACCAGGTTGCAAATCAGTGCCACACCAGGGCCAGGCTGAGGCCCCATGGGCCAGTCCTTCACTGTTTCTCGGGCGGCCCCGTGGGCTAGATTAACCACCTGCCCGCATGCCTCAAGTTTGATACCCCTGCTCTAAATAAAGTACATATTTTTTTCATATTTATACATTTCTCAATGACGTGCTGAAGTATCCAATCTATAAGCCCTGCTCATCCCTGAGATAAGATATTTCTCAATTAATATTCATTGTCACCTTACTGCCCTTTCAATATGCTGTCTACCTAACTTCTTTCCAGGTTCTCAAGTTTAACAAGTAAACTCCTGTAATTTTTGTATTCATTCCTATTGTATTTTTCTTTGTAGAACAGCACAGTAATGACATTCTTAGGCATTTAAGCCAGCTGGATGACTTTGGGCCAGTCTCTCTCTCTTAGCCCACCCACCTCACGAGGTTGTTGTGGGAAAAATAGGGAGAAACAGTATTAAGTACTCTCGCGGCCTTGAGTTACATTTTAAAAAGGCAGGATAAAATATAATAGTCATTATATTTTGTAAAAAGTGGCACAATAGCACTTATACAAAGGAAATTTATCATCTGACTATAGTCTGCTTAGCAAATTACACTTTAAGAGAGAATCTGAAGCATTTATACCTTGATAGTTGTAAATTTATATGGACTTTGTGTACACATATTCCTAAATGTATAGGAACAATGTAATTTATATATTTCTTACTCAGTATTAAAAGTGTCATTTCTTTATATTATAAATACAATAGTTTGCTATAAAAATAGTATCTAACATATGGTGTCGAATATGATTTGAAGTTGATTTTATAATTAGTTATAATTTAATATATGATGTTGGTCTATTTAAACCTTTTATCAGGAAGCATTTAACCTTTGGTGGCCCTATTTTGCAGGTAGTATTTCTTAAGCAGAAATGAAGAATAAAAAACAATCTGTTCAAAATGCAGACGATGACAAACATGAAGCTGCAAAAGGTAGCTAACTTATTCTTTGATTTTCTGAAAAAAATTAGACTTGAAATACTCCACTATTGATATTCTAGATCAAATATATGCATTATTTTATTCATATTACCATCTTTCTGAAACTTTTGGATTTAGTTATTTACTTCCTACAAGTCCTATCTTATAATTAACAATGTTGATAGGAGCTGGAGGTACTATCTCAGTCAGATTCTAGTTGAGAAGTTTCCTGCTTCACAAAATATTACAATTGTTGCTGTTATCACAGATTAACAATTGAAAAGGGCTATATGTCACTAGAAAATGATTCAGTAAAAATATCTTGGACGTCTACATTTGGTGGTTATTTTAGAAACATAGTACATATTAACTAAAATAATTGGTTCTTCCTTAAATTTTGTGGCATTCCTCCTCCATGTAAAGATGTACTGTTATCTAAAAATAAATCAAGTTCTGACCATACATACATGCTCATTCTATATAGTGAATTTCAGATTAGCTGTTTAATTTTTCCTTTATTTTCGGTATTTTTATTGTATAACTATACATCAGTAATTTCAATCTACTTATATGTATTTCATAACAGGTGAGGAGAATGAAGAAAACTGTTCTTGCTCCTCTGACTTTTTATCTGATGAAGATGATCGCTGCCCAATCTGTCTAAATTGTTTGGCAGAGCAGGAAGTTGGCTTTCCTGAAAATTGCAACCACATCTTCTGCATGGCCTGCATTCTTAAATGGGCAGAAGTAAGTCTTAAGAGTGGCAAACAAAATTTAAAAATAGTTTACTTAACTTTTTAAAAAATCTTAATAAAAATAATACATGTTTTTTTTTGTTTTGGTTGGCATCCAAACAAGTACTCCTGAACTTACAACCATTTCTTTTTTAAAAAAAAATATTTATTGATTTTCAAACATTAAAATATGCAGTACAAAAAATAGAAAACTATAACACACAACAAAAACAAACATACAAAACAAACACATTGAAGCTTAAACACTAATAACAGCTTTTCAACATCAGTATCTCTATCCTAATTAACTTTCATACACAAATTCTACTTCTACCTATCACTATCTTAATTTACATCCTTATCTAAGTTATACTAACTTCTATTCACAATTCAGTTTTGTGACATAATATTGCTTACGTTTTAGGTTTACTCTCCAGCCAGGAATATCATCTATTCCAAATTAAATAATGCTCGGTGTCTTCCCTTTCCTTAATTTCCATGGATAATCTATCCATTTCTGCGCATTTGTATATTTTTAAAATTATAATTTGATCTGGGGGGATATCCGATTGTTTCCAATTTTGTGCTATGACTATTCTACTCGCAGTTAGTATGTGCAATATGATATATTGTAAATTCTTTTCCATTTTCCCTTCCAAAATACCCAGGAGGAATAGTTCCGGTTTTCTTTCTATCTTCCACCCAGTTATCTCTTCCCAGCCATTTTTTTATCTTCCACCAACATTTCTTAGGGCAGGTCCACCATTTCTTTAACAACCATTTGAAGTTACAACAGCACTGAAAAAAATGAGTTACGACTAGTCCTCACATTTAGGAGTGTCATAGAGGCCTTGCAGTCACATGATCAAAATTTGATCAATTGTTGAAATTTGCACTCAGCATATATTTAGGATGGTAGCAATGTCCTAAGGTCACATGATCACCATTTGGAACCGTTCCAGGGAGCTTCCAATAAGCAAAGTCTATGGGGGCAGCCAGATTCACTTAACAACTGCAGTAAAAATCATAAAATCCAAGTAATGTATCCTTATAGTATATTGCTATATATATATACTATATTGCTTAGCAATAATTTTATTTGTAAATTGAGGACCACCTATACTCATGCATAGTATTTTGTAAGCATTAAATTTCGATATGTCTTGAAAGGCTGCTTTGGAATATAAAAAAAATTTCAAAAGCAATATAGACAGTTATTGATAGATCAAGTCCAGTTTTTAAAATAACTTCATTCTCATACCCAGCATTCTTAAAATAGCTCTTTGAAGAGTAGCTCAAATGTAAATTGTGCCACACTCTTTGCGTACAGCTATAAAAGGGCCTTAATTTCTTAAAGCAATTCTTGTAAACAGTAGTATCACATCTTCCTCTGTTCTGAAAGATACTATAATACTTTTTACTGATCCCTTATCACTTTTTATTTCCATTGCTTAAAATAAGCTCTCATTGATTCAGTAGGACAATTCTGTTTTATAAATATAATTTTTATTAAAGATATTTAATAAGATAATAATACACATTTTAGAAAATAAAATAGTGAATAGATAAGAAAGTATGAGAAAATTAGAAAATAAAAAGGAGTGAAAGAAAAAGAATAAAAAAGCAGTTTCCGATCTTCTTAACAGAGGTTTATAAATGCATATGTATGTATATATATGTGTGTGTGTGTATTTGTTTTTCTTACTTTTTCGTAGGTTTTATGTGTAGTTCTCATTAGCCAGGTTCTACCTATGTAAGCCAAGATGTTATGCAGCCCTAGTTCTGTGAAATCTCATTCAC
>WNWU01013765.1:5649534-5767406 GCA_012654045.1 Ptyas mucosa | reverse complement strand
TCATTCACAAGTTTCTGGGCTTTTTTCTTCTAGCAGCCAGCAGACTCAAGCCCAGAAACTTGTGAACTTTTCTTTTCTTTTTGCTTAAATAAATGTATTATTAAAAATATTCAAATTATTACAATTGTTATAGGTATTTAAACAATATCCCAATTATTATAGCCATCAATTTTCTCAGATATTATCATCCACTATCTCAATAAAAATTAATTCATTATATCTATTGATATATTTTCTTTTTAACATAATCTAATTTTCATATATTTTAACTTCAATCCTTATTTCAAGTCTAGGTATCTATAGCATATTCTTCTCTCATTTCTATCTTCCTTTTTCTATCCCCTGTTTTACCCACTGTTAATCCCAGTGTAATCATCTTTATTTTTTCCACTGTTAATCCCAGTGTAATCTCTAAAAATAGCCATCAATTTTCTCAAATAGTACCATCCAACATCTCAATAAAAATTAATTAATTATGTCCATTGTTCATATATTTTAGCTTCAATCCATATTTCAATTCTAAATATCTATAAATATTCTTCTCTCATTTCTATCTTCCTTTCTCTCTCCCCTATTTTGCCCTATCTGTCCTGTTGTTTCCTCTCTCTTTTCTCTTTCTCTCATTTTATCATTATTAATCTCAATATAATCATTAAATCAAAGTCCTGGACTCTTCTATTTTACTCTATATTCCCTAGTATTTTCCAACCTTTTCTTTTATCATTCCACGGTTAATCCCACTGTAATCATCTTTTTCACTGTTAATCCCAGTGTAATCTCTAAAAACCTCCTTTTTATTATTCCTATATTTTCCAACCTTTTTCTTTTATCATTCCACTGTTAATCCCAGCATAATCATCTTTATTTTTTTTCATTGTTAATCCCAATGTAATCTCTAAAAACCTCCTTTTTGTTATTATCCACATGTTCAGTAACTTCTTCATATTCAATCATATTATCTTTGTCTTCTCTATTTTCAATTTATGTCTTACTTCTCCATCTTCATTTTCTTGTCTGTTTGCGTATGCTCCATTTCAGCTTTTATGTCCTCAAATTTTAGTCTTCCGTATAACATAATTATTTCTCTTATTTCCATTTTCCATGGCAAGTACATCAATTTAATCATTTCTCTAATTTCCTGCACCATTTTATTCTTTTTGAGTTTATATTATTCCAATTATAAAAGTTCCATTGTATTCCGCTTTTTTTCCCCTCCAAAGTCGAGCCGCTTGTAGACAAAGAACTCCTCCCCCAAAAATTCTCACGGCTTTTATCTGTAAAGTTCACAATTTTACAAAGACCAAGTTGCAATTATTCCTTTTTACTCCTGAAGGTGTCTCTCTGCAGTCCACAATTACCAATTGTCAACCAAGTATCCATTTTGTTTCAGTCTGCATCAACAATCTTATTTAGCTTCTCTTTTTCTTTTTGGCTTTTTTTAAAAAAATATCAAATCAATTTTATAGTCCAGTCCAAATTTACACAGCTCTTCTTTTTTCCTTTTTTCTTTCATTTATACGACACTTCTGATTTTAAAGCTTATTATCCATTCTCTTTGGGGTTTTTTGAAGTTCGAAAAAGAAAGGAAAAAGAAAGGATCTATTTATTTCTTTCCGATCCTTTTACCAATCTTGGGGTAAAATTCTCTAGTTATTTAAAATTTCCAAATAGTTTTATTCAAAAGTCAATTTTCCATTGGGTTTTTATTCCTTTAAAATTACGCTTCAAAATCTTCTTTTCTTGCCCACCTTGCACATTAGCCGCTGTTTCATCGCTAGGGGTCTTAAAGTTACAAAGATGTTTTCCTTATTGTTGTTTCAAACCATGGGTTGGCTGTCACTCACCCGGCTTCCAAAAACTCCATTCCATTTATCACTCCTGCTCAATGCTTAATCCGGTTGCCCCAGCTTCGTGGCAGCCACAATGGTTGCCATCCCCCGCCGCCGAGTCATAGAGAGTTTCCTGACTTTCGAGGAACTTGCCTGTTCCTCTTGGTCTTCCGAGGTGCCTCTCCTTCTTCCCCGTCCCTGCAGGATGGTTCTGGTCCGAAGACCCATCGGCAGCAGTTCATCAGTCCGGGTTTTCGTGGAGCTTATCAGAGCCCGTTAATTCCCTGACTGTCTCACTGTGACGCCAAACCGGAAGTCCCCTAAATGCATTTATATTTTATCCACTCTGTCCAAGATTACATCATAATTTCCTTCTTTTCATAGTCTATTCTTAGTAGGATTTAATTCTGAATAAATATTCATATGATTGTACAATGTCCCTGCAGCTTGCTCTTGTATTTTTTATTTATTAATTTAAAATATTTACATATTTTTACTGCTCATTTACTGAAGGTATTCTGGTCCCATGAATATTAAATAGTGATTAATACTTATTGTAAACATAAACACCAAACACCTCGTTCCTTTCTTTTGCTGTATAGAACTAAAGACATACTCTCTCTTCTTTATAGTTGGAGATTAAAATCCTGAGTTTCTATAATTATTTTAAATGCTGTTCCAAACAGAAATATTGCAGACAGAAACTTATATCTAGCTTGTACAGAGGATTGATGTAATGGAAAAATATTGAGCCATGTGACACACATCCTCTTTATTGCCAAAAAACAGCTAGATACAGGTGTATCATTGTCCCATTAAAAATTACACTGGATCATAATATTCTTTATAATATTTTGGATTAATCTGAAAGTTAAATAAAATGCCAGAGTAATACTTTCATTTGTATAGAACAAATAATAATTTTTAGTTGTTAGCAAACAAACATAAGCTTTAATCTAAACATTCTCTAACCACAGCAACAGCAAAACCATTCCAGTTATTCTTTAGCTATCATTTGCATAATTTATCCAGAAAACTTCAAAAGTGTGTCCTTTTCAATAATACTGTAAAAGCATTTCTGTTCAGAAATAAATCTTTTTTAATTCAAGTTTATTTCTGAGCAAGCATCTATTTTTTTCAATCCCACTAGGTAGACCAGAAAATCAACTCCATAGGAAGATTTTATTTCATTGAAACAGGCTGAAATAACAGAATCTCTTGCAAACATGGTTCTGTTTTACACCACCACTCCTTCTTAAGCCAAGGTGAATCAGAGAGGAATCTGCCTGAGTCGTTTACCAATGCTCTTGTGCTTTCAGGGTTTAAGGAATGTTTCAGCCCTCTTTCCTTATGTAATAGTTCTTGTATAACTCTTATCAAGGTCCTCTCCCTTATTCTTTACAATTAATTGCAGCCAAATTGATGCTGCAGTCTATGCTGGATCCCATATTCAATCTGGAGTTAGGTGCCACCACATTCAAATAAATAACTTGTGTTTGTGGTTATGTACATATGTTCTTTAACTTAATTTTTTTTTACTAATTAGAAAAGCAATAGAAAAAACAAAAAAGGAAATGAATATGTGTACATACATTTATTTATTTATTTATTTAAACTTTTATACCGCCCTTCTCCTTTCGGACTCAGGGCGGTGAACAGCCATAATAAAACAATTATACAAAAAAGTTAAAACTAATTATTTAAAATAAATTATATAAAATTTGGCCCATATAGATTAAAATATTCCAATTTAAAATCAATGTCGAATTTTAAAACCAAATAAAATCAGGCCAGCCCGGCTAACTGAAAAAGGTGTGTTTTCAGGGCCCGACAAAAAGTCTGGAGATCTGGGATCACTCGTATCTCTGGGGGTAGATCGTTCCAGAGGGTAGGTGCCACCACAGAGAAGGCTCTCCCCCTGGGGGTCACCAGCCGGCATTGTCTGGCTGACGGCACCCTGAGGAGGCCCTCTCTGTGGGAGCGAACTGGCCGGTGGGAGGCAATTGGTGGCAGAAGGCGATCCCGTAAATACCCCAGCCCTAAGCCATGGAGCGCTTTAAAGGCCATCACCAATACCTTGAAGCCCACCGGGAGCCAATGCAGCTCGCGCAGGAGAGGAATCACATGGGAGCGCCCCGTCGCTCCCATAATCCCCCGCGCGGCCGCATTCTGCACCAGTTGGAGCCTCTGGGTGCACCCCAAGGGGAGCCCCATGTAGAGAGCGTTACAGTAGTCCAGACAAGTAGTGACGAGAGCCTGAGTGACCATGCGTAAGGAGTCCCCATCAAGAAAGGGACGCAACTGGCGTATCAGGCGAACCTGATAGAAAGCCCCCCTGGCCACGGCCGTCATATGCTCTTCTAAAGACAGCCGTGAGTCCAGGAGGACACCCAAGTTGCGAGCCCTTTCCGTGGGGGCCAGTGATTCGCCCCCAATAACCAGCGATGGCACCAGCTGGCTATACCAGGACGCCGGCAGCCACAGCCACTCGGTCTTGGAAGGGTTGAGTCAAAGCCTGTTTCTCCCCATCCAGACCCGCACGGCCTCCAGGCACTGGGACATCACTTCCACGGCATCGTTGGGATGGTCTGAGGTGGAGATGTACAGCTGAGTATCATCAGCGTACTGATGGAACTCCACCTCAAAACCACATATAATGTAAAGCATACATTAATCCCTAACTCATAAATTATTTATTCTTGTGAGGAGTTAGTATTGTTGGGTAACCTCTGTAAGGAAAAGGTTGAAATAAAAATTTAAAATATGAAGGACTCTGTAGGAAAAAGCATTCAAGTAAACCAACTTTTAGTTCTTTATTTTTTTTTCCTAATCACTAACTCGTTTTTATATATTTTTATACTATGCTTTAAACATCTACAATTTTATTTAAGTTATTTTAATTATTTTTAAAATTGTTTCTTCAAAAACCATATTCTAAGTGCCATAGTCTTTTGCCATGTAATATGGCAAAGCCTTGCCATGTAATATATTTTTATATAAGGAATCCATTTCTCATACTATATGTATTGGGGGGGGGTCTAACCCCCCAAAAATCCATTTTTCCTAGAAGGAAAAGCTTTCCAAAATAAGAAAAATGAAACAACTATTAACTTCCACCTGCTCAAAAGAAATTTTGTAACTGCTAAACATTTGAGGGAATTATATTGTTATTCTGCTCATGGAATGGTTCTTAATTTTGCTCACTCTGTGTTAAATCAGTTCAGGGATCATCCAAGCATTTGTGGGTTATCTCTATGAGTAAATAATAGGTGCATTGCTCAAGCAGGAATCTATTCATGTAAAGTTGCATGTTAGTATATGTAAATGATAATATTTATTTTTTACATTTGTGAACTGCCTGTCTCTATCAAGGACTCTGGACAGTGTACTATTAAACTTCAGAATATAAAAACAGTATACAGAAATTAAAATGTATACATTAAATGTGAAAAATAAATAAATGATAATACTTAGAGCACTAACTGGGTACCAGGATAATATGATTCAAGTTTATGTTTTATATCCCTCATGAATTATAACCAAATCTTGTACTTGTAATTTAAAAGAAACAATTTCAAATATTCATTTTAAAATTCTGAATACTAATTTAAATCTTAGACAAGGGCTTCGTGCCCAGTGGACCGCAAACAGTTCAAGGCTGTGTATAAACTAAATACTTCAGAAGATTCTGTAAAGGTACGTTCCGAGATTTAATTAATAAAATTAAATTTTTCTAGTGTTTGTTTTCAGTAACAAAAGCAGATGTAGCAGCTATAGTTTTAATTCACACGAAGCCTTCCTTCTTCTTCTGCTTTGAAACTTAATATCTCAGAGATTTTGGTTTACTCTTTCTGAGATTGACAGTATATTCTTACCTTGACTTTAAGTTCATTTGGAAAATAATACATTGAATATGTAGCAGTATTTGTAAATAATGTTTAAACAAGTAATATTGTTATAGGTTCATTAATAATTTATTCCTAAAAAATAAATATTAGAATAAATTATTGGAAAACTTGTACTAATTTTAATATTAATTTCTTTGCAGGTTCAAATAAAGCAACAAATAAGCAAAAAAGATGACATCATCAATTGTAATAAGGGCAAGAATTGCCCTATAACTATGAAAACTTGCAAAAGGTTAGCAATACCACAAGTAAACTCTCTTTACATATAAAAAAACATTTTCACATTTGAAATACTTCAATTTTAATATGTTTTTGCATATGAAGTAGCTAATCAACATGGAGTTTGCAGTTTAGCTCAATGAGACAAAGGAAACAAGCTCCATATTGATTGGCTGCCGCTGCTGCTTTCACACCCCAATCCCTGAAGTATCTTATTCAAACCAGCCAGTAAATAGCAAGCAGGAGTCTGCTGCAGCCTGCCTAGGCTGGGCCAAAACAAACCCTTCAGGGACACTGGCCTCATGGTAGAAAAGCCAAAGTCTTTTATTCAGATGCTGGTGAAGCTGTTTTCCTTAAATCTCACATTCTTACAGCTTCACCAGCATCTGAATAAATGACTTTGGCTTTTCTGCCATGTAGGTCAATCAATTCTAGAACTCTGGAGATCTTTGAAAAGTAAGTAAGTGATGGGAAATGGGATGGGAAAGAGCAGAATCTGGGAGGCTAGCACAGCAGGCCCAGTGCCTGTGGAGACCCGGCAGGGCAGGATTGATGGGAGAAGGCAGGGGGCATTTTGGAGTGTCTCTGTGATCAGTTGTAAGGGCGAACCACCGGTATGTTGTTGCAACATATGTAAGTTCAGGACCAGGTTGTAAGTACTTTTTGGGGGGGTCGTAATTTTGATCAGACGCTAATTGAACTGTCGTAACTTGAGGAATAGCTGTATTTCTACTGCTGTTAAAGTAGTACTTAGCTGCCAGCTGCCTGCAATTACTGCGAGTTCAATTCTCACCAGGCTCAAGGTTGACTCAGCCTTCCATCCTTTCAAGGTAGGTAAAATGAGAACCCGGTTTGTGGGGGCAATAAGCTGACTTTCTATAAAATAGAACACCGCTCAAGGGGGGCCAAAAAGCCCTACTAAGCAGGTATATACAAAAGTATGAAGGCTATTGATTAATGCATTGTAAGCCACCCTGAGTCTCTGGAGAAGGGCAGCATATATAAATTGAACTAATAAATAAATAAATAAATTTCTAATTATATGTACTATCAATCTTCATGTTGCTCAAAAGAACAAATGTACCGTGTATATACTCAAGTATAAGCTGCGTTTTTAGCACATTTTTTATGCTGAAAAAAAGCCCTCTCGGCTTATACTCGAGTGAGGAAAAAAATGCCTTTTTTCCTGCAACCGTTTTGGCTCCCAGGGGCTGCAGGGACGCTTGCTAAAGGTAAAATGGGGTGTGTGTGGGGGGGTGCGGCGCCCCCATCCGCGCCCCGTTTTGGCTCCCAGGGGCTGCAGGGGGGGGTGCGGGGGGCCTGAGGGGGGTGCCTAGCAAGCCTCCCTGCAGCCCCCTGGAAGCAAAAATGGGCTGCAGGGGGGGGAGTGGGGCTTCAAGGGAGAAAGAAATCCTCACTGTTTAGGGAGATCCCCATGTGCACTGAGCTTGAGTTGAGAGCTTATTGTAATTGAGAGCTTATTGTAATTGGCTGCTAGCTATCCTTGCTCAGGCTAAGCCAGGGGTGGGCAAATGTGGCCCTTTTACAATCTCTGGACTTCAACTGCCAGAATTCTCCCAGCTTGGCTGTCTCAGGAATTCTGGGAGTTGAAGTCCACAGGTTGTAAAAGGGCCACATTTGCCCACCGCTGGGCTAAGCTAATCAATAATGGAGCTCTAAAAATGCCAGATGAAAAGGAGAAAGGGAGGGAGAAAGAGAGAGAGGAAAGAAAGAAAGAAAGAAAGGAAAGAAAGAAAGAAAGGAAAAGGAAAAGGAAAGAGAGGGAGAGAGAGAGAATGCAGGCATCTCTTAACAGAGGCTTGAACTTGCCTGAAATTAGATCAAGCCCTACCTCACTTAGCCCAATGTATCAGATTAAATTGTTATTGAATTATTTTTGGTATATATACTACATTCTCTTGTGTAATTTAGTTATAGTGTAAAACTAGTCTATTATGTCTCAAAATAAAAGGGAGATCAAAAATCCAATTAGTGCCATGTAAATTCTGGAATCCCCAAAGACCTTTCCCATTGTATTTATTAAACAAATTTATATAGCTACCCAACTCATATACAGTACTTTTAAAGCTATTGTTGATACCATATTGTTTTTGTTGATCCTCTTTTCCACTTACAGAGCAAGTTTACTGTTTTTCTTTGAAATAAATATTCAAAAACATTTAACCTAATGATGCCTCAATTAATGTAATTTTATTGGTATCTATTTTTATTTTGAAATTTATCAGTAGCTGCTGCATTTCCCACTCTAAGCTTATACTCGAGTCAATAAGGTTTCTCAGTTTTGTTTTGTTTTTTTGGTGGTAAAATTAGGTGCCTTGGCTTATATTCGGGTCAGTTTATACTCGAGTATATACGGTTTTATTTGCTTATTTTTTTAATAGAGTGGGTCACTGATTGTTCTTTTTTTTGACTAGATTATTCTGGATTATAGTTTTGTTAAGATATTTTAAGATTTTTTAAAAAGGTGCTCAGATTCATTATTACAAACATAACATCAATAATATACACAAACATAAAATTAACTGTAATTATAAGTAATCTTTGGTGTGTTTTTTCCCTAGAAAACAGGAAAATGCTGGCATAAGTTTTTTACCAGTAATCTATAAAAGCTGGAACCCAAAATACAGTAAGTGAGCCATTTTGGTCAACTTTTTGGCCTTCTTTTGACATTTTCACAAACCATGTGTCATTTGTTCTTTGGATATATTTGCTATTCTAACTAATTAACTATCTTGGGCAGTTAAACTGTTCTGAGGAATGCTTTGAGTATATTTGTTTTTCTGCCAAATTCACTACCTTAAAGTTTCTAAAAGTCTCCCTTGAAGCAAAAAGTTAACAGAAATTGTAAATAATTATGTTATAGCTTAATCTTTTATGAGTTATAGTTTAGTACATATCTTGAGCAAATTTCCCTAAAGCACAAAAATCTTTGCAAAATCAAAACCCTTTGTTCACATAAGTCTGTTCATACTCATATTTTAGTGTTTTAAGGTTGTTTTTGCATATACGGATGTGTTTGTACTTCAGTTAACAGATTTAAATGCAGACAGACATATCAGGCAAAGTCTCTACTTCATAAATTGCATGAAGTCCAGTTTTGTGATTCAAAAAGCCTATTTGGTTTTTAAAATACTATCAATATACTGTAGTACAATATACTGTACTATTTCCTGCATTTTAAAATTCAAGGAACAGGAATTTTTTTGTTTCAATAGAATGGTCCAGTTGAGAAGCGGATCAGGTATTTCTCTAATGATAAATTTTAAATGAATGGCCAAATACATACCATGGCATCATTTAAATCCATATTTAATTCCATTAAAATTAATTTGAACTTTTATAATTCAGCTATGCTTTGTAGCCTTAAAAAATCAAAGTATGGAAGACAATATAAATATATATATAATTATTGTATAGAGGCTATATGATTATGAATAATACATAAGATGCAGATAGAGAAAGGTTTTCGTAATTTGATATTTGGGGGAAAAAATTCTCTCATAATTTGATATCTGGGTCATTCAATTAAATTTAGTTTGAAGTTATAAAAAGAATGACTCTTCCCCACATTCCATAGCTCATGTAACTACGCCAACAATATTGATTTTAAAAGAAATTGAAACAATTGAAACAATGTATGCCAAATATCTCTAGATAGTTAGCATTCATAATGGTAACATTTCTAGTATTGGGAGAAATTAATATCAGTCGCTGGGGAACTTGGATGTGTCTGTTATACATATGGACTTGCCATAGATACCTGTCATGGCAATGTGAAAAAAGTTGTTGGATTAGGTTAGCTTTATATGGTATCTAGCAGAATTCTTATTTTGATTTTAAATGCTATGGCATTTAATGCTGTGTGATGAGGACATGAAAGTTTCCCTTGCAGAAAACTTTCCTTGCAATTGCTGCATTATTGAATTGCAGCTTGCTTATTGACTTAACTAAGAGGTTAAGAAAGAAATATATATTTTATGTGTCATTCTAGATAACTTTTTCCCTGTTTTTTTCCCTGCATTTTAAATTCTTTCAGTAGTTAAATACTTGCAATAGAATTCCTTTAAAATTAATTAGGATTGACAATTACATTTGCCATAGGACTTAAAAGATCAAGTTGAATATTTTCTTTTTTGTTTTAAATATAAAGATCCTTCAAACAAGGAAGAAGTTACAAATTCAGTGAAGAAAAATAAGGTTTGTTGATATTGTATATTTAAAATAATGAAGATTTCAAATTATTTCATTTTAAAATCCTTCACTTTTAATATGTTCCTAGATAAATTTTTCTTCTTCATATGTTTGAGCTATTGCATTTTCTGTTTTGTTGACATTTAAACTAATCATTGTGAAGTTAACTTATGGTACTTTTGAAAGAATTCTTAAGTTTGAAAAATCTACTGTTTTATAATATTAATTAGATCTAACTAAAGCACAGGTGTCAAGCTTGCTGTGTCACATTGCCGACATGTGACCTTTTGCAATGTTTTCCCATTCGTGGAGATGGGGTGGGCATGGCCTGTTCTTGAGCATCTGGCCCGTGGGCCATCAGTTTGACACCCCTGAACTAAAGTATATACCATATTTTTCGGAGTATAAGACACACTTTTCCCCCCTAAAAGTGGGTGAAAATTTCAGTGCGTCCTATAGACCAAATACAGGAGTGTATTTGGCCTCCCAGACCATCCGTGTGTCGGGTTTTTGCCCTCCCTGGCCCCCAGAAGCATTCTGCAGTGCTCCTCACATCCTGTTTTTGCCAAAAAACGGGCCCAGTTTCACAAAAAAATGGGGTCGTTTTTGGCCTCCCAAACCCTCTGCATGTTGCGTTTTCGCCCTCCCCAGCCCCCAGAATCACTCTTCAGTGCTCCGTATGTCCCATTTTCACCAAAAATAGGTCTGTTTTTGGCCTGCAAACTGCTTCTGGGGGGCCAGGAAAAACGGGACATGCAGAGGCCAAAAACTGTTTTTTTCTTGTTTTCCTCCTCTAAATCTAGGTGTATCTTATAGTCCGGTGGGTCTTATAGTCCGAAAAATACAGTAATATAAGTAGAATTGGGCAGTTGAAATAAATAAATATATGATTTGTTTTAAACACTAATTTATAATATATTTGTTTTAGATTACTGTTTTTATAAAGTCATGTAATTTTTAAGCATGGTAAAATTGAATATGTTAAACATTTTCAATTTCTTAAACTGCTATTTAAAATAGCACACATTACAAGAAAGTCGCGTTGAAATCTCATTAAAATCAAAAGTATACCTGCATAAAACAGCTTGTAAATTGTTTTAAATAAATACAAATGCCTACATGCTAACTGATTTGTCATAATTTAAACTATTGAATGGCTTATTTAAAAAAGTACAGTTCTTGAAAAGAAAAGTGGATTTATTTAATATGACATTTAATTTACTGCATCCAGTTTTGCTCACCACACTATAAAAAAGATGTTGAGACTCTAAAAAAAGTGCAGAGAAGAGCAACCAAGATGATTAGGGGACTGGAGGCTAAAACATACAATGAACAGTTGCAAGTACTTGACATGGCTAGTTTAGTGAAGAGAAGGACCAGGGGAGATAAGATAGTAGTGTTCCAATATTTGAGGGGCTGCCACATAGAGGAGGGGGTTAAGCTATTTTCCAAAGCACCCGAAGGCCAGACAAGGAATAATGAATAGAAACTAATCAAGGAGAGACTCTACCTAGAAATAAGGAGAAATTTTCTGACAGTGAGAACCATCAACCAATGGAACAGTTTGCCTTCAGAAGTTGTGGAAGCTTCATCATTGGAAACTTTCAAGAAGAGACTAGACAGCCATCTGTCAGAAATGGTGTAGGGTCTCCTGCTTGGGTGGGGTGTTGGACTAGAAGACCTACAAGATCCCTTTCAACTGTTAAACTACAGTATACACTACTACATTCATCTCCTTAATATTTTTATCAGTATGCAGTATAAGAGACAAGGTGGCGCAGTGGTTAGAGTGCAGTACTGCAGGCTACTTCAGCTGACTGCTAGCTGCAGTTTGGCAGTTCAAATCTCACCAGCTCAAGGTTGACTCAGCCTTCCATTCTTCCGAGGTGGGTAAAATGAGGAGCCAGATTGTTGGGGGCAATATGCTGACTCTGTAAAACCGCTTAGAGAGGGCTGTAAAAGCACTATGAAGCGGTATATAAGTCTAAGTGCTATTGCTATGCAGATGATACCCAAGTTAGACATCTCTATCTCAGACTAAATGAAGGATATATTATAGTGGAATTCATGATCAAAATCAATCTAAGCAAGACAGAATAGCTTTACATTTAGAATCCTATTCAGGGATTATTTCATCTTGGATACTCAATGGGATGGTGTTGCCCCATGGAGAGGTAATCTGCAATCTAGAAATCAACTTTGGCTCACATTTCCGGCTAGAAACCAGTGGCCAACAGGAACTTTGGCCAGGTTAGGTTAGGTTGGTACACCAACTGTACTATTTTGTGGAACAGGAAACACTAAAAGTGATCACACGTCCTTCATACCTTTCATATGGATTTCTGTAGTTTGCTTGATATCAGCAAGCCCTTGGAGACCACTCAGAAGCTTCAAATGCTGCAAAGAGCATAGTCCGTATACTTACTGAAAATACTTCTAGATTGCTGCAGGAACTGCATTGACACCAACATGTTTCTGACTGAACTTCAAGGTGCTTGTTATCACTTAACAAAACTTTTTATGGCTCAGTGCCTAATGTCACTGAAACATCCTTCTCTCTATTGATTCTGTTTGCTTAATTTGAGACATAAAGTTAGCTGTTTTGGAAGGCTGTTGACATTTGAGTGCTGTAGAACTCCTGGTGCTGATAATGTCTAACTGGCAGTTCAACAATCAATGTCATGTACCATTCTGTCATTAAAAACTATTATTTGATAATATTGCAGTTTTATGCATAGTCAGAAGTAAATCCCATAAGTTCAATGAAATCTTTTTCTTTGGTAACTTGAGATCTAGATGAACATATATCACAGAAGATCAAGATAGTTCTGATATACAGTTTGACAGTGATGAGGAAAGAAATGAAATCTACAAAAATCAAGTTAAAACAGTATCTTTAACTTACAGTCTATGCCATTCAGCAAAGTCCATACCATTCTACCTTGAGAGGGCTTTTTGGTTAGTGAAAGAGGGGTAGTTAAATCCAGATCATATCTTTAGCTTCTGTTAGTCATTGTGTAGCTTTCAGGCCACAGCATCTTGCTGATTATGTTAATACTCTATAAAATTAATAATTAAACAAATCATTAGATCTATGCAGATGCTTAATAACAAAGAGATAAATAATATTTTAGAAATATAACTCAAATTCTAAAATATTATTCAGAACTTTAAGAGAAGATTGAACTAACATTCATGAAATCACACACACACGTGTAACCAAGATTTAAAGCAACTGGAGAATTCAAACTATCATGGGGTTTTAGTACATTTAAAATATCTACAGTGTATCTGTGATCGCTAATATTTATCATCGGTGTTTGTTTTTTAAAAAAACACATTCTAATGGAGATGGCCTAACTATAAAGTATATTTCAGCTTCTTCGATTTCCAAGTAGCGCTTGCAGACCAAATGTATAGGATAGGGTGCATACTTTTGTGTGCAAAATGTGAGCTCTCTCATGCAGGTTGTTGTTCTTCTTAGTTGTGAAGTCGTGTCTGACCCATCACGACCCCATAGACAACATTCCTCCAGGCCTTCCTGTCCTCTACTATCCTCTGGAGTCCATTTTAGCTCACACCTACTGCTTCAGTGACTCCATCCAGCCACCTCATTCTCTGTCGTCCCCTTCTTCTTTTGCCCTCAATCTTTCCCACCATTAGTCTTTTCTCCAGTGAGTCCTTCCTTCTCATTGGGTGGCCAAAATATTTAAGTTTTCAGGATCTGGCCTTCTAAAGAGCAGTCAGGGTTGATCTCCTCTGGGACTGACCGGTTTGATCGCCTTGCAGTCCAAGGGACTCGCAACAGTCTTCTCCAGCACCATAGTTCAAAGGCCTCCATTCTTTGGCGCTCAGCCTTTCATTCACAGCCATCCATTGAAAATGGGAAAACCATAGACTTGACCCTACGCACTTTTGTTGGCAGGGTGATGTCTCTGCTTTTTAGAATGCTGTCTAGATTTGCCATAGCTTTCTTCCCCAGGAACAAGCATCTTTTAATTTTTTGGCTGCAGTCCCCATCTGCGATGATCTTGGAGCCCAGGAAAATAAAATCTGTCACTGCCTGCATTTCTTCCCCATCTATTTGCAAGGAATTGAGAGGGCTGGATGCCATGATCTTAGTTTTCTTAATGTTGAGTTTCAAGCCAACTTTTGCATTCTCCTCCACCTTCATCAAGAGGCTCTTTAGTTCCTCTTCACTTTCTGCCATTAGATTGGTATCATCTGCATATCTGAGGTTGTTGATATTTCTCCCGGCAATCTTAATTCCAACTTTTGATTCATCTAGCCCCGCCTTTCTCATGATGTGCTCTGCATATAAGTTAAATAGGCAGGACAACAGTATACAGCCTTGCTGGACTCCTTCCCCAATTTGAACCAATCAGTGGTTCCGTGTCCAGTTCTCACTGTTGCTTCTTGACCTGCACAAGGTTTCTCAAGAGACAAATAAGATGGTCTAGTACTCCCATCTCTTTAAGAACTTGCCACAATTTGTTGTGGTCCACACAATCAAAGGCTTTAGCGTACTCAAGGAAGCAGAAGTAGATGTTTCTCCCTTGCGCTGCTTAGAGAGTCCATTGAATGGATTAATCCTCATGTGACTGGCCAGAGACTGAGTAAGAATTTGCATAAACACACCTCCTCTTCCTTTCTAGCCCCAGTTCCTTACTCAGTCCGGCCTTAGAGACACAGTTTTATTCTAGCTCCTTCAGTTGGACACTAACTAGCATTTGGAATCTTTCTAAAAGTCTTGGATTGCTGCTTTGAGTTGCCAGCAGCCGTGGCTTCGGCGGCGGCGTTTCTAGCCACATTTCATTGGAATTTGCCTCTTTCAACGATCTTCGTTGGATCCTCTCTGTTGCCTGCTGTGAGTTGTGGGGAGCGCGGGGAGAAGCTGTTCTGTCAGCTTTCGCACGCAGGGGATCGAGGGAAGCCCCATTTCATCGAGGCTCAGCTCTCCCCTTGTCTAGCCCTTTCTGCAGGATCTTTAGGGAGCAGTTTCGCCTGCTGTATCGTCCTGGGCTTTTGAATTTGGCACGAGGGAGCTGTTTTGCCTATTCCTTGCCATTAAGGCATACTGTTTGGCACCTTCTGAGCCGTTTTGTCGGCTCAGCGCCATTTTGTTGCAACGTGGGTAGTTTGTGCATATCAGGTCTGTTTTGCCAGACCTTTTCCATTTCCTTTTCCCCTGCAAGGCATTCAGGAGCTCCAAGCCTTACATTTGGCTTCATTTCTAATCTACTGTCAGCTCAAATTGAATTTCTAAAATCCCTTACTGGGTTTATTTATCTCCTCAACCTTCTCTCGTTGGTTTCTTAACAGTTGCAACTACAGTAATTTCAAAATGACCAACCGTAGCCGTTCTTCATCTAGGAAATCCAGATCCCCCTCTCACTCCAGAGGCAGATCCACAACAAGATATTCTACTAGAACCAGTGCTTCTGTTGCTACTTCTTCTTCAGCTGCAGCAAAAAAGGATGCCAGGAGAAGGCATCTGGCCCTGACCAAACAATTTGACAAGGCCAAACAACAGGCTGAAGCCAGTTCCACACCTGCCCCTCCCACAGTGGCATCTCCTTTTACCTTGGCCCCAGGGCAGACCACCTCTCCCCAGATTCATCAAGAGGCTTCATCCTGGTCTCCCAACATTTCTATTGAGGGACAGGAGGATCAGGCTGTAATCAGGGAGGTTTTTTCTCAAAGGCCCCCGTTTAGGAGGCGGGACTAGCTAGACAAGCATCTGCCCCTGCACCATCTGCCAGCTTCACTCCCACAGCTGTTGGGGCTCTGCCCAGAGAAGGGTCATGGCACCACCATTCCTCAAGAAATGTGCACACTAATAGCTCAAACGGTGGCCAGGGGCATTGATGAGGCCCTCACCCAAAGAGACATCCTGGCCCTATC
The DNA here is from genome assembly GCA_012654045.1 of Ptyas mucosa. Classification (NCBI taxonomy): domain Eukaryota; kingdom Metazoa; phylum Chordata; class Lepidosauria; order Squamata; family Colubridae; genus Ptyas; species Ptyas mucosa. The sequence continues at coordinate 5,751,334 of WNWU01013765.1, read as the reverse complement.
TTCAGCCCCCGTTCCTGCACAATGACCTTCCAGGTCTTCCTCCCATCTCGATAGCGATGCTTCGGGGGCAGCCAGGGCTCCCTCCCCTTCCAACCACAGCGACCAGTCCCTCATGGATGAGGAAGAGGCTTTTGACTACAGCCTCTCAGGGGAGGGGGAGGAGGAGGAAACCTCATCGGATAGTGTCCATCCCATGGGTCTCTTTCAACATGAGTTATTTAAGACCTTACTGCACAAGGTGAAAACCATGGGAGTTACGAAGGCGCGCACAGAGGACTCTTCCAGTCCTTGTGATGTGAACCAATTACTTTTCACCGAAGCGGTGACTGAGTAGGAGGTCATTCCATCGCCTAAGCTCTTTATTGACACTATCCAACGCCCATGGGCTCAACCAGGTTCCATTCCCACTACCAGTGGGCTGGACAAAAAATTATACATGGTGGAACAGGAGCTCGAGGACCTTCTCAAGCTTCCCATGATTGACGTTCCCATGGCTTCTTTGACTTCTTCTAGTATCCTCCCATCTGATGCTGCCGAGGGTTTGCGAACAGAAGACAGGCGGGCCGAAATTTCTACCCGGAAAACTCAACAGGCAGCTGCATGGGCCATAAAATCAGCCACGGCAGCATCCTTCTTTGCCAGAACATCACTTATTTGGCTTTGACAGATGCAGGCTAGAGTGTCACCCGAGGACTTTCCTCTGCACCAAGACATCAATAAGCTGATAGCCGCCACAGAATACTCTGCAGATGCGATCCTCAACTCAGCAAAATTCGCTTCACGTGCCCTCGCATCTAACATCATGTCCAGATGCCTTCTCTGGTTGCGCCATTGGCAAGCAGACATGACCAAATGGCGCCTGGCCGCAGCTCCCTTCAAGAGTGGGTCTCTCTTCGGAGAGGCATTGGAACCGGTCTTGGTTGAAGGTAAGGACAAGAGGAAGGTCCTCCTGTTTTCCTCCAGACAATCAGAGAGGTGGTCCACCACTCAGTATCGGAGGCAGTCCTTTCGGTCTTCCGAGCCTGGGTTTCCAACTCAGGCCCCTCAACAACCGTTTTCTCAGTCAACCGACAGGTCCCATGACAGGCAGTCCTTCAGAGACCGCACTCACCAACTTCGGACCAGATGGCCCTTTCGGGGATCCAGTTTTCATCCCTACCGTAGAAAATAGCGATTCGTCTTCTCAGGGACCCATTGGTGGTCGTCTCGCCGATTTTTCTAACATCTGGCGTTCGACAACCACAGACGCTTGGGTCATCTAGACGTTCTCACTTGAAGTCACATTGGAATTTGTTTCGGAACCCCCCCCCCCAGATGTTTCGTCACTGGTTCTACACCCTCTGATCTTGCTAAGAGAGCTCTAATGGAAGCCGAGATTCAGTACCTGAATCAGAGCCATATTAGATTTGAAGCATCTGAACATCCATATCCAATACCAGCACTTCAAAATGCACACCCTACTCTATTCTGGGTGGCATCAGTCACAGGGACTATTTGGCTTCAATAGACCTCCATGAGGCCTATCTCCATGTTCCTATCAGACCATCCCATCGGAGATTCCTCAGGTTCTGCTACGCGGGGGCTCATTTTCAATACAGAGCCATGCCCTTTGGACTTTCCTCTGCCCCCCGTATATTCACCAAACTCCTGGACATTGTGGCGGCCCATTTGAGAGGATCGCCAATTAGATTACAATGTTACCTTGATGACATTCTAATCCAATCTTCTTCACTCCAACAGGCAGTAAGGGATCTCCAGGCGACAACCACTGCCCTTCAGCATCACGATTTCACAGTGAACTGGGAGAAGAGTCAGCTAAACCCCTCCACCGAATTGGTTCATCTTGGAGCCTGCATCGACACATTATCGGGCCTAGTCTTCCTGTCTCAGGAACAGCGTTCCAACATCCAGGCCATGGTGCAACAGGTCAAGGCTCTACGGAGAGCCCCCCTACTATTGCTCTCTCAGCTATTAGGCCAAATGATTTCGTGTTTGGCAATAGTCCTGTGGGCGAGACTACATTCACATCCCCTCCAGTGGTATAAGTTACCAAGCTAAAGAGCGGGTACCAGCAACTCCAATGTCAGAATCAAAGTTCCCCCGAAGATACATAAATCCTTCAACTGGTGGACATCCGCAGCTCTGACGAAGGGTTCTCTCTTCTTTGAGCCCCAGCGGCTGATCCTTACTACGGATGCCAGCTTGTTTGGTTGGGGTGCTCACCTAGATGCACAACTCATTCAAGGCCGTTGGACGTCCAAAGACCTTCTCAATGACGTCAATTGGCTGGAATTACGTGCAGTCCACTTAGCACTGCACCACTTCCAACATCAATTGTCGGGCCACCATGTGCTTCTCAGAACAGACAACATCACGACAAAGGCTCATATAAATCGGCAAGGTGGCACACGCTCCAAACTTCTGATTAACGAGGCCGCACAACTGGGGCTATAGGCAGAGAGGCACCTGCTCTCCCTCCAAGCAGAGCACATATTGGGGACTTCCAATACCCAGATGGACTGGATGAGCAGGTCTACCATAGACCAGGCGGAGTGGCAGCTACATCCCACTCTCTTCCAACAGATCGTGGCCCGCTTTGGCCAGCCACTGATCGACCTATTCGCCAGTCCGGAGAATGCTCAACTTCCCCACTTCCTCTTCAAATTCTGGATGCCGAGGGCTGAAGGGACCAATGCCCTCCGTTGCCAGTGGCCCAGGGGCTTCCTTTACACCTTCCCACCAATACCCTGACCCCGAGGGCCATACGGAAAATCTTGGAGGAAGGTGCAGAGGTCATCCTCATCATCCCATTTTGGCCTCGCCGTGCCTGGTTTGCGGATCTCATGGGCCTTTCCATCAGCCACCCATGGAGGATCCCTCCAGATCAGATCTCCCTTTGCCAGGGGGTTGTTCTCCATCCGGAGCCCCAGTGGTTCCACTTAACTGCCTGGCACTTGAAAGGGAGATCCTGAAGCGAGAGCATTTTTCATCTGAGGTCATATCCATCCTCCTCGCATCCCGCCAAGGCCCTACCACCCGTATTTACGATGCGACTTGGTCTTCTTTTCATTGATGGTGTGCCTCCTCAGAGATCGACCCCACAGAGGCGTCCATTCCACAGGTGTTGAGCTTCCTCCAGGCAGGGCTGAGCTCCGGTCTGGCGGTCAACACCCTATGACGTCAGGTCTTGGGATTGGCAACCGTCCTCACCTTCAAGGACCTGGGTTCACTGTCCCAGCACCCACGAATTCGTTGTTTCCTATGGGGAGCTTCCAACCTTCGCCCTCCCACCATCCACAGATACCCTTCCTGGGACCTTTGTCTGGTCCTGCAGTCCGTGACGACCACTCCTTTCGAACCACTGTCCTCCACCAGCCTCAAATTGCTAATCTTCAAGGTTGCCTTCCTGGTGGCGGTCACATCTGCCCGCAGGGTGTCTGAACTTGCGGCCCTTTCCGTTCGTAAGGACCTGTGCATATTTCACTCTGACCGGGTCGTCTTGCGGATGGATCCCACCTTCCTTCCGAAAGTTAACACCTGGTTCCACAGGGCCTAAGAAGTAGTGTTACCCGACTTCTGTCCCAGGCCTTCTCACCCCACCGAGCGCCGCTGGCACTCATTGGATGTGGGTTCCAGAAATCCGAATCATTATTCATCTCCTACCAACAAGGTTCCCTTGGCTCCAAGGTGTCTTTTTCCACCATCTCTGCTGGATTAAGGCCTGCATTTCCATGGCCTACGACCAGAAGCATAAGCCTCTTCCTGAGCGCATCACAGCGCATTCGACGCGTAGTGAGGCCACCACTGCCGCTTGGGTCACCCAAGCTCCTCTTCTTGAGATCTGCAGGGCAGCCACTTGGGCCTCTCTAACACCTTTCATCTGTAATTACAAACTGGACAAGTTTGCATCGGCCGAAGCCGCCTTTGGTTGCAGAGTACTTCAACAGGTCCTTCCTTCAGAAGATTTTCCTATCTCCATTTCTTCCCCCCCCCCCCCCCCCCCCCCCCCCCCCCCCCGGGATATTTAGCTTGGGTATATCCCATTCAATGGACTCTAAGCGCAAGGGAGAAGGAACATTGGACTCACCTGAAGGTTCTTTCTCCTTGCGCTGCATGAGAGTCCATACCCTCCCTTGTTGGGTTCCTGGACCTTTACTAACTCCTTTTCCGTTCAAGTTTCTGTTTCTTCAGATCCAGACTTCATTTCAGAACTGGGGCTAGACAGGAAGAGGAGGTGTGTTTATGCAAATTCTTACTCAGTGTCTGGCCAGTCACATGAGGATTAACCCATTCAATGAACTCTAACGCAGCACAAGGAGAAAGAATCTTCAGGTGAGTCCAATGTTCCTTTTCTGAAACTCCCTAGCTTTCTCCATGATTCAGTGTATGTTGGCAATTTGATCTCTTGTTCCTCTGCTTCTTCGAAATCCTGCCTGTACTTCTGGTAGTTCTCGATGCACATACTGTTGGAGCCTAGCTTGTAGGATTTTAAGCATAACCTTACTAGCATGAGAGATGAGTGCAATGGTGCGATAGTTTGAACATTCTTTGGCATTGCCTTTGGAATTGGAATGTAAACTGACCTTTCCCAATCCAGTGGCCATTGTTGAGCTTTCCAAATTTGCTGGCAAATTGAGTGTAGCACTTCTAGTGCATCGTCTTTTAAGATTTTGAATAGCTCAGCTGGAATACTGTCTCCTCCACTAGCTTTGTTGTTGTTCAGATTTCCTAAGGCCAATTTGACTTCATATTCTAGGATGTCTGGCTCGAGGTCAGTGGCCACCCCATCATGGTTATCAAGGATGTTAAGCTCGTTCTTGTATAGTTCTTCTGTGTAATTTTGCCACCTCTTCTTAATCTCTTCTGCCTCTGTTAGGTCCCTGCCATTTTGGTCCTTTATCATGCCCATCTTTGCATGAAACGTTCCCTTCATATCTCCAATTTTCTTGAAGAGATCTCTGATCGTCCCTATTCTATTGTTTTCTTCTGTTTCTTTGCACTGTTCATTTAAGAAGGCATTCTTATCTCTTCTAGCTAATCTCTGGAATTCTGCATTCACCTGGGTGTATCTTTCTCTTTCTCCCTTGCCTTTCGCTTTCCTTCTTTCCTCAGCTATTTGCAAAGCTTCCTCAGACAGTCATTTTGCTTTCTGGTTTTAGTTGCTACCTCTTGTACAATGTTGCGAACCTTCGTCCATAGCTTTTCAGGCACTTTGTCAGATCTAATTCCTTGAATCTATTTGTCACCTCTACTGTATCAGGGATATGATTTAGTTCATACCTGAGTGGGCTAGTGCTTTTCCCTACTTTCTTCAATTTAAGCCTAAATTTTGAAACGAGAAGCTCATGATCTGAGCCACAGTCAGCTCCTGGTCTTGTTTTTACTGACTGTATAGAGCTTCTCCGTCTTTGGCTGCAGAGCACATAGTCAATCTGATTTCTGTGTTGACCATCTGGTGATGTCCATGTGTAGAGACATCTCTTGGGTTGTTGGAAAAGAGGGTTTCCTATGACCATCATATTATCTTGACAGAATTCTATCAGCCTGTGCCTTGCTTCATTTTGTACTCCAAGGCCAAACTTGCCTGTTATTCCGGTTACCTTTGGCTTCCTACTTTAGCATTCCAATCCCCCATAATGATAAGGACATCATTTTTTGGTGTTAATTCTAGAAGGTGCTGTAGGGCTTCATAGAACCGGTCAATTTCATCCTCTTCAGCATCAGTGGTTGGGGCACAGACTTGGACTACTGTGTTGTTGAATAGTTTGCCTTGGATTTGAACTGAAATCATTCTGTCATTTTGGGGATTGTATTTGCTTTGTATTATATTGTATTGCTTTTCCTACTCTTATTGATTATGAAGACTACTCCATTTCTTCTGAGGGATTCTTGCCCGCAGTAGTATACTTGATGGTCATCTGAATTAAATTCACCCATTCCTGTCCATTTTAGTTCATTGATTCCTAAGATGTCGATGTTCAGTCTTGTCGTCTCTTGTTTGACCACGTCCAGCTTGCCTTGATTCATGGATCTTACATTCCAGGTTCCTATGGAGAATAGATCACTTCACCCTTTCTGGCACTACTAGTACTAGCCCTCTGCTCTTCCCCAGTAGCATATTGAACACCTTCTGACCTGAGGGGCTCATCTTCCGGCAGCATATCTTTTTTCGTTTTGGTACTGTCCATGGGGTTTTCATGGCAAAGATACTGGAGTGGGTTGCCATTTCCTTCTCCAGTGGGTCATGTTTTGTCAGAGCTCTCTGCTATGACCTGTCCGTCTTGGGTGGCCCTGCACAGCATAGCTCATAGCTTCATTGAGCTATGCAAGCCCCTTTGCCATGACAAGGCAGTAATCCATGAAGGGGCTCATGCAGGTAGAGTCTAGTAAAATAAGATTCAGAGTATGTTGGAAATTGTCTATATATGGAGAAGTATAGTGTCTGGATGGTTTTGTACTCCTATTTAACATCTGCATGAAGCCAATGACCATCCATTAGCCCAAGTATGGATGTCATCAGTATGCAAATAATATCCAAATTTATAGCTGACCCTGGCTGAAAAAGTAATATTGTCAATTTTGTCAAAATGCTAGGGGACTTTGACAGTAGAAATGAAGAGATTGAATGCTTTGGGTTGAAAAGCCAGGTCTGATTCCAGAGAAATATGGTATTTTAATTTGAATGGAATCATAGTGCCCTGAACAGAACTAGGGAAGTTTGCAGTTTGGGAATTTTCTTGGATTTGCAACTCCTGCTTGAGGGATAGTAGCAGCTGTGGCCAAGAGGTCATTGTGCAGCTTCTGCTTATATGCCAATTGCAATCTTTCCTGGAATAGAGGACTGGAATAGAGGACTCACTGTAACTCAAATCTTGGCCACTTCTTTATTGGACTGTGATAAGAGAAGAGCATTCAGAAGCTACATGTGATCCAAACTCTGATAGTTCAGATAGTTAAAAAGAACTTTGAGGCACCCATAAAACATCTCTACTACAAGAACTGCATTAGTTACCAACCCGCTTCTGGGTTCAAATTAAGAGTTTAGTTGTCATTTTTAATACCTTTTGGAGTCAGGACCTGCATCACCACCTGAATATCTGACTGCCCAACATGATCTGATAGGATAGTTTCTCTTCATGTTACTTGAATTGTCATCCATAAGGGGATACAGAAGTATGCCTTTTCAGTTACTGTTCCTTTCCTTTGATGTTTGAATAGCCTCCTTCCTGGTTTTTGGTTATTCTATTAAGCCTTGAGATGAGGTTATTGCAATTTTTCCTCTGCATGATGCATCGTTATTTGGTTTTGATAGTTCAGTTTCTAGTTTTTATCTATGGTGAATTTGGATTTATGATTTTTAATTCAATTATTGATTATATTGTTCATTATTTATTTAGAATAGAATAACAGAGTTAGAAGAGACCTTGGAGGTCTTCTAGTCCAACCCCCTGTTTTGTGCTTGTTTTTAACCAAAAATGCATATTTAGGGAATTGTGTACCATTCAGATTGGTTTGATTACAGCAATTTATAAACAAATACATTTCCATGAGTACAATATAAAGAATATACTTTTCCATTTCAAGTTGGAAAGATTTGTGTGTGTGTATGTTAGATTTTGAGGGGGGGAAAACTATGATGGATGTCCAATATAAATACTTTATTTTATAGCCTAGAAGACAGACCTGCTTGAACAGATTCTTCAAAAGTAATTGGTGTGATAGATTTTCTTCTAATAGTAGTTTCTCTGATGTATCTACTAATTATCAAAGTGAAAGGTCAGTATGAATCTATTTTTAATCCAGAATTTTGTAATATTGTAAATACTAGTATAGTTCTCTTTGCTTTTGGAAGAAATTGTGTTATTAGCTTTCATCCCAAACTGCCATATGTTATCGTAGAGAGGTAACTAGAAAACAAATATTTAAAAAATATGATTTCTGGAATTCTTTCCAACCCTTAATAATAGCTGTTCTTTGGATCATGAGAACAGAAGGAAGGGAATTTAGTTAGAAACATTCCAGATCACTGCCCAATTCCATTACGAAAATGTGTTAGGTTTCTGTCCCCCTTCCCCGCCCCACACACAGTTTCTAACCTGGCCTATTTTCAGGTTCAGTTTTTCTTTTGCCAAACAGCTTCTCCCTGTCAAATTTGTTCTGTTCTGTTTTTAGATAATTATCCTGCTTGCTGTCTAACATTTTATTGGATTAGAAAAATAAACTAGGTATATGGACTTTAATATTACATGATTTGGGTGCTTGGCAACAATGTGACAGTTGTCGCATTTTCAGGTGACTGATCACTACTTGCAACCTTCGCAGCTAACTTTCATCAATCAAAGTCAGTGGGGAAACCAGTAGGAAGTCACAGGTTGTGGTCACATGATATTGTGCTTAAAGACCACAGATGATTCATTTAATAGCTGCAGAAGAACTGACATTGAGTGACAAATTAGGTGCAGTCACATGTTTTACTTAACAACCACATTGTTTAGCAATGGAGTTGCCAGCCTAAATGTGTTTGTTAAGCAAGGACTATCCTGTAAATGTAGGCTTGTGAAACCATAATGGGATTTTAGAAGGGCAGAACCTGTCAGTAAGAAGCTATAAGATATAAAAAGGAAAAAGTCATTGCATATTCTCGATTAGGGACAATAGTCAATTTTGGGCAGTAAGATGCATATAGTCTTACACAGCATGTACTCAAAAGTAGGCATGATTAGAAAAAGTAGACAGACCTAATAATGGAAGGGCAGATGTAATTAGAGAGGAAAAAGAATAGCTTTCCTATTAATCACATGAAGAAATGAAATATTCTCTCTTCAGTAGTGCTTGGCCAGATTCTTCCAAGAGAGTCAGAAGAAGGGCATTATAGTCATAACAAACAGTTACATGAATTGCCCAACATTGTCTTTTAAACTTAGAAAATAAGGTATTCTAAAGCAGAATATTTAACTTGTTCACTCTAACTTTTTTTTTATGAAGTGAAAATCTGGAAAAAAATGAAGGCATTAACAACCACAATTGGTACTGGTAACTCCATCACTAAGAAACATGGTTATATAGTGAAAAGGCCCCAATTTACAACAGTTCTAGTTAAGCAAATCACGCACACGAAGATGACATCACATGACCACAACTTATAAGTTCATGTTGGCTTCCTCTTGATTTCAGTTGTTGGAAACAGGCAGAGAAGATTGCAGATTGTGATAGCTGCAACTATCATATTTAGGGCCAGTTGCCAAGAGTTGCCAAATTGGTTGCAACTTCAAGAAACAGCCATAAGTTTTCTCATTTAGCACCATTGAATAGTTGCTGAACATGCAGTTCCTAAGCAAGAACTATCTGCATTTTGGATATTTTATTTTTTAAATAATTGAAAGGTTCAATGGACATAAGGATGACATCCCCTTATGTACACTGAACATTAGTGCCCCAGTTTCCAAACTGCAAAGCCAGGGCCCCCCAGTGAACATCCAACAGCAGTGCATGCTATTTTAGTACTTAATAAGTAGACTTGTTCATTTGCTGCCTTAGCACACAGTTTGGGAATCACTAGGAGAGCCATGAAAAAATTACTTAGGCATTTAAAATACTATGAACTAGGAAAGTTTCAGAATCTCTGGCTTACTGTTACTTTTGTATATGGTTGGTATATAATGCTCTCAACATATTGAGGGAATTATTGAGAAAGTATTACTATAGGTTGAATTTTGATATGTGGTATTAAAATGTACATTAAAATGAAGTGTCTGTAATTACTTTAAATTATTTGAATTATAATTTGAATTATTTTCAAATGTTTCCATTTATTCCAGTATAGAGATCAGCAAAATTGACACAATTATCAGACACAAGAGAAGAGAATTGGAGCTGTCTTGTTCTGTATTAGCAAGAGTGGCAAGGTAAAATAGATGCCTGGTTAGAAACTTGTTATTAAAAAATGTTTGAGATAGTAATAAATCTATACCATCTGGTACCAATATCTTAAATCGAGTAATATTTGGGTTTCCTCTATTTTTAACGGAGTGCTTTCGGAAATATTTGGCTTTGATTAAGTATGATTCATTCCCACCCAAAAAATCAACTATGGTTAAAATTAATTAGGATTAATTTCAGAAGAAACAAACTTCTTTAATTTCAAAAGAAGCAAGAATCTTTCATATATGTATTTTTTCTCTATACATACGTACAGACCATTTTTGTTCTTTTTCATTTTTCTTTTCATCCTCTGTGAATGAGGTCTATGTTGTTTTGTTTTGTTTTTGGTTTATAACTAGCAAATTAAATCAATAACCCAGAACCAAAGCAAGCGGAAATTACATGAATTAAATTCCATTTACATGATGCTATGTTTTTAGGGACATTTCATAAATTCAATGATATTTTGAAGATTAAATGATGATTGCTAAAGATTGCATAATTTATCAGACTATAAAATTTTGGGGTTTCTTAATTTGGGGAAAGTGTTTCCCAAATCTTATGTGTTTTACAGATGCCAAAGTATTTGAAACCAGTAAAGAATTTGACTACATAGCAAAGCTTTAAAAAATGCGTTCATGTAATGCTTATTTTTTGGTGGATTCATTTTTTTTACAGAATTCCTTCCATATCTTCTGAAGCAGAAATAGCACCTTGTCTTGTTCTGGAAACAGTTTTTTCAATAAGTACTTCACCTTTGGAAAACTTTGGTAAATTATTTTTGTAAGTTTTATTTAGTTTATATAAAGCATTGTAAAAATTAAATCGCCTTCATCTAATAGCTGTGCTGCTATTATAATTATTATAAAAATATTTCAGCAGTGTGTTATAATGGTATAAAATATCTTCTTATTTTGCATGTGTGTGAACATTTTAATATGAAAAACTGAGTAAGTCTTTATTAAAATGAAAACTTGAGATGAAGATAGAATAGAATGTGCAGCTTTGGGTCTAGAGCCCAATTTAACAACATTCTACTTTTTAAGAATAAAACAATTTGCAACTATGCCATACATTTGGCACAACATTAGTAGAGATAAATGTGAAGTGTGTTTGAATATTAGTAGCTTGGGTTGGAAGTTAGGCTGTTGGTTTGAGCTCCGATCTTGGCAATTTAGTTGCATACATTTCATCACCATTTGAGGAGACACCGTCAGTGCATTTTGAACTATGCTTGTCTGTCAGAACACAGGTCCCTAAATACCTTTTTATGAGATACAAATTAGTCTGAATGTTGTTTGTTCAGATAATTCTGAGTCATGGTCTGATTTCAGACTGCGTCAATAAACAGACACATTTGACATCGACCCAGTCTACCAATAACTGAGAATGAAAGAACTGCATCAACCACAATCTCGAAGGTAGCATTTAAAACAAACAGACACCTCACTTCACAGCAACAAAATTATAACCCATTGGCTCACAAGAACCACGTCTCAGTAACAACAGCCAGCCACTCAAATTATCAAACAAGCCAAAACCAGACCATGACTTAGAAGCACCCAGATAACAAGTCTAATCCTAATCTGCATCACACAGACAGTACTTAACTACAGCCCAGCAACAAAAGCCAGTCAATCAAACAGTCTGAAATCAGACCATGACTCAGAAATATCCAAGCGGTGGCATGCCTTGGCCCCCATGACTCTTCTCATTCCCCGGGCTGTCCAGAGTTGCAGAGCCCAGGCCTTAGGCTGATGTTGTGCAACGCCAGGTCCGTGGTTAATAAGGCCCCCCTCATTTGCGAGCTAATTCAAGAGGGGGGTGCGGACCTGGCAGGTGTTACTGAAACCTGGTTGGGCCAAGAGGGGGGGTTCCCCTCGTAGAGATGTGCCCGCCAGGTTTCCACGCATTCCATCAGCCAAGGGCCCAGGGCAGGGGTGGGGGGGTGGCGGTCGTTATAAAGGAAAGTCTTGATCCGAGGGAGGCCACTGTACCTCAGATAGCCGGATGTGAGTCTCTCCTAGTGAAGTGGGGCCATGGGATGCAGGTGGGCTTGCTGATCACGTACCTGGCTCCCTGCCACGTGACAGCAGCCCTGCCCGAGCTTCTCAACGTTATTGCCGGGGTGGCGGTCGATACCCCCAGACTTTTGGTCATGGGGGATTTCAACCTGCCGTCTGTCTGTGAGGCGTCTGGGATGGCTCGGGAGTTTATGGCTTCCATGACAGCCATGGACCTGACACAATTAATTCTTGGCCCTACTCATGTGGGAGGACACACTCTGGACTTGGTTTTTGTCTCTGGTCAGTGGCTGAGTGGTCTGGATATAGGGGATATAGTTATCGAACCCCTGTCATAGACAGACCATTCTCTCCTGAGGCTGGACTTTTTGACCGCTGCACCCCACCGCAGGGAGGCGGAACCGACTAGGTGGTTCCGCCCCAGGCGCCTGATGGACCCTGATATGTTCCAGAGGGAGTTTGGGCCAGTTCCTGAAACTCTGGCTCACGACTCGACTGAAGACCTGGTGGCCGCCTGGGATAGGGCGGCCGCTGGTGCTTTGGACCGAGTCGTGCCTTTGCGGCCTCTGACTCAGCGCCGAGCCTGCCCGGCTCCTTGGTTTTCCGAGGAGCTGAGGGAGATGAAGCACCGGAAAAGATGCCTAGAGAGTAGTTGGAGGGCTAGTCGCTCCGAATCCGACCGAACACTAATTAGGTCTCATATTAAGACTTATTTAGTGGCGATAAAAGCGGCAAAGTGTAATTACTTTTCCGCTCTTATTGCATCGGCAGATAATCGCCCAGCTGCCTTGTTTAGGGTGACTCGCTCCCTCCTACATCAGGGAGCGCGGGAGGACCACTTGCAAGAGCAGGCTGAGGATTTTGCACAGTATCTGCACGATAAAATCGCTCAGATTCGGGAAGGCTTGGACTCTGACTGGGTAGATCCCGGCGGGATGACTGAGGCTGGTCTTGAGAATGTTATCTGGGACGAGTTCGACCCTGTGACTCCTGAGGACGTGGACAGGATCCTGGGGAGGTTAAACGCAACCACATGTTTATTGGACCCGTGTCCCTCCTGGCTGGTACTGGCCACCTGGGAGGCTGGCTCCAGAGGATTATAAATGCTTCTTTGAGAAAGGGTTTCTTGCCTCCCGCCTTGAAAGAGGCGGTGGTGAGGCCCTCCTCAAGAAGCCTTCTCTGGACCCGGCTGTTTTGGCAAACTACTGTCCGGTCTCCAACCTTTGCTTTATTGCAAAGGTTGTCGAGAGTGTGGTTGCGCGCCAGCTCCCACAGTACCTGGATGAAACCGTCTATCTAGATCCGTGCCAGTCAGGCTTCAGGCCTGGGTACAGCACGGAGACGGCATTGGTCACATTGGTGGATGATCTCTGGAGGGCCCGGGACAGGGGCTGTTCCTCTGTTCTGGTCCTGGTCTCTCAGCGGCTTTTGATACCATCGACCATGGTATCGTGCTGCGCCGGTTGGGGGGATTGGGGGTGGGAGGCACCGTGCTGCGGTGGTTCTCCTCCTATCTCTCTGACCGGTCGCAGTCTGTGTTGGCAGGGGGGCAGAGGTCGACCTCGAGGCGCCTTGCTTGCGGGGTGCCGCAAGGGTCGGTCCTCTCGCCGCTCCTGTTCAACATTTATGTGAAGCCGCTGGGTGAGATCATCCATGGTTTTGGGGTGCGATGTCATCTGTACGCTGATGATACTCAGCTGTACATTTCCACCCCAGACCACCCCAATGATGCCCTCGAAGTGATGTCCCAGTGTCTGGAGGCCATGCGGGTCTGGATGGGGAGGAACAGGCTTCAACTCAACCCTTCCAAGACCGAGTGGCTGTGGATACCGGCGTCCCGATATAGCCAGCTGGTGCCATCGCTGGCTATTGGGGGCGAGTTATTGGCCCCTACAGAGGGAGCTCACAACTTGGGCGTCCTCCTGGACACACGGCTGTCTTTAGAAGAGCACATGACGGCCGTGGCCAGGAGGGCTTTTTATCAGGTTCGCCTGATACGCCAGTTGCGCCCCTTTCTGGATCGGGACTCCTTATGCATGGTCACTCATGCCCTCGTTACATCTCGCCTGGACTACTGCAACGCTCTCTACATGGGGCTCCCCTTGAGGAGCACCCGGAGGCTCCAACTGGTTCAGAATGCGGCCGCGCGGGTGATTATGGGAGCGACGGGGTGCTCCCATGTAACGCCTCTCCTGCGCGAGCTGCATTGGCCCCCGTTGGTCTTCCGGGTGCACTTTAAGGTATTGGTTCTCACCTTTAAAGCGCTCCATGGCTTAGGGCCAGGGTACTTACGAGACCGCCTGCTGCTACCGATAACCTCCCACCGGCCAATACGCTTTCACAGAGAGGGCCTCCTCAGGGTGCCGTCAGTCAAGCAATATCGGCTGGCGGCCCCCAGGGGGAGAGCCTTCTCTGTGGGGGCACCCGCCCTATGGAATGAGCTACCTCCTGGAATAAGACTGATCCCGGACCTTCGTACCTTCCACAAAGCCTTGAAGACTTATTTATTCCAGCAAGCCGGCCTAGCTTAAATGGCTTTTAAATGGGATTTTAATTTTATAGACTTAGGGTTTTAAATTGGGAGGCCGATCGATTTAATATCTTTTAATTTATCTTAATTTTTGTATTGCATGTATTTTAATTCTGGCTGTCCACTGCCCTGAGTCCCTTCTGGGAGAAGGGCGGGATACAAATTAAATTATTATTATTATTATTATTATTATTATTATTATTATTATTCGAACAAACAACATTCAGACTAATTTGCATTTCATAAAAAGGTATTTGAAAACCTGTGTTCTGACAGATGAGCACAATTCAAAACGCACTGGCAATGTCTCCTCGAATGGTAACAAAACATTTGCAACTAGATTGCCAAGCTCAGAGCCCCAACCAACAGCCTAGAGATAAATGTGTTTTCACATATTTGAGATTCTTTCCAGGGGATTTGAGAATAAATGACTGCATGAAAGAAGCAGCTTTTGAAATTAGAGTTGAAAACATCAGTATTACAAATGGTTGGAATGAAGTTCCACCATGAGGATAAAAGGAGAAATGGATAGATTCTTGAGTGAATTGAATACAACATATTTGGAGAATCATATAATTCCTGGGAGCAAGTTGTGGGTTTTTGTTGTTCTCAGATATTAGGAATGTTTCTGACAGAGTCCAAATGTGCAACTTCGTCATAAATGTGCAAAGTGCTTGGTATTAGCTGCTCAGATAACTTTATAGTAAACCAGTGCAAATCTTCTATATACAGGTAGTCCTTGAGTTACAAATGTAATGGAGCCTGCCCATTCCATTCGTAACCTGAGGATTCATGGGAGTTAATCTTGTACCTTGAACGCAATCACTCCCTCCTTTCACCCATGCATTCGCTAACCGAATGTGAGGCTCGCTAAGTGCAGATGAGGTATCTCGGGGTGGGAAGGCCATGGGGGAGGGGGCTAGTGATGGAACAGTCCATCTGCTTCAGATCATCCAAGGCCTCCCCCTAACCACGGAAATACCTCGGGCTCCCCACAATTGCTCCCCCCTCCCCAAAACTGCCATGCCAGGTTACTTACCTTGTGAAGATCTGTCTCCTCTCCAGTGTCTCTGTTTCTTTGCCTGGGTACGGCGAGAATAGAGGGAGAGCATGGCAAGCACACCCTGCTCGGCTTCTCTGATCACCCAAACTTCCTACCACTTCTGGAGCAGCGGGCAGCCTCAGTGAGTCTCCTCCAAAGGCTTCCAGGCTCCGTGTGGAAAAGCGTTTGCCCAAAGTGAGACTTTGAGGCAGTGAACTCACATCGCTCCAACCTCCTCATTAACGTGCAACCACTTTTCCCGCTGAGATTGGAACCTTCTGGGTGCCCTGATCCCATGGGACATTAGGCACCCATTTGCCGCAAAAGTGGATGGGTGCTTGAACTTGTGTGAGACTATACACTCCAGAAGTTTCCAGTCTTCGTCTGGGGGAAAAGTGTTTGAGTGAATTGCTCTGTTTCCAACTGCCCTAGGGTCACTCAAACTGTTGTGGCCCTGATGGAGACTGCCAAGCTTCGTCTGCATGGAAATAGGGTGCTTGATATTGGCGTGAAAAGCTCCATTTTCAACTTGTTTCCAATTTGCTCTGTTTCCAACCTGCCAAGGGCCGCTCAAACACTTGTTGCCCTGACAGAGACTGGAAACTTCATCTGCATGGAAATGAGGTGCTTGAAAACGGAGCTTTTCACTCCAATTTCAAACGCCCTATTTCCATGCAGATGAAGTTTCCAGTCTCTGTCAGGGCACCAAGTGTTTGAGCAACCCTGGGGCAGTTAGAAACTGAGCAAATTGCTCCTTTTCCAACCGCCCCAGGGTCTCTCAAACATTTGGTGCTCTAAAGCAGACTGGAAACTTTTTCTGCAAGGAAATGAGGCGCTTGAAAATGGAGCTTCTCTTCTGCAGAGGCCTTGAGGAAAGGCCTTTCTTGGCGAAAATGGAGCTCCAGAGCAATGTGTGCTCCCTCCGGGTGCTCCGTTCTCAGCAGCAAAGGCTGTTTGCAAAGATGGCAAAAGGTTTTGCTAACAGAGGGAAAGCTTCGATGTTTCAGGCCTTCCCTCCATTTGCAAAGCCTTTTGCTGCAGCTCTCATCCAGACCTTTGTTTACAGAGACCAGAGACCTAAAGTACCATGAGATCACATGAGATTAATAGTGTGAGTTCTCATACTACTGATCTAGTGTGATGTTGCGGTACTTTAGGCCTCCATTCTCTACATACACACCAAAGGCCAAGAAAGTGAAGGCTCTCTAGATCTTCATAAGGTGAGCATCCACAGGCCTCTGCAGTTGTTCATAAGAGCAAACAACTGTCGTGGTGCAGCAATATTTATAGTTTCAGGACTTGTTCATAAATGCTAGGGGGCGCTTATCGCATAACATCAAACGTTCGCTAACAGAACGCTCGTAACTCATTGAACGCTCGTAACCTGTATTTACATTTGTGATTGATTTATACTGTAGTCATGAGTTAGAATGCAGTTTTGCAGACCAATTCTGCTGACTGCCAGCAGTTCAATCCTGATCAGCTCAAGGTTGACTCAGCCATCTTTCCGAGGTCAGTAAAATGAGGAGCCAGATTGTTGGGGGCAATATGCTGACTCTGTAAACTGCTCAGAGAGAGCTGTAAAGCAGTATGGAACAGTATATAAGTCTAAGTGCTGTAAGAGAGGAGCTCAAAGGAGAGGAGTTAACATCAGTGACTTTGTTGACTGTACGTTAAACTGTAATATAACTTTTCTGGGGGGGAAAGACTACAAAATAACCAATTTACAGCAACGATAACATAATTTAATCTGTTCTCACTGAATAATTTGTCAGTATTTCTAAAATAATAATTGTTTTTACCGTGTCACAACAAAGTGTTTTTATTTAAATATTAGGATCTTCTAAATCAGGACATGTTGTTACATGTGTCCATGAAGGAGAAGAAAAAAAACAGACTTCCAGTACTACTGACACAAGAGGAACAAAAAGGAAGGTTTCAGATACTACTCCCAGAAGACGATCTACCCGAAATATTAAAACAGAAACTTCATATCAGTGTCAGAATTCACCAAAATCCAGCAACACTGGATATGAGACCAGTGGTGATGGTAGCTCATTTGTTTCTTTTACGGAATTGGAGAAATTAACCTCCAAACAGAAAGCTAAAAGAAATGTTAAACAGCAAGAACCTTTGGCTAAAAAGAAACTAAGAAGTTCTGGGCGTTATGGAAAAGCATCTAGTAATATAGATTTTGATGAACCTGATGAGACAGAGATAACCTTGCTATTAGACAAAGGCAATTTAGCAGACAGTGAAAATAGCACCTCTGACCTTACTCATAAAAATGATGTTGATACTGAATCTTCTAATGGCTTAGAAAACTTCTATGTAGCATATAAGAAGAAACCTAAGGAATGCTGTTGTGAAGGGCAAGATACATTGGATATCTTAGAAACTGGTTCCTATGTTCAAGATCCTCCACTTGCCTTAGAAAAAGCTGCTGGTTCTTGTGTTGAGGATCTTCCTTTGCTCACTCTAGAGGGAAACACTGAAAAATGTGAAAAAAAAGTTGACACTGAAACTGAAAACAAGTTATATTATAAAAATACTGCTGAGCAAGATCAGCATTTAAATATTTCTGGAGAACAATTGTGTGATGATAATATTACATTTATTCATCAGTCTCCAGAACTAGGTATCCCCACCATTGAATTGCCAGCAAAATTGGATCCTCTGGCAGTAACACATCGAATAGTAGAAAGTCCTGGGAAAGAATTAGGGAAAACAGAATGCATGTTAATAGTAGGTGATATTTCAGCTGTTTCTAGACATGAGTTGCTAGGAGGAACAGAATCTGTTCCAGTAGCAGATAATTTATTGGCTGATACTAGAAATGAATTCCAGGAAAAACTGGAAACTGAAGTATTAGCAAATAAACTAGTGTCTTGTCATAGAAATGAATTAAGAAAACCAGAATCTTCAGCAATAGATGGAATATTGGAGAAACCCATAACTGAATTTGCAGAAGAAATAGTCAAGGAGCCGCTAGATAATATCTCAAGTGAAGTACCATTGTATTCTTTAGGTGCGCAAGATGTTGAAATTGAAAAAAAAGAATCAAATGTATATATAACCAATGAATATCTAAATAATAATGACTTATTAATAAATGTTTCCTCAGAAAATAAACTTAATCTATCTTTTGAAAATGATAAAGCAGAAACTGAAACTAATACATCACCCAAAATATGTACTGAAAGTATTAAACACTTTAACGAAGATAACAGTGAGGTAGTATCTATAGAATACGACTCATTTAATAGTAATCAGAATGCATCTCAGCTTGACCAACCATTAGCAAATGACAATGTAGAGCAGAAAGCAAATTTCTTACAAAATGATAGTAAACATTCTGTATCATTTTCAAATTCTGGTAAGAAAGAAGCAAAAGAAAGTTTTACAGATAAAAAGACACGAACCCGAAGATCACGATTTCATTCTCCATCAACCACTTGGTCCCCATCCAAGCGAGAGGAGAAAAGATCTCAATCCCCATCCCCCAACAGGGAAATTGTGGGGGAAGATAGAATTTCTCGATCTCCCAAAAGGGATATTTCCAAAGAAAGTCAGCGATCTTTATCCAAATCTCCTAAAAGAAATCCTGTAACATCTCTGTCCAGTTCTCCCAGAACAGATAACCTGAAAGAAGAGAAACATTCACTGCTGAGTTCTCCCAGAAAAGATCATTTAAGAGAAGGAAGGGATTCTCCAACCAACTCTCCAAAAAAGGATTATATCAAAGATGGAGTAAGATCTTCTCGGACACAAGCTAAAGAATCGCCTCCATGGCACAAATGTAGGTCTCCCAGTAGGGACAGAGCTAATGATAAAAATGAATTTAGAAGAGATAATGAAAGAGGGAGAAGTAGGAGGAGATGGTCACAGTCACGATCAAGATCTCGATCCAGGTCCAGATCTAGGCCAAGAAGTAAAGGGCCTTCATTCCCTAGAAATGAAAGGGATGGCTATTCACCACCTCGATGGAAGGAACGATGGACAAATGATAATTGGAGAAGCCCCAGAGGAAGTGATAGATACAAAAGAAATGAGCAGCAAAAACAAACAGAGTGTATGAAAAGTGAAAAAGATAGTGTAAATAAAGATGCAGATACGCAGAGTTCTTCCGATCAGTACAGAAAGGATTATCCAGACTGGGTGATGGAAAGAATAAATTCAGTTCCAGAAACAAGGAATAGAGAAAGAGAGAACTTTAATAATCAGCAACGAGAAGAAAATAGGCACAATGATTCAGGGGCTTTGTGGAGTGGAAATTATGGCTCAAGTTGGAATTCAAATCGTGGCAGAGGCAGCCGTGGCAGAGGCAGCCGTGGCAGAGGTGGTTTCACATATGGAGAACAGGCTGAAAGTCGCTGGCAAAATAGGAAAGCCCACTCAAGTAATGCAAATAGTTCTGGTAATGAAACTTCTAGATTTTCAGAACATCACCCATTCAAACGTAAAGCAGAACAAGATTTCACTTTTGATACACCTGCTGATAGATCTGGGTGGACATCTGCATCAAGTTGGGCTGTAAGAAAGACTTTACCAGCTGATGTACAGAATTATTATTCAAGAAGAGGTAGAAATTCTTCAAGCCCACAGTCTATATGGACAAAAGAAGAAGTAGCATCTGAGCAAGGTAATTATTTCTCCTATGCCGCTTAACTCCTAGGTGGAAATCCTCATGTAGCCCCCAAGTCCCATTTTTACAAACACTTATTTGTAAACAATATACAAACATATACTGTGTGCACAATTATTAGGCAAGTTGTATTTTGGAGGATTAATTTTATTATTGAACAACTATATGTTCTTAGTCAATCCAAAATGTTAATAAACCTCAAACCTAAATATTTAAGAAAATAAAAGTGAGGTTTTGGCTTTCTTAGGAGAATATCTATCTATGCAAATTATTGGGCAATTATTAGTATTCAGAATTATTATGCAATTAAATGAAAAATGAACATTTGCCCATCTCAGTCGTTTATTTGTATCTGTTAACGTGAGAATAATAAACAATTCAAAAGATACAAATAAACATTTCTGACATTTTAAAAAAAAATCTCAGTGACCAATATAGCCACCCTTCTTTTCAGTTACAGTCATAAGCCTTCCATTCATGAAGTCTATCAGTTTCTTGATCTGTTGACGATCAACTTTTTGTGCAGCAGCAACCACGGCCTCCCAGACACTGTTCAGAGAGGGGTGCTGTTTTCCTTTACTGTAAATCTCCTGTTTAAGAAGGTCTCACAAGTTTTCAATAGGATTTAGGTCAGGTGAGAAAGGGAGCCATGCCATTATTCTTCCATCTTTAAGGCCTTTACTGGCTAACCACGCAGTGGAGTACTTTGATGGATGTGATGGAGCATTGTCCTGCATAAAAATCATGATCTTTTTGAAAGATGCAGACTTTTTCCTGTACCACTGCTTGAAATCTTCTTGTCTTCTAAAAACTAGCAGTAGGTTTGGGAGTTTATTTTGAGTCCATCTTCTACCTGAAAAAGTCCAACTAGCTCGCTTTTAATAATACCAGCCTATACCAGTACCCCACCTCCACTTTGCTGGTGTCGAGTCGAAGTGGGGCTCTGTGCCTGTTATTGATCCAGCCATGGGCCCATCCATGTCTGTCAAGAGTCATTCTCATCTTATCAGTCTATAAAACCATAAAAAGCTATCTTGGCCTAGACTTGCCATTTCAACTTATATGTCTTGTTCAGTGGTGGTCGGGTTTCAGCCTTCCTTACCTTGTCTCTGAGTACTGAACACCTTGTACTTCTGTCCACTCCAGGTAGGTTGCAGTTCTGGAATATGACAGCACTGGAGGATAATGGGTTCTTGGTAGCTTCATGTTTGATTCTTCTCAAATCTTTGACAGTTAATGTGTGTCTTTTTTTCTCAGCGTGTTTCTTGTGACCCTATTGATTATTTGCAACAAAACGTTTGATGGTTGATCAAACCCCAATATCTTAGCAATTTCAAGAGTGTTGCATCCCTCTGAAAGACCTTTTATAATTTTTGACTTTTCAGAGTCAGTTAAATCTCTTTTTTGGCCCATTTTGCCTGAAGAAAAGAAGCTGCCTAATAACTATGCACCCCTTGATATAAAGAGTTGATCTTAGGACACACACCCTCCCTCTTTATACAATACATATCACCTGATATGCTTATATCCACAAGTTTGTACAGCTTGGAGGTGGAAAAAATGCATACAAATGATGATATGGTCAAAATACTCACTTGCCTAACTATTGTGCATACAGTGTACTGTTGATGGTTGGTGGAAAGCTGGTTTTTGTTTATTTAATTTCCTTTTATGATGCAACAGAACTGTCAAGTCCCTAAAATACTTAATTTCCAGCAGAGTCTTTAAACTGCCTGACCTCCTGCCCCAAACTAGTTTTGATTCTTAGAGTTTCAATATATATATTCAAATACCAACTTTAAAAAACTTGATAGCCTTATTTTTTTTTTATTTTATTTATATGCCACCCTTCTCCGGAGACTCAGGGCGGCTTACAATGTGTTAAGCAATATGTTACAGTCATGGCCGTAAATGTTGGCACCCCTGAAATTTTTCCAGAAAATGAAGTATTTCTCACAGAAAAGTATTGCAGTAACACATGTTTTGCTATACACATGTTTATTCCCTTTGTGTGTATTGGAACAAAACCAAAAAAGGGAGGAAAAAAAGCAGATTGGACATAATATCACACAAAACTCCAAAAATGGGCTGGACAAAATCATTGGCACCCTTTCAAAATTGTGGATAAATAAGATTGTTTCAAGCATGTGATGCTCCTTTAAACTCACCTGGGGCAAGTAACAGGTGTGGGCAATATAAAACTCACACCTGAAAGCAGATAAAAAGGAGAGAAGTTCACTTAGTCTTTTCATTGAGTGTCTGTGTGTGCCACACTAAGCATGGACAACAGAAAGAGGAGAAGAGAACTGTCTGAGGACTCGAGAACCAAAATTGTGGAAAAATATCACCAATCTCAAGGTTACAAGTCCATCTCCAGAGATCTAGATTTGCCTTTGTCCACAGTGTGCAACATTATCAAGAAGTTTGCAACCCATGGCACTGTAGCTAATCTCCCTGGGCGTGGACAGAAGAGAAAAATTGATGAAAGGTGCCAACGCAGGATAGTCCAGATGGTGGATAAGCAGCCCCAAACAAGTTCCAAAGCAATTCAAGCTGTCCTGCAGGCTCAGGGAGCATCAGTGTCAGCGCGAACTATCCATCGACATTTAAATGAAATGAAACACTATGGTAGGAGATCCAGGAGGACCCCACTGATGACACAGACATAAAAAAGCAAGACTACAGTTTGCCAACATGTACTTCAGTAAGCCAAAATCCTTCTGGGCAAACATCTTGTGGACAGATGAGACCAAGATAGAGCTTTTTGGTAAAGCACATCATTCTACTGTTTACCGCAAACAGAATGAGGCCTACAAATAAAAGAACACAGTACCTACAGTGAAATATGGTGGAGGTTCACTGATGTTTTGGGGTTGTTTTACTGCCTCTGGCACTGGGTGCCTTGAATGTGTGCAAGGCATCATGAAATCTGAGGATTATCAATGGATTTTGGGTCGCACTGTGGAGTCCAGTGTCAGAAAGCTGGGTTTGCGTCCGAGATCTTGGGTCTTCCAGCAGGACAGTGACCCCAAACATACGTCAAAAAGCACCCAGAAATGGATGGCAACAAAGCACTGGAGAGTTCTGAAGTGGCCAGCAATGAGTCCAGATCTCAATCCCATTGAACACCTGTGGAGAGATCTTAAAATTGCTGTTGGGAAGAGGCGCCCTTCCAATAAGAGAGACCTGGAGCAGTTTGCAAAGGAAGAGTGGTCCAAAATTCCGGGTGAGAGGTGTAAGAAGCTTATTGATGGTTATCGGAAGCGACTGATTTCAGTTATTTATTCCAAAGGGTGTGCAACCAAATATTAAGTAAAGGGTGCCAATGATTTTGTCCAGACCATTTTTGGAGTTTTGTGTGACATTATGTCCAATTTGCTTTTTTCCCTCCCTTTTTTGGTTTTGTTCCAATACACACAAAGGGAATAAACATGTGTATAGCAAAACATGTGTTACTGCAATACTTTTCTGTGAGAAATACTTCATTTTCTGGAAAAATTTCAGGGGTGCCAACATTTACGGCCATGACTGTATGTATTATAAACCTATGTATATGCATAAAACTTGAATAAACCAGACTGATTCTAACAGATCCTGGATTTGTCCCAAGCAAAACAAAAAAATGGATCTGAATTATTGATAGAAGCTTAATACAGGTAATCCTTGGTTAATGACTGCTCTGTTTAGCGACCATTCAGACTTACAAAAGTGCTGAAAAAGTAGTTGTACAACCAGTCCTTAAAGTTATGACCTTTGTAGCATCCCCATGGTCACATAATCACCATCTGCAAGCTTCACAGCCCATTTCCAGTAAGCAAAGTCAATGGAGAAAAAAGCAGTAAAATCAAAGTCATGGTCATGTGATGTTGTACTTAATGATCATGGGTGATGCACTTAATGACCACAGTGGACTGATATTATAAGCTTGTCATGATCATGTGATGTTTCCCTTAATGATTGCATTGCATAGTGATAGAATATTCAAGTTATTAAGATTATTAAGTGAGGACTACCTGTAAGTGATTTGGTGTGGAATTACCAATTAATGCCACAATAAATATTATTTCATTTTAATGTGCTAAAGCACTTGATATATTGGGACTAATTTTAATAGTATGTGGGGAGTGTGAGTGAAAGTGACAGATCTGGTATAAGATTCTCTTCTGTTCATGGACACCGTTTTACTTTTTGGGAGGGAGGGATAATGTTTTTGTATACCTTCTTTTTAAAAATGTCTGTTCCTCTCTGATAGATCCAAACTTCAAAGAACAAATCAGCCAACAAAGTGATGCTTCTCAGCTACCAGTAAATGTGTTGCAACCTCAGATGAATGTAATGACATCAGTAAACACACAGCATCAACCGATGAGTATCTTCCCATATACAATGAGTGTTCCTACTCCTATTATGAACATTCAACACAATCCATTTAACCTTCCTCCAGCAGTGCCCATGCACCTTCATTCAGGACTGCCTCTTGTCCAGGTAGCAGCTTCATCCAGTATGTCTCAGGGACCACCTCCACCACCACCACCACCACCTCCATCCCAGCAAATTAACTTCATTGCTTCCCAACTTGATGGTCAGCAGTTGCAGGTACCTATTTTAGTTGTTAAAAAACCCTCCAAACTGTTGATATATGTAGAAGTTTTTAATGCCAAATGTATGTATATATGGCTATTATATTAGGAATACCCATGTTTATTAATTTGGAAGCTCACTGAAAAATATTTGCTTGTATTCCAAGATACTTGAGCTCTGGATAAACAACATGTATATATGTTGATTTGTTTGCATATGCCTACAAGCATCAATTTCTAGAGATGTATTTTAATAAGCAGTTATTTTGAGTATATCTTCCAATTGTGGAGCCAAGGCATCCTGTTTCTGAGCCTGAATTAAAATTCTAATTCTGCTTCTATTGCCCCTTTCTGCATTGTGTTGCTTTAAAGAACATGGTTGCTTTCCAGCTTCTCCATGGCTAAACCAAGTTATAGTAAACATTAATCCGTCCCCATCTTTTCTTTCCTTTTTTATTTTCACTTGCCCCCCAGCCAGCACTGTTTGTCTATAGATGTCTCAGAGGTTGTTGCTAATGTTTTGAGACAAATCGAGTAGACTAAGCCCTAGAAGTGTGCCAGTGTACCCTTCCATTCTCCACCATGGTTTCTCCAGAGAAATGCAAATAACACAAACCATGTCCACCTGCATACCATCTGCAACTGTCAGCAGGGCTGTTTCCAGTTTTCTGGGAATGTGAATACTGTGAGCACTGAAGAGGAAAGACACTTTGATACCAGATACCCAATCCTTCTTTCTCTTTTCATCAAGTGAATCTTCTTTATTGGCTCCACTGGGAACTATGCCATAAAATCCCCACTCTATCCTATGCTTCAAGAAGCCCCAGGGATAGCCATGGTTTCTTCAACTGTATCACAGCTATCCTGGTCAAAACTGCTGTATCCCTTATCCATCCTAGTGGACGGAAAATACTACCTTGGGCTCTCCTGGTAGGGAAGTGACAGGCCTCCATACTCTTTCTGAAATTCCTCTCCCCAGGGCCTTACTGCAGAGAACAAACTTGATTCCACCACTTGGAGAAACTGTCAGGCAAGGAGAGAGACTTAGGTAACATATGATTCAAGACATCACTGTGCAGATTTTCATGTTTCCCAAAGCATTAATAAGAACCTTGGGCTTGACTCATCTAATATCAAACCTATGGACCCATATAATGTCAAATGCATGATTCATAGGGCTACATCAGATGCATGGCTCCTCCAAGGTAAGTTCATTTCATCCTTAGCTAACCAAACACCAAATATTGTTGAAGGTCATAAATCACTTCCTTAATATGTAAATGATCACACAAATCAGGTGAACACTTAAGTATATTGTTAAATTCCCGATGGAAACCTTGAGATCCATTGTGAAACATATCCAGAAAAAGGATGTTAGTCTCACTAGACATAAAGGAGTTAATCTTTGGGCCAATTTTTGCATTCCAGTTCACCCCACAAGCACAGTTCTTGAGATTCAAATATGAGGATGCTGATTGCCAAAATATTCTATTTGGCCTGTCTCTTGCGCCCATGGTATGCATGAATATGATGGTAATCACCATACCCCCTTGCTGGCCCTTGAGTATATATGTTATCCCTATATGTTGGTCCAATTCTCATTAACTGAATATGGAAGAAGGATGTCTGACTCATAGTGCATAACCTTAACAATTTGGAGTTTTTGTTCAATAAAGACATATCCTGTTAGTTTACAACTTACAATACCTGTCTATAGATCTGATCATAAAGGCCTGTTTTATTTGTCAAAGAAGAGGAAATAAGGAACTAATCGCACTAATTCTACAGATTGCCCAGCCCAATCTGATCTCTTGATTTGCCATCTCCCAAGGCTAAATGATCACTTAAATAATTTTAATACCATAGCCAGAATTCCAGTTACAGTATCTGTTCCTCTCCTTTCTGAAGCTAATAGCTCAGAGATCCTAGATATGAGCGATAATTCTGTCTAAAGTAATAAGATTTGTGACTTTTGAAAATCCTTACCAGGAACCAGGAATCCTTGAACACCAGGTTTAAAGTTACTGTAAAGCCAATATCAGATACATTGGCCAATTTGCTCAGAAATCTTTGGCAAAAGAAGCTGCAATAAACTTTGTTGAGCTGAAGTAGCATGACTAGCTTTGAGCAATTTTCAGGCTTTAAAAAAACTGAAGAGAGAGGGAGGGAGGTTTGCATATCTTTTGGTGCAAACTTTGGTGGTTACGTTACCTATTAGGCAATTGATAAAGGAAACAACTAGTCTATCTCCTGGACTGAAGAAAACCTGTAAGAAACCTTCAGCATAGTGGCAAATGTGGTTCAGTAATTAATATCTGAACTCAAGTGAATGGAGCTTTAATCTCAGTGTATTAAATTGAATAATTTTGATCTTAAGGAGGCTAGGCTAACCTCTGAACTCTAAGGTGGGGTACTTTTCATGTTTTCTAACACAAGGAGCAAAATATTCAGTACTTGGCCCAAAGACTGGGTTTTATACTTCCCCATATTTACTAAATCCCAGATTCCTATGACTAATGAAAAAATTGGCCTAACTGACAAGTTCAGTATATCATTTTTGTAACTGATTTCTTGATTCTAGAAAAAGAAACTTAGGTTTCTGTGTGATGGGGATAACTGTTAGATGTTTTCTTCACAAAAGGTTCCTTTTACATTCATATTTCCAAAGGATCAAGTGTTTAATTTTGCAGAATTACTATGTTTAATTTCCTGATTAAATTTTCTAGAATTAAAAAAATAAGCAAGGCAACTTTAAACCAGGTCATACTAGCCACATAGATTTTTTGAAGTGAACTGAACATATGCACCCAAGCAGTAAATAAATGAATCAATAGAATAAACTATTTTCTTGAGAAAACCTGGCCCTGGTATTTGCAGAATAATTTCTCAAGAAGTTGCTAAAATGGATTTTTAACATGTTTATATTTAATTCTTTCATGTTAAAAGACAGTACTGTCAAGCTGTTCTCTTGTGATGCTGTCACATATATAGGCCTTTCAACAATTATCAAGTATTGGCATGGAGGTACAAAAGGGAAAATATCCATTCACCTGTTGTCTCCTCTTCTGTCATGAGAGTTTGAGAGTTGTGGTGGGCGAATAGGGAGAGCTTTTGTGCAGGCTGGAGTTCATCCAGATTGTTCTATTTTCTTTTCAAGAACGGACATGGAAAGGTGATATTCCAGGCTGGGTGTTGTATGTGATTTTGTTGTTGTTCTTATAATTCTTCTAATTGATGTGTTATAAATCGTAACGTGCCTTCAGGAATTCAAGGCAGTGTGGCATGCATCTGTTTTATCTGTATAGCAGTAAACCTGAGAGGTAATTTGGGCTGAGGCATGAGATTGACCCAAAACCATATGGAAACTGCTGTATCTGAGTGAAACTGACTCAGGCTAACTCAGGAATTCTGGGAGTGGAAGTCCACAGGTTGTCAAGGGGCCGTAAATTGTAGTGCTCAGCCCTGCACTACAATTTATGTCTGCTTGCCAGTGCTTATTCTGCCATATCATAAACATTTTTGGTAGGGCGACTATCTAAGCCATCTTGGGAAAGGGGTCTAAATGTTTGCTATAATGTTGATGTGTCAAGGACTCTTAAGACAGTAAAGTCAAAAAATAAGATTCTTCCAATTTCAGTTTACTGATCTGGGTATAAAATCAAGTTCATGACATTTACTGCTCATCACATTGCCTTGTAGTGATGTTTTATGAGCAGTTCAGCTAGCTGCTACATCAAGAATCAGCCTCATTACTTGATTTCTTCTCTCTTTATAATTGTCCATAATGGTGCTCACACATAATTGATTTTCTTCCTAAACAAGGCCATTACTTATTAGGCCACCATTAAAAATGCCTGAAATGATTGGAATGAGGAAAAGGGAAATAATGTAAAAAGGATCCTCTACTATATACAACTTGCTGAACATCAACCTTCTTCAGACACATTATGCTCTCTTTCAACTTGAATAATATAAAGGTTTTTCCCTTACCCATTAATTGTATGTTCTGCAAATCGCATATATATTGGAGATACAGCATCTCTTTAATTAATTTGCAGTTTAAAATTCTGTGCAATGGTACTGCATATAACTAGTTGGACACTTAATTCTCTTAACTTTTCAAAACAGGCTGCTCCAACTACTTCCCATGTTGCTAACAGCGTGAATACAACACACTTGTCTGCTCCAACAGCAGCTCTGGGAACTGTGGAATCTATCCAGGTATCGAGTTTGGGTAACACAGCATCATCAAATAACATCAAATCCTCAAGTGCTGCTGTAAAATTGATGGAAAAGAAAGTAAATGTCACAGTGGAAGCCAGCGCAGATAGTTCCAAAAAAGACCAGGTAAGTTCAAAGCAAAGAATAATGTGAATAATTTTGAATAACTAAAAATAGGAATAAATTGCCTTGAAAATAATGTTTGCATCAGTCATTTTTATAATCTGTTATTTTTCCATGGGATTTAAAAAGTTTGTATACTGATACAAAAAATACATAACATCAGATCTACTTTGATAATATGTTCTCAAGCCACTCTTCTACCTATATTAGCTGTTTTTTGTTATAAAAGAGGAAAAGATGGAGGTATGGTAAAAGTAGTTTTACTAAATTGTTGGAACCTGCACCTGTGCAGGCAATAGCATGTTAACAAACTTCTTTAGACGAACAAATGTTTTGTTTCAGTCAGTTATTGAATAATCTTTAGCCACTTATGGCTAGAGGTGACATGAACAATCTAATATCCATAATAAATTTCCCCACCAAGTAATATTTTTTTAATTGTTATATTAGCATTAATATTTTAGAAAGTACAGGGGGTATGTGCTTTGCAGTCAGAGACTACACTGCTGTGGAGAGTAGTATTTATACATATTTGAATTGGGTATTAATCACTTCAAAAATGTTGATGTGTATCTCTGCCGTTTCCCTAAATAAGATGCACCCTTTATTTTTTCTAGAAATTATTAATTCAAGAAAAAGCTGCACAAGAAGTAAAACTTGCTATTAAGCCTTTCTATCAAAATAAAGATATTTCTAAAGAAGAGTATAAAGAGATAGTTAGAAAAGCAGTTGATAAGGTAAGTAATATACTCATCAGTGACTAGCAGTCTAGTTTTATTAATACTTTCAGGCTTTTGGACATAGGAGGTAATAGCTTCAGCTCTATAATATAGCTGAAGCTGTTACAGGCATTTAGTATATCAAATATTGTTTCTCACATATAATCACCATTATACTGATCATGTTCTTCATTTTTGGGCTAAGTAATTAAAGCACAGCAAAGTATGTGGTGCAAAATGAGGTGTGAAGGCAAAATTGTATCCTTGTGAATTATCCTTGTTTTTACCTCATCCATGTACTGTTTCCTACATAGTTTTTCATTCTTAAACTTTTTTCTCTTATTAACTCCATCTAACCACTATTTTCCTGGTCTTCCCTTTATCTCAGTGTCAGGGTTCCAAGTAATAGATCCATTGCAAGCAAGAACTCCGAAGCAGGTGAATTCCTCAAAGAATAGCTTTATTGGAAATATCATATTGGCACATATCTGGTGAAAACCAAGGGGCCCCTTGGTTTTCACGAAATTAAAAGTAAAAGTTTTTTCCTCAACCCCAAACAATCAGTCACATGGCCCAATCAAGGCAACATCTGTTGGTCTGGTGACATCACTCCTCCTTCCTCTGGCCAGGTGTGAGAATGTCCTTGGTTCCCAAGAGAAAGTTCTATTTTGACTATACAATCGCCGCTATCTCTAATCCCCTCTCCCTATCCCTCGCTCCAGTGTGGCAGCACTGAAGCTCCAAGATGGCTTTGGCCAGGTCAGCTTCAGGGTTGACACTCAACTTATGCTCTCTTCCTCTGTGTTCTTGTTTATTCTTTTAAAAATTGATCCTCCTTCATTCAGTCTCTGTATATGACCAAATTGGTTTAACATTGTTTTCCATTATTGTTCAAGTGTTCATTCACATTTATATTGTTCACATTATTTAGCAGCCATTCTTGGCTCTGTTCACTTGCCTTACCACAGTCTTCTTGAACCCAGTCCCAAGCACATTGTTCCAATTCCATTTTTTTTCTGACATGCTTGTTTCTCATTTCCAGGTAACAAATGGCCAGAATTTTGTTCTTATGCACAGGCCTTTTCTCTGCTTTCAACATACATTTATTTCTGGTAACAAGTCACTTAGTTCTTACTAACTTTCTGCCACATATGCACATCTTAGCATTTGTTCCTCTATTTTCCCACCTGTAGTAAACATTCTACTAAAATACACAACATAATATACTTGTTCTCATTTTTTACCATTTTAGGCAACTTGCAATTTTTCTCCATCAACTGTCCCATTTGGCACATCCCCCCCAAAAAAGAAACTCCTGGCACCTAGGAACTGCCAAGAGTAAAACTTCATTGAAAGATTCTTTTAGGCACAGCAGAAACAAAGTCAGCTGTGAGATTTTCTCACAAACCCCATTTAGATAAAAAACCCTTTTCACCCCGGGCTACCCACAGTTCATTGTCCACCAATTATACTCAGTACTTTCATTTTGGGAAAACAGTCTGCATCGGATGATAGCTCTGAGAACTTGGCCTTGGTGGGTATCTCCCCTTTCGCAGCAGAAGGCTCTCATGCATTCCTTAGCCCTCCTCACATTATTTGTCTCTCTCCTCACTAGGGCCAACCTGGATGCTCAGCATGAAATCTGCACTAACCTAGCTACCTTCACATCTGTATCGGCTAAGGGATAGCCCCTCCATAACACCAAATATTGCAGTTTCCCCCTATGGTACTGAGCATCTAGAATCTCCTTGGTTTCATAGTGCTCCTCTCCTTTGACTAGGGTGGGAGGGGAAGGTTTTTTCTGTAGCAGGTCTTACTTCCGAGCTACGGAAAGGTTTCAACAGACTGCAGTGAAACACTGGATGCACTCTCTTGAGGCTTTTTGGCAGCTGCATCTCTACAGTAACCAGATTTATGATCTGAAAGGGTCCTATGGGTCCAGCTTCTTACAAGGCTGCCTCAGGTTAAAGAACTTGGTAGACATGTATACTTTATCCCCCACCTTGAACCCCCCCCCCCCTTGAGGCTCTTTTCTTGTCCGCCTGCCTCTTCTGCATTTCCCTAACTTTTTGCAGTGCCCTGCGCACCACCACCCATATTTCCTTTAACAGTTTCATCCATTTGGCCAAGGATGCTGAGAATGGCTGCCCCTGCGGGATTTCTGACATGGGCCCAAACTCTACTCCTCTAGCTACCCGGAAAGGGGTAAACCCTATACTACTATGCATGGAGTTATTGTATGCAACTTCTGCAGAAGGTAGCAGTTCAGTCCAATTGGTCTGTTGATAGTTGACATAACACCTCAGGTATTGCTCCAAAACTGAGTTCATAAGTTCACAGACTCCATTGGTACTAGGATGATAGATGGAGGTAAGGCCCTGTGCCAAGTCAATTAGGCTGAGGAATTCCTGCCAAAAGTTTAACATGAACTGCATCCCTCGGTCTGCAATGATGCATTTTGGGGCTCCATGCAGCCGATAGATGTGCTGCACAAACAACTTCACCAGAGACCAGGTGGAGGGAATCTTCAGACATGCTACAAATGTACCTGCTTGGAAAATAAATCCGTGGTGGTTCAGATTAAAGTATTCCCTGCACTTTCCAGCAAGTCCACAATAAAGTCTATAGAAATTTCTTCTCAGGGCTTCATCAGTTTGGCCACTGACTGCAATAGATGAGGGGGCTTCCCAAGTAGCTGTTTCATTGAAGCACACAAAGGGCAGCTGGCTATGTATGCCTCTATCTCTCTTTTCATCTTTGGCCACTAGAACTGCCTCTTTACTAAAGTGAAGAGTTTTTATAAATCTAAAATGTCCTGCCTTTATGTCATGACTCCTCTGCAAAATCGAGGTCTGTTGGCTGGCTGGGACATATAATTTTATCCCTTTCCACAACAACCCTTCCTTCAGAGGTAGGTTGTCTTTGTGCTGCTGAAACTACTGATCTCTTGCCAGGGTGTCTTTCAGGGGTTGCACTATGTCCTGGGCTGGCTCTATTGGACCACTGCTTGTTGTCGGGTGATGGCAGGTGCTGCGCACTGTTTAGATGGGATGATGCAAGTCATTACTGCCTCTTGGGCGCTATTGTACTGTGGCACTTTCTTGCAGAGAGGGCATCTGCAAGGAAGTTCTTCCCTCCAGGCAAATATTGGAGGGTGAAATTGAACCAATTAAAATATTGAGCACATCAGACTTGTTTAGCCTCCTTTTCCCAGATAGCCCAGCACCTTTCAATATTGGACAGCTAGTGGGACGTGTTTTTGTGGCCCTCCAGCTGCCAGCGGAGGTGGCGGCAGACTCGGACGATGAGGAGGTTGGGGAGGAACTTGGGCCAGTTCTGGAGTCTGGGGAAGGCTCTAATGGATGCAGAGATAAAGCCAGGGCTGTTCGACATTTCTCAGCCATCGGAGAGGCAGCTGCCTTTGGAGGCTGAGATGAGTGAGGAGGAAGAACAGCTGGGGCCTGTTCCAGATGCATGTATGTGCAGAAAAGTTAGGAGAGGTGAACAACGGGGGACAAGGAGTCGACTCAGGAAGCAAAACACACATGGACGCTGAATGGCCCCTCCCTGGCTGGGGAATAAATAGAAAGAAAGGGGAGTGGTTGTCGTAGGAGACAACAGTTGGTATTTCTGGAGGTTTTTTCTCATTGTGTTCCGTGCATCAAAGACTGCTTGCCAGAACTTAATTTGCAGCCTTTCGGCTGGGAGCTCATGGCCTTGCAATTATCACAAGGAACTGATAAGGTCTGTTGCTGCCGTTAACTCCTTGCAGGACTCTTGCCTGGACTTTTCGGTGGGTGAATTCAATTAATTCACAAGAGTTTTCATGACAAAGAATCTGTTTCTTGGTTCTGCTAAGGCTAGGTCAGAACATGTGTAGGCACAAGGTTGCAATTCCCCATTGGCATTCTTTTGGAGTAGGACTGTCCGTATTGCTACATCACTGGCATCAGCCTGTATTACAAATGGCTTCTCTGGGTCAGAGTGCCTCAGGACTGGCTGTGCAGTGAAAAGGCATTTCAGTTTTTCAAAAGTAGCTTGGCAGTAAAGGAACCAATCCGGTGGTTGGCTGGTTTTTGGTTTCTCCCCTCCCCACCCCGGTTTTCAGCAGGGCTATCTGGGTGAATGTGGGAATGAATTGGTGGTAAAAGTTTGCTAAGCCTAGGAAGCTCTATAACTGCCTCCTGATTTGTGAGACTCCCATTCTAGTATGGCTTTCATTTTGCTGGGGTCCATTTCCACTCCCTCAATAGAGATACAGTACCCCAGATAGTCCAAGCAAATTTTGTGAAACTCACATTTGGACAGCTTTGCGTACAGTTGGTCTCTTTGCAGTGTTTTGAGTATTGCCCTGACCAGCTTCATGTGCTGTTCAGGGATTTCAGTGTATATTAATATATCACCAATTACACCAAGACCCCTTTGTATAAATCAGGGGTGTCAAACTCAAGGTATGGGGGCCGGCCCCAGCTCCGGCCCGTGGGGTTCTGAGATCCGGTCCACAGGGCCGCCCTGGAAACAGGAAAGGACCGACCTGCAACGCCTCTGCTAGCAAAAACAGCTCCTTCCTTGTGATAATTGCAAGGCCGTGAGCTCCGAGTCGAAAGGCTGCAAATTAAGTTCTGGCAAGCAGTCTTTGATGCACGGAACACAATGAGCAAAACCTCCAGAAATACAAACTGTTGTCTCCTACAACAGCCACTCCTCTTTCTTTCTATTTATTCCCCAGCCAGGGAGGGGCCATTCAGCGTCCATGTGTGCTTTGCTTCCCGAGTCGACTCCTTGCCCCCGTTGTTTACCTCTCCTAACTTTTCTGCACATACATGCATCTGGAACAGGCCCCAGCTGTTCTTCCTCCTCACTCATCTCAGCCTCCAAAGGCAGCTGCCTTTTTGGTGGCTGGGAAATGTCGGACAGCCCTGGCTTTATCTCTGCATCTGATGCAGAGATCCATCAGAGCCTTCCCCAGACTCCAGAACTGGCCCAAGTTCCTCCCCAACCTCCTCATCGTCCGAGACTGCCACCAACTCCGCTGGCAGCTGGAGGGCCACAAAAACACGTCCCACTAGCTGTCCGATATTGAAAGGTGCTGGGCTATCTGGGAAAAGGAGGCTTGCGCAGTCTGGTGGGCCCTCATGATGTGGAGACAGTTCTTGGAGGGTAGCAAGGTCCCATTTGAGATCTGGACACACCACAAGAATCTAGAAGCTTTGAAGACCCTCCCCCCAGAAACTGGCCTCTAAGCAAGTCCAGGGCTCCTCTAATTGCCCACGTAGGATCTGCATGAAAGTGTCCAGATCGCCCAGCTCTGGTGCCTTGCTATCGTGCAGGGACACTAACCTTCCGGTAGCACCGCCTTCCAGGTTGGATACCATTGTGTGAACCCGGGTGGCATCATCTGGATACATCCCCCCATAATGCTCCATGTGGTGCCACATCTGGGCCAAGAACTGGGCCAGCTTGTCCAGATCCCCATAAAAACGGACCATCAGAGGTGGGTGGGGGTCATTTGTCTCTGCTGCTGCCACCAGTGGAGGTGGAGAAATCCCAGTTGCTGCTGGGGCCATTCGCTGCCATGCTGTGGGAGGGGTGGTGGAGCCTGCTGCCACTTCTTGCACCAGGGACCCAATCATCCCGGCAGGTGCAGGCATCCCCAACTGCAGGAGGGGAGGAGACTGGGTGGTTAGAGCTTTCACTCCCTCTGTCCCAGCCATCGCAGCACCCAGTGATGACGCTCCTTTGATCTATAGCCCACCAAACTTTTCCCTCCTATTAATGGGCTGTGGGTGGCTGCTGGAAGTTTCCGCTCAGTCAGCTCGTCCCACTTGACCGGCTACTTTGCTTCCACTTGCTCCCTCGGATCACGTTAACTCCTTTGGAGATTAGGGGATCCTTAACTTCCACTGCCTTCCCTTTGTTTGCTGCCCAGCAGGACTTTGGCCCTGGTAGGGGGCATCTCTCAGCTGCTCCCTTAAGCTCATTGGCTGTGGGTCCAGCTTTTCAGCTCTCTGGGATGTGCACTGTCTGGCTGAGTCCCTATCTTGGTCTGCAACACTGCCAGTGCTCTTCCAGCCAAGGTTTTTCCCAACTTCTCCTCCGGCTCCTTGTCTACTGCTGACATCTTGGGGTTTCTGATCTGTATTTTTCGGAGTATAAGACGCACCAGAGTATAAAATGCACCTACCTTTTTTGGATGTTTTTTTTAAGGTTTTTTTTATTTAGACAAACACACATACAAACATATACAATGTATTTTCTTTGAACAGAGTTTTTGGCTGGTTCACAAATTTAAATAGTGTTTAGTCATTTCAATTAAATTTACAATTTCTATATTTTCTTTTTGCCA
This sequence comes from Ptyas mucosa, assembly GCA_012654045.1. Classification (NCBI taxonomy): domain Eukaryota; kingdom Metazoa; phylum Chordata; class Lepidosauria; order Squamata; family Colubridae; genus Ptyas; species Ptyas mucosa. The sequence goes on along the minus strand of WNWU01013765.1, from coordinate 5,715,183 downwards.
TATTTATTCCTCATCTATTTTTTTAAAAAACCAATATTACCCTTCATCCTCGTCTCTAATCAAATTCAATTTTTCCCTTCTATTCTATATTATACCCCTTCCCATTGTCATCTATTTTTATATCTATCCTCATATTGATTAATTATGTAATATTACAATTGTTTAATACAAATTCAACATTTTACTATAAATCAATTAGTCATATAACTTATCTTTTTTGTATATTAATCAATATGAAAATGAATATTCCAATTATTTCCATGCAATCCAATTTCTTACAAATCAATTAATTATATTTACCAATAATAATAAACTAAATAATTTCCCCTCTTATGTTACTCATTTTCACATCTTAAACTCTCCCAATAACCCACATAGTTTTGCCCATATAATCCTCCGAATAACAACTTAATCATTTCTACTTTCATCACAATATATAATTAAAAATATTTCAATCATTACAATTTCCCTAATTAAATTTAAAAATATTCTAGCTGTTATCCAAGCTACAATTTAATCCTTTTTTACTTTCACCACCATATACCATTAAAGGTATTTCAATTATTACAGTTTATACTTATTCATATTTCTAAAAAGAAATAAAAAAATTAAAAACTTATCATTGTCTAGATTTCAAAAATAGACAAATATTCCAATTATTATTCATTTCATTTTTACAGTCATGATTTCCTATTTATTTCCTATTACTATTCATATTTCAATTCTAAATATAACATTTTTCTCTTTCATTTCTTTTTCTCCCTTCCCATTTTTATTTTTGCCTTTTTCTTTCTACTTTTTTCTTTTGTGTTTAAAATCTTGAACTCTTCTCTTTTGCCCTAAATTTCCCATTGTTTGTACCTACCTTTTTTGGTGAGGAAAAAAAAGAAAAAGAAATCTCCCGCTGCCTTTGCCTAATTTTGCCTCGCTGCAGCAAACAGCAAACAGCCTGCTTTACTTTCAGTTTCATTTTCAGCGTAGCTTGATTAGCACAAGGAAAGAAAAAATCTTCTCCAGCAATTTAGCTCTTTGCAGTAAGCAGCAGAGCCCTGTGCAAATCAGCTGAGAGTTGGGAGGCCGATCTAATCAACTTGTGCTAATTAGCCTATGCTGAAACTGAAAGGAGCTATTTTTTCTTGCTGTTTGCTTGCAAGGAGGTAACTGCTGCGAGGCACAGGCCAAAGGGTGGGGGCCAGTGGTTGGGCAGGGCTACTTTCAGTGTATAAGACGCACCTAAATTTTCACCCCCTTTTAGGGGGTAAAAAGGTGCGTCTTATACTCCGAAAAATACGGTAGTCACTATTGTGAAAGCTGATTTAATATCATTTGTCCCATTTGGCACATCCAAAAAAAAGGAAACTTCTGGCATGTAGGAACTACCAAGAGTAAAACTTTATTAAAAAGATCATTTAGGCATAGCAGAAGCAAAGTCAGTTCTGAGATTTTCCCGCAAAAACCCACCTAGGTAAAACCCACTTTTCATCTCTGGGCTGCCCACAGTTTATTGTCCACTAATTACATTCAGTAGTTCTGTTTGGGAAAACCTAGTCTGCCTGGACTGCACCAGCTAATAGTTCCAAGAACTTGGCTTTGGTGGGTATCTCCTCTCAAAGCAGCAGAAGGCTCTCATGCATTCCTTAGCCCTCTCCCCACCCTAGGAATTTACCAACCCCTCTCCCATTTCTGTTTCGCAAACTGCAAGCTGGAAGTTGATGCAGGTAATGATGAAAGCGAGTCAGCTTTGACCATTTCTCTTGTCAACCTTGGTTTTTGATACATTAATTATAAGAGCCATCTCACTGTATCATACTAAAAATCTTTGGGTTTTTCAGCCAATAAAATATCATTTCTGTATAAAAAATATAGTATGCTTTCCTGTCCTTGATGAACATATTTCCAACATTCTTTGATTTAATTTGATTTGATTACTACCAAGTTTTACCTCCTGCACGCTTCCTCTCAAATACCCATTGCTTCCCTCCCCACACCGTTTCCATGGCAGCTGGCAGCAAGCTTGAAGGAAAGTGAAGGTGGCCAGGCTGCGCTTTTCAAGGCAATTGGAACAAACTAATCCCTCTGCAGTTTTTTCAGTCACTTACTGTCTTTCACTTAGTATAAGGGAAGCATTCTTCCAAAGGTCACACATAGATATAGCCTTTGTACAGATGCAATATTAAACAAATTACACAGCTTCTCCATAAACGACTGCACTATCTAGTGTATATCTATGTCCTTGCCATTTATCAACATACTATTTTCATTTTCATTAGTATTTGCAAATACTAACGTTTATAGCATTCTTTTAATTTCACTTTAATATATAATTTATCATTTCTATGCAAATTTTTAAAAATATTTCCAGCATTCCCTAACTACTGTTTTATTCAAATTTTTAAAATTGTATTCGCTATTGGAAGCACTTTCTTTAGTTCTCCTTGGCCACTTCCAAAACAGTTTTTTAAAATTGTATTGTCTAAATGGTTTTGAATTCTGTCTCATTTAATCTTAAACCTGTTTTCCTTGACTCCTTCTTTGTAACTGTTTTATCTTTATGTTGTATTTTTCTCTCATTCTTAGTTTTGCAACATTCTCTTATACAGTTTTCCCAGCTCTTTCAGTTCCTTCAAAGAAGCATCTGTTTTCTCCATAAATCACTCTTGGTACTACCAAAGATTGTCCATCCCACATTAAGAACCCTTGCCGTACTTTTTTTTTTTTATTGAAAAAGTTTTACAAATACAAACTTTCCCCCTTTTCCCCCCCCCACCCTAACCCAACGTTATAAAATACATATAAAAAACAATATATAATTCCATCCCACCCCCACCCTAGCCCTCCCCCTCCACCCTCTTCCCTCCCCCCCCTTGACTTCCATTATATGCAATGCTAATATTCCCAAACAATATATATATTATTCAATCTTCCATATCTTTTTTCTATATTTACTAACATAATCATCAATCCTTCTCAACTAAAAGCGATATAATATTTTCTAGTCTGACACTTATTCTGTACATACTAAATCCATAATTTCCATTCCTGTATATACTTCTCATGCGTCTGATCTTTTAAAAAAGCTGAAATCTTTGCCATTTCTGCAAATCCAGCCATCTTCTGAGTCCATTGGTCAACAGTCGGTAAGACATCACTCTTCCAATGTTGGGCAATCAACAACCTAGCTGCTGTCACCATATACAAAATCAGTTTAGTTTCACCCAGTGTAAAGTCTTTAACTATACCCAATAGAAAAAATTGCGGAGAAAATTGTATTTTTTTCTTTAAAACATTTTGCATAACCCACCAGATTTTTATCCAAAAAGCCCTCACCTTTTTGCACGTCCACCATATGTGAATATGTAGCATCTAAACAATCACATCTCCAACATTTTGGCTGCACATTAGGGTACATACAAGACAATTTCTTGGGGTCTAAATGCCATCTATAAAACATTTTATAAAAATTTTCTCGTAGATTTTGTGACTGTGTAAATTTAACATTCTGAACCCATATTTTTTCCCATGTTTCCATCATAACTGGTTGAGAGAAATTTTGTGCCCATTTAATCATACAATCTTTAACTAGCTCATTTTCTGAATCCCTTTCTAACAGAACATTATAAACTCTCTTAATATGCATTGGACCTGTCTGCTTTATCTGTTCAACCAATTCTACTTCATATTCCATTAAACCAGTTTGTTGATCTTCTTTCCATCTCATCTGTAATTGATTGTACTGCAACCAAGTCAACGATTTCCCTTCTTCCAACAGCATATCCAAAGTCTTCAATCGCCACCTGCCCTCTTCAAAGTAAAGTAACTCTTTATATAAGAAACCCCCGAGTGACTTAATATTTGTATTCCACATGGTATCAGCAAGATCCAGCCAAAACGGAATCTTGTAATCCCAATTAATTCGGTGCTTCCTCCAGACTCTCAACAAGGCATTTCTAAGTAGATGACTATTGAACACTTTGTCCACTTTGTTATCATAAAATAGATATGCATGCCATCCCCAAACAAGGTCATGACTTTCTATGTTCAACAAATCAGTCTTAGTTTTCCCAAACCAATCACTTAATTGTATCAATGCAGTTGCTTCATAATATAGTCGAAAGTTTGGAAGTTTAAGACCACCTCTCTCACGAGTATCTTGCATTATTTTCAGTTTGACTCTTGGTTTTTTATCATTCCAAATGAATTTATTCAGTCCTTTTTGCCATTCTAGCAATGGTTTATCTGATTTAAGCACCGGTATCATTTGAAATAAGAAGATAAATCTAGGTAAAACATTCATCTTTACTGCTGATATTCTTCCAAGCAATGATAACTGCAGTTTCTTCCAGTTTTGCATATCTTTTTGTATCTTTTGCCACAGAACCTCATAGTTATTTTGAAACAGTTTAACATTTGAATCTGCGATTTGTACTCCTAAATATTTGACCTTTGAGACAATCTCAAAACCTGCCATTCTTTCCAGTTCCTTTTTTTTGCTCTCTGTCAGATTTTTGACAATCATTTTAGTTTTCTTCTGATTCAGCCTAAAACCAGATACCATGCCATAATCTTCTATAATATTTTTCATCTGAATTATTGAATTCATAGGTTGTGATAGGGTAACAACCAGATCATCTGCAAATGCCTTAGTTCTATAGTCCTCTTGCCTTATAGCTATTCCAGTCAAAGAGTTCGAGTCCCGTATTGCATTAAGTAAGACTTCTAAAGTTAGAATAAATAATAACGGGGATAATGGACAACCTTGTCTGGTGCCTTTTTGTATATTGAAATTCGATGTTAGACATCCATTTATGATAAGTTGTGCACATTGCTCTTGATAAATTGCACCAATCGCTTGTATAAACCGCTCCCCCAAATCCATTTTTTTCCAAAGTCTTAATTATAAAGTTCCAATTCACTCGATCTTCCGGTGTTGCCGCGGACCATCGCTGACGGTCCTTTGAAGACCGCCAGCCCAGCTGCCTGTAAAGAGCCGTTTCGGAGGTTTGAAACGGCTCGAAAAAACTCCGACCCAAGAGGACGTCGTGAGGAGAGCCGGCGGCATAAGGTAGAGTCCCCTGTGAGACCCCCAGAGCGTTTTTTTGGCATTTCTGGGGTGTTAACAGGGTGGGACTCCCTATTCAAGCCGCTGAAGCTCCGGACAGCTGGGAAACTCTGCAAACTGCAGAGCAAGATAGCGCAGCAGCTTTTTCATCACCAAACAATAAAAGAAAAAGTTTTGGACTTCCTTTTAAACTGCAAGTATTTAAAGTTCTCTGAAGTTTTTGGATGATTAAAGTAACTTGGAACAGAAAAGGAAAGTGTGGGGGGAAAATGGCGCTTGCTTTTAGCGAAGAGCAGCTGAAAGCGAAAGTAATTTGAGCTGTGTATCTGGTTACATTCTATCAGTTACAAATCCGGCTGGAAGGAAAGGCTTTTTTTCTTTAAAAGAAAATAAGGGGAAAAAAAGTATCAATTGATTGTTTTAGACCTGACTGAATCTGGAGAATCTTTTGGGAAAAGTTGTTAGAATTTGTGGAAAAGGAAGAGCTGTAAGAGGCAAAATGGCAACAAAGCAAGCGGGGGGGGGGGGATTCCCCCACTCATAAGCAGAAGCAGCCTCAAACAGCGCAGCTACAAACTCAGACAAAGGAAGAAAGCTACTATGACTGCATCATTAAAGAAATTCAAAGATCAGAGCAGGAGGTCAAAGGAATTGTTCAAGAGAAATATGAAACAGTTAAACAGGATATTCAAACAGTTGCTAAAGGCCTGTCTGAGGTAGTGTTGCAGATTGACAAAAAAGTGGATAATCTTGCCTCAGAGATGGAGACCAAATTTAGAGCCTCTGATTCAAGAATGATTGAAATTGAAGAAGTTACACAAAAAATGCAAACTGAGATTACTATGATGCAATTTCGATCAACCCTTGCCATACTTATATCTCATACTGTGGCTGTCATGAGTAATCAGATCAGTTGTGCTTTTGATTCATTTATTTCCTACGTATGCATGTTTTTGTGTGTATTCATGTACATGTGTGTGTGTACATGCAACACACAGATACATACTCTACGTATTTGAAATAAACTTTTTCCTAAGCAGATATTCATCAAGATCAACATTCTCATTCATTCCTGGATCTAGGAATAGTCTAATTATGTATTAGGCGTTCTCTCATTTCATTCCAAGCTTCCACTATGTTTTTTTTTCTGGATTATATTCTATCAGCATTAAATAGAACAGGAGTCCCCAGCCCCCAGGCCGCAGCCATTAGTGGGTTGTGAGCTGTTTGGAACTAGGCCGCAAAAGCAAATGTAGCTGTGTATGTTTTTGCCAGTTGCTTGTGCGGAACCACCTCTCTACACCACCACCCCCGCCAGTCCGCAAAGCCAGAAAGGTTGGAGAACTCTGATATAGAATTTTTCCAGAAATCACCCTAGTTTTGCTCAAGCCTGACATTCAATCGTCGTCAGATTAGGAATTACTATCTTCATCTGTACCCACAATAAGATGTATTAAATAATACTTTAACTTTTGTTTTTCAATTTTTCATTTAGGTTTGCCATAGCAAAAGTGGGGAAGTTAATTCTGCAAAAGTAGCAAATCTGGTAAAAGCTTATGTGGACAAATACAAACATTCGCGAAAGAAAAATCCAGATGAAACTGTTTCTGTGGAAAGAAAATAAATCCAGAATGAAAAAAATGCCATCACGATGACTGCAAAGTGCAATTTTGACTTGGACTTTTAATTAGAAATAGTGGCTGAAATCTGATTTTGATAAGATTATTTTTCAATATAGTGTATAATGTTTTCTTATAAATAAATATAGATTAATGCTTAAACTTTATCCTTTTGCAAAAAGCTATGTAAAAAGAAAATAAAAGGAATAAAAGACATCACCCACCATTCCCAATTAGTTTGTTGAATGCCACGTACAGTATTTTTGATTCACACAATCTGTCAGAATTTTGGGCAGGATAATAAAATAATGTGAGTCAGGGAAAAGACTGGAGTAGATTTTTCTTTGATTTTCTTGCCACTCTTTTAAACCATAGTAAATGTTTTTAAAATGTCTCACTTCATAGGCTCAGTGTGTGTGTGTTGTCTTTTCATTTCTCCTCTTGAGGATTTGCCAGTGTTAAATCCCAATATAGTTCTGAAAGGCATAGTGTAGATTTTAATCTAGCACTTCACCTTTGAAGAACCAACCAAACACCTTTGTGTTAATATATTACACAAAAGTATTTTGCATTACGTTTAACTTTGGGTTATTCCTTGCCTAATTTAATTGGTGTTTAATATGTTTCGATACAGCATACTTCTAATTTTCCAACCATTTGAAATGTCTGAGGGAATATAAGAGGTAGATTGTGTAAGCAACAATCTTAATCAAGTTACCTATAACAAAGTATTGACATTGATTTTAAAGCAAGCAGTTGTCTGAGGCCTGTGAAATAAAAGAATATTCTAGCAAGGATTATACTATGATGAAGGCAGCATGCCAAATTCATAACACCATGTCATTATGACCTTGTACTAGTTTATTGCATGAAGTCCAAGTGGAGATTGTTATACTGATCTTAAATGTATATGTAGCGGTTGGTGAGAAAGGTTGCTACCTAAAAGTAATTCATTAAGCATATTGCAGCTATATTTCAGTCTTTTGCTACCAGCTGTTTTATTTTTTTTTTTTCATAAATGAAGAGCTAAGGAAATAACAGACTTTGATTATTCCTTGCAACAAAATGTAACCCTCATGCAGTAATTGCCTTGCATTTCATTGCAGGTGTTATACTTGGAACCTAGGTCAATTAAAGGTGTAACTGGGAGAGGCAAACTAGTGAAACATGTCTTCTTGAGAGCACTTGTATTTCTGGCAGGCTCCACAGAAAGGTCCAAGACAAAGGGATCACCCAGAAAGTTAAAGCAGAGCACTATCACAGTTATCAATTCACATTCTATTTCAGACAGTGAACTCTTTGTCTATACTGTTTGTATAACTAAAGATAATATTTATCTTATAGAGTCTTTAGTGTGGATATTGTTTTTATTTACAGTCAAGTGCTATGCTTAGTCTTTGGAAGAGTGTTTTTGTTAGAATAGCATATATGCTAATTTTCAATATAAACTGGCTGCTGACACTTTAAGTCTGTAAAATGCAATTTTGTTTAAACTCATCATTTGCATTTTATAATTAAGTGTATTTCTCAACATTAAAGGTGGGATGGGAATTCATAGGTATACTATGTGTTGGTTTGGTGCATCTTTGTTATTTTCTCAGTGTTTCTGAATTTAAGTCTACTTTAGAAGTTCATGAAATTTCTCAGATTTACGTGCTCATTAATTTTTCTTTTCTCTTTGCTGAGTATATCTCTTTTGTCTGCATAAGATTTCATATTCACAAATCAGACCTTAAAAATCTGTGTTTGACCATGGAGCTAGTTTACTTCTTGATGCAAAACTAATTAGGGACCCAGTACAGTGCTGAAAAGGAGAAAGATGATTCCTCTTGAGGTTGAGACAATCTTCATAATTATTATTATTGGTGAGATGATGGATTAGGAAGTTTGCTTAATATCTTATTCCCATATCTCTCCAGTATAGTAGCAGCAGATTGTAGCAAACTTTCACTGCATTTCCAAACTGAACGAAAGGCGATATTGACTAGCATGCTATTGGCCTGTTTCCTTAAATATTTTTAAAAGTCATTCCCTAATATGCAGCCTTTTAAATGATGGTTCAGGCACACATCACTGAATTGAAAGATATTTGTTTGCTTTATGTGACAAGTACTTCAACTAACAGTGAATGGAGGTACTGTATAATTGTTAGTTCAAGTCACATCTATTTCTGAATGAAACACTGCAAGCATAAGTCGGCATGCTTTGCTTGAAGTATTTCTGGGGCTGGTCACTTAGGGTAGAGTGATTGCATCCAACATTTTTTCCTTTTCTGATCACTTTGTCAGTACTGAAATACTGATTCTTGCTGGACACTTTTATGAAGTATGTATATGACTAAATTTAGCCAATCTATACTATTTTTTAATTAAAACAATAACACGAGCCTTACCACAAATATACGGGGAAAGTTTGTAACCACGTTTAGGAACATTTCTTTATTATAATAAGATTGCATTCTTACCAACAAAGAGAGGAAATTCAATTGGTTAATTCATTAGGGCATCTGGAATAGACAGGATTAGTCAGAATAGCCAAGTTATTTTTGTATTCCTGTGTTTATTGACTGAAATATTTATTTCTTGGTAGTACATTGCAAGAATTTCAGTAATAACAAAAAAATTCCAACTGCTTTAAATTGCTATGAAAAAATGATAATTGATATTTCTTGAAATGGTGCACTGAGCACTCATTCCAGTTTTTTGGTGTGCATGTGGCTTAAATGTGTTATCATTTTAAATATAGGAAAATTAAAATCAGGATCACAGTGGCTGATGTAATCCAGACTCTGGTGTCTGTAGCATAGGGCTGGAATAAAATATACTGAAAACAATATTCTAAAGAGTTTTATGTAGTTCAGAATATTTTCTAATAAATTCTTTTGACTAAGCTGGAACGAGTCTGCCTCTTCTTAAATTGTGCTAATTTAGAAAACTCTGTTACGTGCACACCACTTCACATTCAATGACTGGGTGGTTCGCTATAATTACTACATCCCAGCCACCATGTGTACCCTAGGTATTGTCCTATCTCTGTTCAATACCTTGGAAACTGTCTTTTCTAAGAAACAAGCATGGAAACATAATGTCAGGTCCACATGGTGTCCTGCCATTGTGTTTTTTTTGGGGGGGGGGGATGGCTTGCTGGCATTTTTTTCATACCTTTGCTTTTCCTGTCATGGAAAAGGATATGGATAAATATGATTATCTGAAAATAAGCAATGTATAGATGGATAGGAACAACAAAGAAAGGATTAAGAAGGGATCAATAGTTAAACCAACTATGATTTTGCTGTGTTTAATAGCCAAAAAATAAAAATAGATATGCTGTGTAACAGCCAGAAAAGAAAACTTACTATGCTGTATTTAACAGCCAAACAAAAATGACAATGTTGTGTAACAGCCAAAACAAAAATGAATATGCTGTGTAACGCCTCCCCCCAAAAAGGTATTCTGTATTTAAAGGTGAGCAATGTGGGAAGGAGGAAGCTTACGCAGTGTGTTGGGCATCCTAACCTGGAGACATTTCCTTGAAGGGAGCAAAGTGCCATTTGAAGTGTGGACTGACCACAAGAACTTAGAGGCATTAAAAATCCCATGGAGACTTCCGGTTTGGTGTAAGGGAGGGGCGAGAGAAAGGTGCTGGTGGGAGAGATGTCTGTGGTGCCAGTGACTGCAGCCACGTTCCGGAAAAACCGCGTTGGAGCGCCGATCAGCTGTGTGCAAGGTGGTGGCTAGAGCAAGAGAGGCAGGATGCCAGACACTCAGCTCTGCAGACACACGGAGCTGGGGCATGGGGCTTCCCTACATAAATTTGCCAGCGCCACTGCCTCTTTGCTGGCACAAACGGCCTTCTGCCGCTGGCTTTTTGCCGGCAAAGTTATGTAGGCAAGCCCTGCATCCCGCCAGTGCAGACCATCCTGGAAATTGCCTGACCGGCTCCAACAGGGCTTCTCCAGAGTGTGGCTGGATTCTCTGGCACCACGGACGTTCCCCCCCCCCAGCACGTTTCTCCCCCCCATAAGGCCAACCCCAAGATTTACGGTGAGGCTGGCAGAGGGAGGAGGAGCCGTCATTGCCTCTGCAAACAGGATTCCGCCCCCCCCCCCCAGCCCGGGTCTTTTTCCCCCCCCCCCCCCCCGTAAGGCAAACCAAGTTTTATGGTGAGGCTGGCAGGGGGAGGAGCCACCATTGCCCTTCTTCTCTGGCTTCCCCACGTCCCAAGGAGACACACACACACCCTGTGCTCAGCAGCCACTTCGACCGGCTTCGCTTTCTTGCGCCCCATCCGAGCCATCTGTTGCAAACTGAGGAGGATGTGGGGAGATGATCGTGTCCCTATCTTGAAATCCCCTCGACTCCAGGTGGGTTTTGCAGTTGTGTCCCTGAGTCAACACCAGGGAAGGAGCAGAAGTGTGTGTGTGTCTCCTTGGGATGCAGAGAAGCCAGTTAGGTTTGGATCGTGGAATGCTGAAAAGTTAACCCTTGACTCTCCCTGGAGCTCCAAGGCATAGCAACTGCCTGCTCCTTCCTCTCTGCCTCCCGCCCGCTCTCAGCTCCGCACCAAAGTTTCGGTAGCATGGGGAAAGTTTGTGCACTGTGATCGGAGCACAAAAGCAAGCCGCTGCTGTTGCCAGCATCATGGTGAGCAGGCCAGCTGGGTCAGAGGAGGCTGCCTGACCAGCTCCCTGCTCCTCCGGCAGTTCGCTTGGCGACATACAGCAGAAGTGCTCTCGGCCCCAACTGCGTGGCGGCTTGCTTGGGCTCCTCCCTGCTGGAAGCTGCAGGCTGCAGGGGGAAGGGCAAGAGCGACCAGCCGGTTCATGAGGCAGCATTTGCTGGCTGGGCGGCTGGCTGCTCCACCCGCTGCTCCTTCCCTGGTGTTGGCTCGGCTGGCGGCGCAGCAGCAGGTGTGATAGGGGTCAGGTGACTGGCCTAACCGCAGGCAGTGCAGTGGTGGGGGTCCGGTGAGGGTGCCGCACCGAGCCAGGGAACGGCGGCTCTCAGCAGAAAGGAGCCCAGGCAAGCCACAAGTTCAGAGCTTCCCCAGCACACTTGGCCCCACCATCTTGGCAGTGCCATGCGCTGGCCAGGGAACGGCTGTCTTGCCATGGAACGGGATGGTACTTAGTTGTTCTCCATTAAGAACATGGAGGGGGGGCATGTTTGAGGATGTGCATGCGCAGTGCGGGGCGCATGAGCAGGGGGAGCATGGGGTGTGTCCTGTGCGCATGCATAAATGGAGGCGTGCATTGCATTATGGGTGCCGGCCAGTGGGCGCGCAAGAGCGCTCACACGCTCAGACTTTTGGCACACAATGCCAAAAAACTTCGCCATCACTGGCATAGGGGGACCCTTCAATATTTAGTGGCCTGGAAAGATTTCCCAACTGCTCAGAATTAGTGGTTTGACTATTGCACATTAGAGCTCCTAAACTTTTAAAACACTTCCATAATCAGTATTCTGAGAAACCCAAATGATACTTCTCCTATTTTATGTTTCTTCCCTCCCTGTTATTCTTCAAGACTAACATCACTGTACAGGGGGGCAGCATATCAGATCCACATTGTGTCCTGCCGTTCTGTTTGAAGGTGGGAGGGAAGGGCAGTTGCTGGCATTTTTCACATACTTTTGCTTTTGCTGTAGTTGCTTGGGAATTAGGGAAGGGGGTTTGTCTTCAGAGATGGAGCAGATTCCCTTCCAGTCAGTTCCAGCCTGGTTTCAAGGCCATCTGTCAGTGCATATAGTTCATGACTGGGAAGACATGGTAACAAAGTCAGCCAATGAATAGACATAGCAACTAAGTCAGCCAATGAGGGCTATTTGGAAACTAAAACAGTTTAGAGCCTGAGCGTGGCTTAGCAAATAAGCCTAGTTTAGTCTGTCTGCTGAATTGAAACTGGAGGTTGTACTTACAATCGCTCTTCTCTACCACGTTGGAAGAATCAGCCATTGGTATTGTATATTTATCGTCATGTGTTATATTGTATATAAAGAAAAGTTAATGAATCCTGCTGCATCAGTTACCTGTATGTACTTTCTGGATGTTTGAGTTCTGCAACAAACTCTTGTTATGGAAGAAAGGAATTGAGCGACATCCCTTCAGGGCAGACAGAGTCAGTTTATTCGTATTGCGCAATAAGGGAGCAGATAGGTATTGGGCTACCTCGAGATCTGCACAACTCATGCATTCTCAACCCACAGTTCTTATACCCCTCCAAACAAAGGAAACTGCTGACACCGCAGTTCCAATTACACAGATACATTTGACATCTCTTAATTACAAAAGTTTTACAATATCCTGACCAAAACAATCATAATTCAACTGTTCGGTGAAGGGTGGATAGTTAAAGTATCTCTTGTTGATAGCAGGAAATCTTCAAGGATGAGAATCCTCTTGACCTGGCCCTCTCATAGCTATATGTCACTGTTTGTTTCTATCTTCTGACATATGGGGGCCTCTTTATGGTGTTTGTCCTAGCCAAAAGGAATTCGACTGAATTGGTCCCCTTTTCTAGTTGGATACATTTCCTTTCTCCTTTCTAGTTGGATACATTTCCTTTCTTAATTAGACACATTTCTTGCTTGTAGTACTTTGAGTAAAGAGGGCCCTTCAATGGTCATCTATCTGGACCCGCATTCATCATCATCATTACTATAATATTCCATTACTATAATATTCCATTACTATAATATTCCATTACTATAATATTCCATTACTATAATACTCTGGCACCATCATGCCCTGAGAGTGAACTGTTATCTGCTTAGCACCTCGGAGTTCTCAAAGCAACCTAGCAGCATCTCATTGGCTGCTGGTGGACTGATCAGGAGGGTTGGGTTTGGGGATGAAAGAATTGCTTTGTACTTTGCATGGGCTTTTTCAGATTTCACCTGACTTTACAGCAACCACACTCTCTCAGCAAAAGTTATTTTGATTCAACTCAGTGGAGTCAAGCGTCTTACTTTCCTGAGGGACCAGCTGGGGCAGGTCCTTACACGTAATTTCATGGGGTTTGGCGTGTAGGAAGTTAGCACCCACCCCTTTCCTAGAGGAATGAAATATTTTGGGAAATATTAAAAGGGCAGAATATTATGTTTCCCTGGATGAGAAATGGAGAAGCATGTTTTAAAGACGAAGCAGCTCCCATCTTCCTGCCCCCACCCTTTGTCAATGGGCCAGAGGCAGAAACTCAATCTTTGTAAATGGACCATCATCTGCAACACAATAGGACCCATCTAGCAACAGAAACTCCCCACATGGCACCTGGGAAGATTACATCAGCCAGCAAGGCTAGCTAAGACCCTCATCCCCTGGGAGTCTGACAACCAATCAGGATACCCTTTCTGGGCCCCAGGAAATTCAAAGCCAGAGAGGGCATAAAACCTGGGGACTCACTGCGTCTCGGCCCCTTTTCTGTTCAGAAACTCAAACCATGTGATCCTATCCACCATTAAACTATCTTTCCAAGCAGTCTCCATGTTTCCAGTGTCTTTTTCCCCACTTGGAGCTGAACCCAGAAGGATATTTCTTCCTACAGCAGTATGGCGAAACATTTCAAAAATTAACATGAATGACATTGTTTATTTTAACAGTGCTGTGTTAATGGCAATGAAAAAATGTGTTACATATAGTATGGTTTCCAGAAAGAGCATAGATCATGGTCTGATGACCGGAGGCAGCAAACAGCCTAAATGCAGGTCAGTTGCTGAGGCCACAAAATGATTGTAATTATGGAGGGTGGCCAATGGAACCTTTTGGAGGATCCATCAGAATTTCAAGCAGTTCCTATATGACTAGTCATAAGTCAAAACTACCTGTACTTAGCTCTAATTGTTGTTCTTGCATGTACATAACTCATTTGTAATACATAAAAGCCTGAGAGTTTTTTTTAATAAAAGTTTTGTATTAGATAAACATTAAAAACAATGTGTCCATCCTGGTTTTGTCATTTACATACATATTTTTAACATAACAACATAGTTACTATTTATCATACATTACTACTTTGATAATATAAACATATCCATTATCCTCATTTCTATATTTGTCTAAATCAGTGGTTCTCAACCTTCCTAATGCCGTGACCCTTTAATACAGTTCCTCATGTTGTGGTGACCCCCAACCATAAAATTATTTTCGTTGCTACTTCATAACTGTAATTTTTTACTACCGGTTCTGTGGGCGTGACTTATTTGGTGGGCATGGCTAGCTGGTCATGTGACTGGGTGGCCATGGCTATGTGTATAGGGACTACTCAGAGGGCTGAAAAAAGTGATTTCTGACAGGTCCTCGCACTTTTGACCAGTCTTCGCACTTACGACTGGTCATCATTTATGCCCATTGTAGCGTTCTTAACAACCGTGTCACTCATTTCACAAATGCTTTTCTTCACCATGGTGACAAGATAGGGCAAAAAACGTAAAATGTGAGGACAGTCCTAAGTTCGAGGACTGGTCAAAAGTGCGAGGACCAGTCAAAAATAACTTTTTCAGCCCTCTGAGTAGTCCATCTGCACAAAAGGATACAGCAATAGGGAGGGATGAAGGAAGGGAAGGGAAATTAGAGTAGGAGGGAGGGTAAGAGAGGGAGGAAGAGAGGAGGAGAAGGAGAAAGGAAGAGGAAGTAGGGAGGAGAAGGGGGGGAAGAGAAAGTAAGAAGGAAAGAAAAGAGAGAGGTGGTAGGTTTGAGGAGAAAGATTGCTGTACAATAAAAAAGATGAAAGGGAAGAAAACCAACCCCAAACAAATATAAAGATATTAAGATAAAGAATGAATTGTTAAACTTTAAAGAATAAAAGAGAACAAATATGAATAAATAGCAATACTTAGAAACACACATACAAACATACAATGTATTTTCTTTGAACAGAGTATTTGGCCGGTTCACAAATTTAAACAGTGTTTAGTCATTTCAATTAAATTTACAATTTCTATATTTTCTTTTTGCCATATTTATACCTCATCTATTTTTTTAAAAAACCAATATTACCCTTCATCTTCATCTCTAATCAAATTCAATTTTTCCCTTCTATTCTATATTATACCCCTTCCCATTGTCATCTATTTTTATATCTATTTATATCGATTATGTAATATTACAATTGTTTAATACAAATTCAACATTTTACTATAAATCAGTCATATAACTTATCTTTTTTGTATATTAATCAATATGAACATGAATATTCCAATTATTTCCATGCAATCCAATTTCTTACAAATCAATTAATTATATTTACCAATAATAATAAACCAAATAATTTCCCCCCTATATTCCTCCAAACCACAACTTAACCATTTCTGCTTGCAACACAATATACAATTAATAATATCTCAATTATTACAATTGCCTAGTTAAATAGAGCTTTTTTTCTTTTGTGTTTTAAAATCTTGAACCTCCTCTTTTGCCCTAAATTTCCCATTGTTTGCAGTTTTCCACCTACCTTTTTTGGTGAGGAAAAAGAAAAAGAAATCTCTCTCGGCCTCATTTTGTCACGTTGCAGCAAAGACCCTGCTTTACTTTCAGTTTCGCTTTTCAGCATGGCTTGGGGGAAAAAAATCTGCACCTCTTTGCAGCTAGCAAAACAGCTGAGAGCAAATCAGCTGAGAGTCGGGAGGCTGATCTAATCAACTTATGGTAATTAACCTATGCTGGAACTGAAAGGGGCTGGTTTTTCTATTTTTGCAGGCACCGGTCTACTCATTTGTTTTCTCTTAACATTGATCAGCTGTAGGGCAGCCCTTTGAAGCCCCGCCGCAAGAATTTAAACAGTTTTTTTCCCTTTAGCCATCAGCTGGGACTCAGGAGGCAGCAATAGATTGGAAGTGGGCGGGGTAAACCACCGGCGACCGGCGATCCAACAGAGGCAGAGGGTGAGGGTGAGTGAAGGCGGGGGGGGGGCGAGAGAGGGTTTGGTAACCCCTGTGAAATGGCCATTCGGCCCCCAAAGGGATCGTGATCCCTAGGTTGAGAACCGCTGGTCTAAATATTGTCCATTTTCAGTTCTACAAACCCTAAATCTTTTCTGCTCTGACTCCTTTTCCTCCTTTCCAACCATTGATAGTTTGTTCTGGATTTCATAGTGTAGGAAGTTAGCACTCACCCCTCTCCTTGAAAAATGAAATATTTTAGGATATACTAAAAAGGCAGAATATTTTCCCTAAAAGAGAAGTAGAAACTCAGAGACGCAGAAACTCAACCTTTGTTAATGGGCCATTAAGGCCTGAGCCAGTATATTCTACATAACAAAGATCTACCTTGTTCAGGCAGAGCCATTTAATTGCCCTTTATTGTACCACCCACCAAGTTTCAACCAAACTTGGCACACAGACAACCTAAAAAGCTAGCTATGACCTCTGGCAGCAACCAGTCAGGATACTCTTCCTGGGCCCCAGAAAGTTCAAAGCCAGAGAGGGCATAAAACCAAGGCACACTCAGCATCTCGTCCTTTTTCTGTTCAGGAACTCAAACCATGTGATCCTGTCCACCATTAAACCATCTTTCCAAGCAGTCTCCATGTTTCCAGTGCCTTTTTCTCCACTTGGAGCTGAACCCAGAAGGATATTTCTTCTAACAGCACTATTCTGTCTCACCCTTATTTTTGAGTTCTAGTATCAGCCTGTCCATTTTTGCGCAGACCAAGATTTTCTTTATTATTTCCTCTTCGGGGGAGGGTGTCCTTCATTTTTCCAGTATTGCGCATAAACCAACCTTGCTGCTGTTATGACATGCAGCATTAAGTATATCAATCCTTTGCCATATTTATCTTCTGTTTTTCCTAGTAGAAATAATTCTGGATTCAGATCTATGTTTTGTTCCAGCATCTCTTCCAACCATGTCCAGCATGTCTTTATCTGATGCCAAAATTCCTTAGCTTTTGTACATAACCACCACATGTGATAAAAAAATCCTAACACTGAGTTACATTTCCAACACTGCAATGATAAATTCCTGTTCATTTTTGCTAACCTTGTAGGTGGAAGGTGCCACCTGTAAAACATTTTATACAGATTTTCTTTGTATGCGGTGGCTAACATTAGTTTCCTGTTTCTCTCCCATAAATCTTGCCATTTGTCCAGATCAATATTATACCCAAAATTTTGGGCCCATATTACCATGCTTTCCTTCACTTGTTCTTACACCATTTTATATTCCAATAAGTATTGATAAGTTTTATCGCCTTGTCATCCTTTCCTAATAAAATTTTATCTAGCGCCATTAATTCTTTCTTAATACCCCATTCCTTTCTATCTTTCATAAGGTGTGATTTAATCTGTAAATATGCCCACCATTCCAATTCTATCCCTTAATCTTGTAGTTCTTTTCTAGATTTTAATTTCCCCCTTTGTTTAAGATATCCTTATATGTGACTACTTTCCCCAAATTAATGAAGTTTGGATGCACCAACACCTCTAGCGTAGAGAGCCAAGCCGGGATTTCCATGTAGTTTTGTTGCTTAACTTTTGTCCAAACTTCAAAAAAGCCTGAGTGTTTTGAGGGCAGCCCCAATCTCTTTGGATTAGGCCCCTCAATTCTCTTCTCAGTACCATTGGGTTATATCTTCTTTTTTTTTGTAGTCTAGCATAAGTTTTTATGGCCTTGTAGATACTCTTCAGAATCTGCCAGAATATACTGCCTTTCAACAGCCACTCATACTTTCTTTAGATGACGCAGTACTGAAAACCTGTTACTTTCAGGCTTTCATGGCCCAAATTCATGAACTATGAAAGACGTTGGGAATTGGAGGTACTATTTCACTTATTTTAACTAAGTGAGATTCCAGTTATCATGTGAGGGACAGGTCAGATTTAATCCATGGCTTTATTTCCTTTTCTACTTAAAAGCTACAGAGAGTCATTGGTCATCCACTGGTTTGGACTATGATATTATCACCATGCCAATGTAACCTGTTATACATTCCTGACTAGGCTGAATGGGGGATGCAGTGGAAGTTTTAATGCAGCATTTAGAGGCCATCAGAACTTGGATGAGGAATAATAAATTCAGACACAACTCAAAGCATTAATTCAGATTCTTAGATTATATGATTTTTGACTCTCAATGTACTAGGGTTCCCCCTTGGAAATCAGACCGGCAGTCTTCTTCTTGGACTTGTGCTCTTATGGGAACAATAGGTTGAAATTTAGCCCTTTGCCAAGTCTGCTAATTGAAGCTTAGAACAACGGATGCTGAAGATGGTTATACATAACCTTGTGGCTTTCCATAAAGTTCATTGCAATGTATGTATGTTTGTATTGTATATATTTATATTCTAGTGGATTTATATGACCACAAAAGTTAAAAATATGACTCTGGGTGGCATACCACAACAAAAGAAAAAAATGACCACATATTTAAAAAACTATTCAAGATATAAAATATAATGTGGAAATTTAATATTATAATTAACAACTTAAAGGGGATGTCACTGCGTTTTTTATTTTTTTATTTATTTTGAACTCTAACACTTTCCGTAGCTGCTCAGAATCTCTTATGCGCAGGTCCACATTCCTTCACTCTTCTTCTAACTTCCTTTGTTTGCCTGCCAAGAGGTCCAGCAGGAACACTGCCAAAATGTAACTAATTAGCCAGTAAGATGTTTTTTTAATTTTCTTTACAATAAAATGAGTTTCTTAGAATATATCTCGGATTTATTTTGCTTATCGAGTATGCTTCAAGAGAAAGGCCATGATCCACCTCTAATTAAGTGCAATTACCCCAGGAGGGGAACAGGGTTTAATTGCCACCCTGACATGTGGCAGCAGGAGGACGGTTCGAATTATGGCTTTTTCTTTGCTTGTTACTTTAACTGATAAGCATTAGATAGATGATTAATTTAGCGACTGAGGAACGCTAATTAATTATCGCAAATATGCCAAAGAAAAAGAAAAAGGGAAAAATGCAGCCCAGAGCTTTCTCTACAACTGATTTATACTCTTCTGATCAAGAAGAGATAGAAAGGAAGCTTTCAAATTTTCGGCCGCTTGCTTCAGCAACCCGATTAGAAGGAGCCATGGGAGGAGAAACTGATCAAATGCTCTTGCAGAGGCTTCAGGGAGGAGAAGAAGATAGAAAAGCTGCTTTCGAAGGCAACGAACGACTGAGGTCAGTGATATCTCCTTCTGATTATGCATTTTCACAAACAATACCTGCAGAAGCCCAAAGATTTGAAAGGCTGGGTGCAAAGCCAAAGTTTTCACAAATGGCAGAGCATTTTTCCTCCCACAGAGAGAAAAGATTTATTATTCTCCTCACAGCTCTAAACTCATCCTGCATGAACAAGCCATAAAAGGCTATCGTGATCTAGTGGGATTTTTTGAACGTGAGCTATCCCAGGCAAAAATGACCTTATATATGCTCAAGCCAGATAAGAGAGAGTCTTTTGTTCTTCAAATTCCTGACTCCGCCATCTTAGATTCTTCTTCGAAGGCTAAGCCACACCCCCAAAGGGATATTGTGTCAGGCAAATCAGAACAGAGAGCTGTGTACACGTCACATGTGCCTAGTGATATTGTCCCTTCTCAGATTTCACATGATGTTGATAGAGAAGCGAAGTTTTCTGCGATGCCTCTAAATCAAACAGTTATTCAGACTGCAATGCAACAAGTGTCTCCACAGGCCCAATCTTCAGCACCCCCTGGTGGTGCTGGTGTCCTTTTAGATGGAGCACAACAATACTTAATGCAGCAAAGGCAAATGACTGCGCCTCCAGCAGGCCATGTTAATATTGCAGCTCAAATGCAACAGCAGCCACATTTTCAAGTGCCTGCACATGTGCTTCCAACCATGCAACCAAGACCAGCCCCTGGTCTACCTCCAGTGGCACAACCAGGGCCATTTTGTGGTCCACAACAAGCACAACAAATATTTTTACCAGCACAGCCAGCATACCAAATCCATATTCCTCAACAGGCATCTTATATTGTTCCACTGGCTGGTAAGTCAAAATTAAAGATGTCAGGACAGAATTATAAGGCCTGGATCAGTGAGGTTGGCCTATTGCTTTGCAGAGAAGGTACCCATTGGATGATTTTTAATCTTCCTGCCCAGCCATGGACTCCTGCAATAAGAGACTTAGAGACTAAAGATTGCACAACATTGTTGATGTCCATGGATACTGAACTGCAGGTTACCTTTCCACCTGATTCAACAGCCCAACAAATTTGGGTCCAATTGGAAAATTGCTACAGGCCTATTTCAATTGAATCTTCATGTTTGCTCATGTCTGAGTTCCATGGTTCGAGATTGAAACCTGGTGAACAAATTGGAGGACATTTGACCAAACTGAAAGGAATGAGAAGAGAATTGAGAGAAAGAGGCTATAATATTGATGATATTCAAATGATTAGCATTATCATTAACTCATTGAATTATGAATGGAAAGATGCCATTACAAAGATTAACCAAGTGCCTATTGCTCAACGTACAGTGGACTATGTATGTAGACTTTTAACTGAAGAAGAAGCACTCATGCTAGCCACGCCACATTTGAGAGGACCACCCACATCAAGAGCTCCAGCGAGGCGTCCCTTCCAAGGAAGGGCCTACGTTCCAAGGATGCCAACATGCTACATCTGCAGTTGTGTGGGATATGCCACCCGGGATTGTCCCCAACGAGTTCCAGCTCCCGTCTCATACCAGCCCAGAGGAACAGACTCCAGAGGCAGAGGTGGAAGACAAGGTCGTCGTGGTCCAAGGCGTGATCCGCAAGTTTCACTTGCCACATTGGCTTTAACCAATGATGCACAACCTCATCCAGAGTACGACAGATGGCTTTTGTGGACTTTGGACAGTGGTGCAGCATTGCATGTTACCTACAGAAAGGAACTTTTCACAGAGATGCACGAGCCTGAACCTGAACTACGTGAACTTTATTCTTTTTCCAATCATCCTTGTGAGGTCGTAGGAAAAGGAACTGTTTATGTTGAAGAGCTCGATGCATTCATCCCTGATGTTTATTACATACCAACAGCAAATAGTAGTTTGCTTAGTCAGGCTCACTTGTCTAGAGTTTTAAAGTTCCAGGTTCACCACATCAAGAAAGCAAGTTACATAGTTAAAAATGGAGATATTGTTGCTGAAACCATGTTGATTGGTGGTGTTTATTACTTAAAGCCAAAGCCTAAATCGCAAACACAGGCAAGTATACAAACTCCAAAGAAGGAGAGCATGGGCCCAGAGAGAGATGTTCCAGAGAGAGATCCTGTTGCTACTCCAAAGGCTCCTAAAGCCAATAAAAAGAAAATTAGGAAACAGGTTGCTCAGAGCAAACCTGAGGTTCCTCATAAAACTGTCAATGTTGAAAATTCACTAACTGATAAACCTTTGCATTACAGGTGTATCCGCAAGTGGCATAGAAGATTGGGGCATGCCAGTTTCCATGTTCTTAGGAAAATTTCACAAAAGGTTTGGATCTAAAGGGGTGTAGGGTGTTTTTGGATTGTGCTGTCTGCAAGAAGGCCAAATCCAAAACAGCAGCCATTCCCAAACACGCTACACGCCTGTCAACACACATTTTTGATTTGGTACACACTGACATTGTAGGTCCTTTTCCGCCAACACTTGGTGATAGAAAATATTTTCTAACAATTGTTGATAATTATTCTGGATATGGATATGTATATCCTATGAAAGAAAAATCTGAGACCTTTCAGATCTTTAAAGACTTTGCAGCTCTTGTTTCTACCCAACACCAAGTTCGCATCGCCAGAATCCAGAGTGATCGTGGTGCTGAATTCATGTCTCAGCGTTTCCAGGACTGGATGCGTAAGAATGGAATTATTCACCAGACTTCAGCTCCTTACACACCGGCTCATAACAAAGTCATAGAACGATGACAAGGGGTCCTGCAAACCATGATGTGTTGTCTCCTAGAAGACGCCAACCTTAGTATGCCATACTGGGGTGAAGCTATCAAATATGCAAATTACATTGTCAACTGTACTTGGAGCAGTGTAATAAATCAGACTCCTTTCTTCATGATGTATGGTTACAAGCCCGATCTCAAAAACCTCCATATTTTTGGTTCATACGCTATGGTATGAGCTCAAAGAAGGTTCATACGCTATGGTATGAGCTCAAAGGTATGGCCAAAGAGCTCAAAGAAGAAAAGGAGGTCCAGTAGCAAAGAGACTGAGGTTTATGGGTATTGATGATAACTCAAAATGGAGCAAATTTATTGACTCCAGACATGTAATTGTGATTTCCCAATCTACTAATTTTGAGGAAGATGTTGACTGGTCCAGGATTCATTCCAATGATCCTGGAGTTTATTTTCCTAGAGATGATGTTGATGCCACACAGCCTGATGACCAAGATTCACAGACGAAAGTTCCATCCGCCAGTTCTTCTCAACCTGATGTTCCGTCTTCGCAAGCCACAGATGCTGATGCTAGTGATGAATGTGAGGACGAGGATGAAGCAGAAGAAGAATGGACTGTTGTTCCGAGACGTTCCAAGAGGGCCACCAAAGGAATCCCTCCACAACGATTTTTGTGGCAACTGACAAAAGCACCCTTGCCTTTGATTTGCAATGTTACACTTCCACCTGATACATTCACACAAATCAAACATCTTCCTAATTCAGAGCAAGAGAAGTGTATGAGGCAATGCAAGCTGAAATGGACAGTCTAAAGAAACTTAAGGTGTTTACTCCTGCAAAACCTCCAGCAAACAAAAGGGTCATTGGCACTCAATGGGTCTACAGAATCAAAAAGAAGCCAAATGGTGAGTCATTGTACAAAGCCAGACTTGTAGCTCAGGGTTTCGCTCAACTTTATCCTGAGGACTACACAAATACCTACTCACCGACAGTCCGAACTGAAAGTATAAAAATTGCTTTAGCAACTGCAACTATTCTTGGTTTAGAAGTTTTCCAGTTCGATGTTGACACAGCTTATCTACATGCTGACCTAGATGAAGAGATCTACGTGAGAGGTCCTCCAGGGTTCCGACAGCAAGAAGGGGATACCTGGTTTCTACAAAAAAGTCTTTATGGTCTGAAACAGTCTGGTTTAATGTGGTACTTATGTCTTACTGACAAACTAAATTCAATGGGCTTTATTAAGTCCGAAACTGATGAGTGCGTGTTCACAAAAAGATCTAACAATGTATATGAAATAGTTCTTGTTTATGTTGATGACATTGTTTACATTGGTCCAAATAATCAGATGAGTGAAAGTTTTGCCAAAGCTTTGCAGAGATACTTCACATTGAAATCTTTAAGTCATGTTAGCACTTATTTAGGTGTTCAGATTGATAAAACACAGAAGTCTTTCACAAGAAGATAAAATTGAGCAAATTTTGCATCATTGCAAGATGAAGGATGCTAACACAACAAAGACACCCGTGCAAACAGATTTTTACAACTTGACACATGAACCAAGTCCTGAGTTCGAGGATCAAACACTTTATCGTTCAGTCATTGGGTCACTGTTGTACATTAGTAGTTGGACCAGACCTGACATTACACTTAGTGTTAATCTCTTGTCTCGACACATAGGTAAAGCAAAACAGTTTCATTGGACACGCGTTCAGAAATTATTGAAATACCTAAAACACACTAAACACATGAAGTTATTGTTAGAACCAACACATACTGATTATGCAGAATTATGTTATTATGCAGATTCTGATTGGGTGAGTGATAAGAAATCACGTAAAAATACTTCAGGTTATATGATGTTCTTTTTTTTTTTATTAAAAAGTTTTACAAATTATACAAAACATTTTCTCCCCTCCCCACCCCCCTCTCCCCCCCCCCCCCAACCCCACCCCCCCCCCCTCCCCCCCTCCTTCCCCCCTCCCCCCTCCCCCTCCCCTCTCCCCCCTCCCCTCCCCCTTCCCACCCCCCACCCTCCCTTGGCTTCCCGGGACTAGCTCAGGGCATAACATTTACAAACTTAATGCTATAATTAGCTAACAATATAATAAAACATTATTAACCTTGATCTTTAACTCCTATTCGTAAAACAACAATATTCTCAATACTATAACAATTTACACAAAGTATTTCATTCATAAGCTAGTTGAAATTTCTTAGTCCAGTATTTGCTTTGTATATAATCTATCCATCTTCTCCACTCCTTTATATATCTTTCATTTGAATAGTCTTTAAGATATGCAGAGATTTTTGCCATCTCTGCCAAATGCACTACTTTTAATGTCCATTCTTGAATTGTAGGTACATCTTGCTTCTTCCAGTATTGTGCCACCAATAGTCTTGCAGCTGTCATTAAATTTAAAATCATCTTTATTTCTGTTCCAGTACAATCTGTTATAATTCCCAACAAAAAGAACTGTGGCATAAATTTAATCTTTTTCTTTAATATATTTTGAATTATCCACCAAATTTTTACCCAGAACGCCTTGATTTTTTTTACAAGTCCACCAGATATGATAATACGTGGCGTCCTGACTCTCACATCTCCAACATTTGGGCTGGAGATTTGGATACATACAAGCTAATTTTTTTGGATCTAAGTACCATCTATAAAACATTTTGTAAAAATTTTCTCTTAAATTTTGAGCTTGCGTAAATTTTACATTTCTTACCCATATGATTTCCCACGTATCCAACGTTATTATTTCCCCTACATTTTATGCCCACTTTATCATACAATCCTTAACTAATTCTGTCTCGGAATCTATTTCCAATAATACATTATA
Source organism: Ptyas mucosa (assembly GCA_012654045.1). NCBI lineage: Eukaryota > Metazoa > Chordata > Lepidosauria > Squamata > Colubridae > Ptyas > Ptyas mucosa. Next base: position 5,689,836 of record WNWU01013765.1, on the reverse strand, counting down.
TAACCTTTTTATATGCATTTGGCTCTGGTCTCTTATCTGCTTGATCAAATTCTCTTCATATTGCAAAATACCCTTTTTTTGGTCCTCTTTCCATCTGGCCTGTAGCTGGCCATATTGAAACCAAGTTTTAATTATTCCTTCTTCTTTTAATTGTTGAATAGTTTTTAAATGATAAACATTTCCTTCCTTATCCAAAAGTTGCTCATATGTAATCCCATCTTGCTTTTGTTCTATATTCATATTTTCAATTGCATGTCTGGGTATTGTCCAAATCGGAATTTTATCATTTAGCTTATAACAATATTTCTTCCAGACACGTAGCAAAGAACTTCTCAATATATGACTTTTAAAAGTAGTATCTACCTTTTTATCATAAAGTAAATATGCATGCCAGCCAAAAACCAGGCCATATCCTTCAACATTTAATATCCTTTCCTCTGTTGAGTTAATCCAATCACTAACTAATGATAAAACAGCTGCCTCATAATAAAGCCCTAAGTTGGGCAATTTAAGTCCTCCTCTTTCTCGAGAATCCTGCATTATTTTTTGTTTAACTCGAGGTTTTTTTCCTGCCCATACAAAAGCATTTATACCTTTTTGCCACTCTTTCAAATTTTTATCAGCTTTAAGTATTGGAATTGTTTGAAAGAGGAACAAAAACCTTGGTAAAAGATTAATTTTTATGGCAGCTATCCTTCCTAACAGTGACAGTTGTAACTTTCGCCAACTCTGAATCTCTAATTGCATCTTTTGCCACAATAATTCATAGTTGTGATGATATAATTTCGAATTGGTTGTCAGGATATTTATACCTAAATACCTGACCTTTTTAACTACTTCAAATCCTGTTTCACTCCCCATCTCTTGTTTTTGTTTAACAGTCATATTTTTGGCTATTATCTTTGTTTTGGCTGCATTTATTTTGAAGCCAGATATTAATCCATAGTCTTTAATTGTATCCATTAATACTTTAACAGATTGTAATGGTTGGGTTAAGGTAACAACCAGGTCATCTGCGAATGCATGTAGCTTATATTCATGTTGTCTAATCTGAATTCCCTTTATTCCTTCTGAATCTCATATATTATTCAGCAATATTTCCAATGATAAAATAAACAATAATGGAGACAAGGGGCATCCTTGCCGAGTACCTTTTTCTATTAAAAATTATCAGTTAAGCCTCCATTAACTATTATTTGTGCTGTTTGTTTCTGATATATTGCCTTTATTGATTTATAAAATTATCTCCAAACTTCATTCTTTCCATTAATCTTAATAAAAACTGCCAATTCAGTCAATCAAATGCTTTTTCAGCATCTAAAAATATTATCCCCGCAGGGATCTGGTTGTTCCTTTCCAAATATTCCAATACATTAACAATATGTCTTACATTACTTTTCATCTGTCTGCCACTTATAAAACTGTTTGATCATAATGTATCATTTGTTGCATTATTCTCATTAATCTATTTGCCAAACCTTGGTAAATATCGTATAATCAGTATTTAACAATGATATAGGCCTATAATTTTTTGGATCTGTATGATCCTGGCCCTCCTTTGGTATTAAAGATATAAAAGCTGTCTTCCAAGAGGGAAGGACCTCCCCTCCCTGTTATATTTTATTAAATAATTCTTTCATTGGTTCAACCATCTCTTCATGCAAATTTTTATAATAAACCGCCGTCAGGCTGTCCGTCCCTGGAGCCTTACCCAACTTTAATTCTTTAATTGCAGACATGATTTCAGCTGATGTAATTGAGTTAAAGTATCCCTTTGTTCTTGCGAAACTATCTTAATGTTCTGTTTCTGAAGATATTTGTCTATATCCATATCCTGAATTTTATCTGCCTTATATAATCCTGAATAATATTCTGCAAAAGATTTCTTAATCAATTCTTGCTGAAAGACCTCTTTACCTTTATATTTTATTTTCTCAATTATTCTTTGACTTTTTCTCTTTCTAAGTATATAAGCCAACCATCTTCCAGGTTTGTTAGCATTACAAAATGTATTATTCTTGGCATACTGTAAATTGGTCACAGTTTGGTCTGCTATCAACATTTTAAATTGTTCTTTCAGCAAGTTAATAACCTTTTTAACTTTATTATCCCTTGGGCTTTTTAACAAAAGTTGTTCTTTTTCCTTTATTTCCTCTTCTAACACCCTTCTTTTTTCCCTTTGCTTTTTCCTAAATTTATTATTCAAATATATCAGAACACCCCGCATATAAGCTTTACTTGCATCCCACACCATTTCCATAGGGGTACCCTTTTGCATATTCATAACCAAATACTCTTTCAAAAACTTCTTACACTCCTTAATATTTTCCCCATATCTAAATAAATTTTCATTTACTCTCCAGGACCTCTTCGGTCCGTTACCATAATCTATTTCAACCCATACAGGACTATGATCCGTCAATGTTCTTGGACAAATCTTAGTTTTCTTCACCCTAGGGAAAAGATCATTGGATATTAAAATAAAATCTATCCTCGAAAAGGACTGATGCCTATCTGAGAAGAAGGTAAAGTCTTTATCTGTTAGGTTTCTATCTCGCCAAATATCTTTCAACTCCCATTCCTCCACCAACTCAAAAAAGGATCTTGGCAATTTGGCTCTTGTAGTAAAACTTTGTTTCAGTCCTAGCTTATCTTTTTTAGCATCTATGACTCCATTCCAGTTTCCAAGCAAAATACATGTTTTATAATTCCAGTTAGTCATTTTTGAGTGTAAAAATCTGTAAAAGTTCTCCTGTTGCTGATTGGGTGCGTAAACTCCAACTATTAAAGTTTTTTCACCTTTTATCAAAACTTCAATTGCCAGAAATCTACCTTGTTCATCTGCTTCAATTAGTTTAGCAATTAAGTCCTTCTTCAGGTAGATAACTATGCCATTTTTTTTATCCAGTGCTGCTGCAACATAATGCATACCCAATCTTGTATTTGTTAAATATTTTTGATCTTGTATTCTGATATGAGTCTCTTGTAAGCATATTATATCATTCTTAAATTGTTTAAGATACGTAAATATTTTCCTCCTTTTCTGTGGGGAATTCAAACCATTCACATTCCAGGTTAGGAACCTAGTTCCCATGCTTAAATTTCTGAAGCCTCTGGAGCATTTGCTGATTTTCCAACGCTAACTGACTTTTCGGTCTAGCTCCTCCCACTGCTTCTGTTTTGGCAAGTTCTCGACTTGCAAACTGTAGTTGTTGAATTTTTAACTCCTCCTTACATTTTGCTGTGGCCGCTCTGGTCATTCTTTGCTCCTTAGGTAATTCCTCACTCACATCTACCAGGACTTGAAGAAAATCTTCTTGACTTGCTGAAATTCCCCCCGGGCAATAGATAACAATTCTTCCTGTGGTCTCTCTTCAACTGTTTGTTTGTCTTTGATTTCAGGAGATTTTGGCCTTCCAGCCTTTAAAACATTCATGTAGAAATCCTTTGCTTTAGCAATCGTATTAAGCCTGTATCTTTCTCCAGAAAGATTCACCACCAAACCAGCTGGAATATCCCATCTGTATTGTAACTGATGGTTTTTCAACTCCTCCACCAGGAAAGAATATTCTCTTCTGGCTCTTAACATTTTTGGGGGAATTTCCTTCATTGTCATCACTTCTTGTCCTTCCACTTCTAACTTTTTTTTGTAGGTTGCTTGCAAAACATCGTTACGCACATTTCTTGTAGTAAAATATATTACTATATCTCTGGGTAATTTTTTCTGCCTGGCCACCCAAGAGTTAACTCTAAAAATTTTGTCAATTTGCCAAATCAATTCGCCTTTTGGTATCCCCATCAACTGTGCCAGTGGTTCTCCCATCCTCTCCCTCAGGTTTTCTTGTTTGTCTTCTTTCACCCCTCTGATTCTCACTGCATACTCCATTTCTCTGTATTGTAGAAAAGTCACATCCATTTCTGATCTCTCAATTCTCTGCTGGGCCATGTCAAGCTTGCTGCTCAATATTTCAGTAGTTTCCGTAACTTCTTCTATCTTACAATCAAGATTTTCAGCTTGAGCAGCTAGCCCCTTAAATGCAAAAAGTATGTCTTCTCTGATATCAACATTTCGTGCTGCCAATTCTTCTGTAACTACTTGAATTTTAGTGTCTATCACTGCAGTAAGATCATCTGCCACAGTTTGAATTCTATTATCAAGTACAGCTGTAAATTTATCCTCTGTGGCACTCAAAGCTCCTTGAATAACCTGCTGTATCATTTCAATTGTTAAAGTCTGTGTCTGTGTCGCCTGTATTTTAGACACATGTGCAGGAGAACTTCCAGCACTAGATGTACCTTTTGCTGGAACTGTTTTAACTGAGGGGGGTTTTGTAGCCATTTTGATGGGAGTTTGTTTCCTTCCTCCTCCTTCTGCTGCTTTCTTTCTTTCCTTCTTCCCTTACTTGTCTTTAAGTTTTAATTTTAATTAAATAGTAGCCAAATAGTCCAAATCTTTTCTTAAGTTCCAACAAACAAATCTTAGAAAAATCCTCCTTCTAGCATTTCTTTAGCATAAAAACCACAGAACAGTCATTTGAGGCTCTGCCGGTACTCAGATAACTTTCACTTTTCACACCCACTCAAGCCTCAATCACCATTTTGTTTCCTTTTAAGTTATAAATTCCGAAAGAGGCAATCCACAGTCAAAAAGAAGTTAAGTCAGATACTTGCAAATTTGAGTCCTCCTGGCTAATCCTGTCTGCATACGTTGCTCAAAAGTTATTTATAAAAAAAATCCTGCAGATGCGGTCACGGCTTGTAGCTCTGCAAAGGCAGAGTCGTTCCCGGTCCGGAGCAACTGGCTGGTTTTTGGGGAACTCAAACCTTCCACCCCCACAGAAATCCTTCTGGGGGGCTTTGGCGAATTCTACCCCCACCAGCCAGCTCTTCACTCTCCCCTTTGCCCGGGGAGAGGTTTTTCAAACCTCCCGATGGCGTTGGACTGCCGTTCGGGGTTTTTTACAGATACCACGGTGCGGACACTGTTAGGGCGCCATCCAAGCTCGTGGTGCCGCCGGAAGTCAAGTTATATGATGTTCTTGAATGGATGTCCTGTTTATTGGCCAGTGCATAAACAGAATTTTGTTTCTTGTTCATCTACTGAAGCTGAATATGCTTGTGTTTCAGATGCATGTAATTCTCTTAACTTGGTTTGATGCTTTGGTCACAGATATCTGGACATGTCCAATTCAACCAATCACCGTGATGGAAGACAATGAATCGGTGGTTTATATTTCTGAATCCAATTTCACAGGTTCTAGGTCCAGACACATTGAAATCCGTTATCAAAACATAAAACAATTGGTGAAACAAGGTTTTGTTAAATTGCAGTATATATCTACACATGATCAGATTGCTGACATGCTCAACAAACCGCTTCCAGCAGCTCAGCACGAGTATCTGCGTAAGATGTGCCTTATTTGAAGATGTACCTGATGTCCGCTCAACTGGCAAAGAAGGGGATTGTCACTGTTTTTTATTTTGCCAGCTGTGCTTTTGAACTCTAACAGTTTTCGTAGCTGCTCAGAATCTCTTATCTTTAAGCTAACTGCGCAGGTCCACATTCCTCTACTCTTCTTCTAACTTCCTTTGTTCGCCTGGCAAGAGGTCCAGCAGGAACGCTGTCAAAATGTAACTAATTAGCCAGTAAGATTTTTTTTTTCTCTTTACAATAAAATGAGTTTCTTAGAATATATCTCGGATTTATTTTGCTTATCGAGTATGCTTCAAGAGAAAGGCCACGATCCACCTCTAATTAAGTGCAATTACCCCAGGAGGGGAACAGGGTTTAATTGCCACCCTGACAGGGGACTCCACTAAATTGGATCCAAACACCTGAGAAAGGAAACACGTCTTAATGACTTTTCGTAATGTTATTCCTAAAGGCAGTTTTCATATCATATATATATATTTCACATTCAGATAAATTCCATGTCATTTTATTCTTCTGATACGTTGATATTATTCTATGTCTTTCACTATCACTAAGTGCATCATCTGTATTTAATTTTAATTGGCTTTAATAATTATTGAAATTTCGATTTATTATATCTTAGTTGCTGATTGTTGGTCCTACAAAGTAGATCACATCAGTTAAACTGCCTCCACAGAAAGACTAGAATTATATATTACTGAGATAAGCTATAACAGAATCATGTAAATCTGCCTGTTTTCCCTTCCTTGTAAGCACTAGGAGTCTTTTTTCTAATATTTGTCAGTCTCCCTGGGCTTGACGTATGTTTCTGCAGTGTTTGTTGTCTGAACAGTTCCTAGATTGCTTCTCCAAACTAATCTCCATGAACCCCTATATAAACGGTTCTAATGCCAGTAGAAATAAAGAGGAAACTATAATATTTTGTATTTTTCATTATAGTACTTTTTAATGACAAAAGTCCATTTACCATAGATGTTTCTTTTTATTTAAGAAAACCTAAATCACAATTCGTATTTTTCAAAGTCATGAATAAGAAAATTAATGCTAAGTAATCAAAAGCTTTTCCTGGATCAATAAAATAATAGCTGCTTTCTTTTTCTGATTTATATTATCTACAGCATTCAAAATATATGTAACAATAATTTTCCTGCCTCTCTGATCAGGATGTATTAATTCAGTTAGAAGGCCATATCATCTTTGCAACTATTGCTATAAAAATCTTATAATCCTCATTCAAGAAAGAAATAAAACTACATAACTCCGATTTAGTTGAGTTGTTCCTTTTTAAAAATAAAATAGAGCTTCCTGGCATGAAGAAGGAAATATTTGACATTGCTGACACTCTTAATACCTTAATTAATGGTTTAATAAAGATTTCCTGGAAAGTCTTAACAGAGCCATCTCCCCTCATTATGGAGTTTTATTCCTAATAATTATGCACACCTTGATATAGTGTGTTGATCTCCTTAAGCCACACCCTCCTTCATTACACACAGACATTACCTGATATTCTTATATCCACTAAGCATTCAAGTTTATACAGCTTGAGGTGGAAATATGCAAAATGTTCTTCAAAGGTTTTTCTTATGGGAGATCCTTTCAATCAAGTTCAAAATATTAAATCAAGTCCATCTTTGCCCCTAAGCCCTGGAACTTTCCAAAGCCAACTGTAATCACCCTTTTGCTATATATCCCAAAAAACATAAGTTTTGAAACTTATAAACTGTTTTTTTCAAGAATTGAAGACACTCATCCAGTGTTGTCAGCAAGACTGGCAGTCCAAAGGTTCTTAACCCTCAAAGAAAGCAAAAAAGAAAAAAAAGTTTGAACTGATTAAGAGATGAGCCCACCAAACCTGTCCAAATAATTGAGATTAGTGGCCATAAGCACGATGAAATCCCACAACCATCAGCTGATCACAAGCTGGTTGCAAACATGCTGAAGAGGAAAAAGGGGAACATTTGGCAGATATTATGATTGAGATGTTGGCCGAGGCATTAGAAGTCACTAAAGAGAAGATGATGGATGGGGTCGATGAGATTTATCGAGTTTATACCAGATATCCAATGGGTAATAAATTGCCAAGAGAAGTACATATAAGATTTACTAAGAAATCGATTAAAGCACAAATTCTTCAGGCAGACAGAGAAAAAACTCTGAAATATAAGGAGAAAGAAGTGGCAGTTCTAAAACAAATACGAAGAAAAATGAGAGAGTTGAGAAGAGGATATCAATTTTTGACTAAAATCCTGATTCAAAAAGGAATTAACTATAGGAGGTTGATTCCAGAAGGATTAAGTCTAACATGGCAACTTCAAAGATATAGATTGAATACAATTGATAAAGCAAGAGCTTTTTATGATGAATTCCTTAAAGAGAAAGAAGTGGAAAGGAAGTGGAAACCCAAACTACAGTAAATAAAATTTACAGAAGAAGAATTGGCAATGCTTGAATCAACAGAAGGTGCTGTTGGCCGGGTTGTGGAACACAAGGAACAACGTGAAGTAAGATCAACTAGAGCAACAAAACCTACATATAAAGTATGAACATGGAAGAAAGGAAGTTAATTTCAATAAATGTAAATGGACTTAACTTGGCTATTAAAAGAAGAAAAGTATTTCATAAATTAGAAAAATTAAAATTTGATATAATTTGTTTACAAGTAGTACATATTAAAAAACAGCATGAACAATTATTAATACAACCAACACTTGGAAGAACTTTTTTATCTTTGTCACAAAGTAAAAAGAGAGGAGTTGCTTTATATATTAAAAATGTAACATTGGCAGAGCAGAAATATGCAGACACAGAAGGTAGAATTTTGATGGTGGAAATAATTGATAATAATATGAAAATTCTTTTGGTAGCAATATATGCTCCAAACAATAATCAAAATGATTTTTTATAGAAAATTACACAATAAAATAACTCAAATGGAATATGACAATATATGTATGATGGGAGACTTTAATGGAATTGTGGGTGAAAACTTGGACTATAAAACACATAAAACAATAAGACATAACAGGAAGACATTACCGAGATCCTTTTTTAAGATGACAGAGGAAATAAATAAATAAATATATAAATTTAATAAAATAAAAATAAAAATAAAATAAGCTTGAAAGATATATGGAGGGAGACAAATGGGAAAAACAGACAATATACTTTTTATTCTGATAGACATCTATCTTGGTCTAAACTAGATATTATATGGACAACAATGGATTTGACTTTGAATATTGAACATGTGGAAATATAAGCAAATTTATGGGCGGACCACAATCCTGTGTTAGCTATTTGGAAAGGGCGGAAAGGAAGATCTAGATCAGTGATGGCTAACCTTTTTGCCGTCGCATGCCAAAAGAGGGGGGAGTGGGGGGGTCGCGGGTGCAGGTGCAGGTGCCCACATCCATAATTCAATGCACCCTGCCCTCCTGCGCATGTGCACATGACCCCCCCCCACACTTCCCCCTGCTTTTGGCATGTGATTGCACGGTGGGCCCAGTAGACCCGTTTTTCCCCCTCCCCAGGCTCCAGAGGCTTTCTAGGAGCCTGAGGAGGGCAAAAACAGCCTTCCCTATCTCCCAGGAGGCCTTCTGGAGGCCAGAAACAGCCAGTTTCTTGACTTCCGGAGGGACCGGAAGGCCTGAAAATCAGTTGGCTGATGCGCGCTGGAGCTGAGCTAGGGCAACACTCACGTGCCCACCAATATGGCTCCACGTGCCACCTGTGGCACCCATGCCATAGGTTCGCCATCACGGATCTAGATGGACTTTAAATAATACAATATTAAAAGAGAAAGACTTTGTACAGAAAATTGAAAGAGAGTTGGATTTTTTCTTCAAGGAAAATAAGAAAGAAGAAACATCAGCACAAAATTGTTGGGATACAATGAAGGCCTATGCCAGAGGCTTAATTATGGACTATACAAGGAAAAGAAATGTGAAGAAAAGACAAACCTCTAAAATATTGACTGATGACTATAAAAGATGTGAAAAGGAACTCCAAAAAGATCCATATAAGAAAGATGTTAAAATTAAAATGGACATAATAAAGCATAAAATGGATCTCCTGGAGAAGGAAGAATTAGTCCAAAAAACAAGAAATGCCAAACAGAACTATTTTGAAAATGCGAATAAACCAGGAAGATGGCTAGCATATAAATTGAAAAAAGAAAAAGAGTCAAGAAAAATAACACAATGAATTGATGATCAAGGGCAAAGTAAATTTGGAAATAAAGAGATGGGGAAAATAATACAAGAATATTATAGACAATTATATAAAAGAGAGATAATAGAGAATGGAAAAGTGACAAGATATTTACAAGAAGCAAAATTACCCTGGATTCCCAAAGATATGTAAGAGATGTTGGAAGGAAATATAATGATGATGGAATTAATAGAAGCAATTAAGAAACAAAAGAATGGAAAGGCACCAGGGCCAGATGGTCTGCCCATTGAATATTATAGGACATTACAAGAAATTTTGAGTCTCCCACTATTGGATGTTATGAATGAAGTGACGATAAAGAAGGAAATACCCAAATCATGGACAGAGGCATATATTATGTTGATTCATAAAGAAGACACAGACCCACAACAAATCAAAAACTACAGGCCTATATCCTTGCTAAATTCAGACTATAAAATTTTTGCTTCAATATTGGCAGAAAGACTTAAGAGATACTTGAATAATTTTATAGATATAGATCAAAATGGTTTCTTCCCAAAAAGACAAATCAGAGATAATATAAGAATAATTCTGGACACATTAGAATATTATGAAGCTCATCCGGAAAAGCAGACGGCTTTGATATTTTTAGATGCTGAAAAAGCCATTGATAATGTAAATTGGCAATTTATGACATTTCAAATGGAAAAGATGGGCTTTGGCAGAAAATTTGTTCAAGCAATTGAAGCAATATATTACAAACAGACTGCAAAAGTAATGATTAATGGAGAATTGACTGATTCTATTGAGATAGAAAAAGGTACTAGACAAGGATGCCCGCTGTCACCACTTTTGTTTATATTGACGTTGGAAGTTTTAAATAGAAATATTAGAGAAGAAAAAGAGATAAAAGGTATGGAAATTAGAAAAGAAAAATATAAATTGCAAGCCTTTGAAGATGACCTGGTCTTCATTATAGAAGAACCATTAACAACAATAAATAAACTGATAGAAACTATTGGTGAATTTGGGAAAGTAGGAGGCTTAAAAATTAATAAAGATAAAACAAAAATAATGACAAAAAATATGTTGAAAAAGCAAAAAGAGGAACTGATGGAGATTCCGAAGATGCAGGTCACAAATAAGGTAAGATATTTGGGGATATATTTGACAGCAAGATGTAGTGCACTTAAAGAAAATAATTATAATAAGCTCAAGCAACAGATAGGGCAAGACTTGGTGAAATGGGGAAATTTGCAGTTATCATTGATTGGTAGGATCTCAACTATTAAGACGAACATTTTACCTAGAATTTTGTATTTATTCCAGACAATTCCAATTAAGTTGCGTAAGGAATTTTTTGATGACTTGAATAAAATGATGTTGAAATATATTTGGCAGGGAAAGAAGGTGAGGATAAGATTAAAGTTGTTATAAGATGCTAAAATAAGAGCTGGTTTTGATCTGCCTAACTTTGAACTTTATATCAAGCAACAAGTTTAATGTGGATTAAAGAATGGATAACTTTGAGAAACACCAGATTATTGAATTTGGAGGGACATGATTTGTTGATGGGATGGCACTCCTTTTTATGGTATAAAGATACAAAAATGCAGGAATATTTTAGAAGGCACCAGATATAAGAAGCTTTACTGTTGAACTGGGAGAAGGTTAAAAAACATTATTACTTAAAAATTCCAGTCTGGGTATCCACGATTGAAGCCTTTACATACTCGGTTGTATTTAAAAGGGAACAAATTGTTAGATATAGTGAATTATTGGATGAAAAGGGTGAACTTAAATTAAAGCAAGAACTAGATGATCAGGGTTATAAGATGGATTGATTTTCATATGCTCAAATACGTTCTGGATATGATGAAGATCTCAAACAAGGTTTTTATAATGTCTTGACTAACTTAGATAAGATTTTAATGGGTTCTGATGATCATGTAATTAAAAAACTATATGGATATTTGTTAGAGATGAAATTGGAAGAAGAACAAGTTAAAGAATCAATGATAGCTTGGGGGGAAAATTTTGGTCATGGTATTGATTTAGAGAAATGGCAAAAATTGTGGTCACATAATTACAAGATGACAATGTCTACAGCATATAAGGAGAATTTGTATAAGATGTTTTACAGGTGGCACCTATACTGATGAGAATAGCCAGAATGTCCAAGAATAAATTGGAGAAATGTTGGAAGTGTTATCAGACTCCAGGATCATACTATCATATGTGGTGGACATGCGTAGAAACAAAGAGATATTGGATTAAGATACACACGTGGTTGGAAAAAATGATACTTAATTGTGAATATTTTAACAGCAGCTAGAATCATATTTGCTAAAAACTAGAAAGGAGAGAAAATACCTACCGATGGAAGAAATTATTAAGAAAATGTTGGATTGTGCTGAAATGAGTAAACTGACATTTGAAATAAGAGAACAGGAAGACAATCAATATTATTTGATATGGGGTTTATTTTATCATTGGCTAGATAATAAAATATGGAGATGAAATATGATATATGAAGTGGAAGTTAAGATAAAATGTGTAAAAATCTGTCTTCAGGGAAAAGAAGCTTGTGTCATATATGGATATTTTGAAGATTTTGTGAGCACAAAAGGATGCTAACCGATCGATACACTGTCTGTAAATGTTTGAAAGGATTATACTTTTATGTTGTTTTTGTTTGAAATAAAAAAATGTTTTTCAAAAAAAAAAAGCTGGTTGCAAAAATGCAATTCCTGCCATCTGCTTGCAAAAACCCAGCTGTATGGATTGGGTAATTTGACAATCTCTTTTTTACTTTAGGGAGATTTTAATTGGATGATTCCTGCAATTGTCCACTTTTTTTTTTCATCAATGTGTTAGACTCACCAAAAATGTCATCGCTTTGTCTTCTGAGTGAGATTATTTTCTATGGACATTGTGACTTCTATTTATTTTCCTCAGCAGCATCTCCAAAACATCCTTATGACAGCAACCCCTTCTCTAACCAACAGCTCCTTTCCTCTGCTAGGTCTTAGCTATCTCTGTTGAAGACTTTTCTTTTTTTTTTTATAGACAAACTTTATTAAATTTACAAAGATTAAAAACAATTAAAATCAAAATAAAATATACAAATATATTAAGCATCTTATATAATTACTTATTTCATTTCTATTCATTAACATTTCTCTATATATACCTTATCTATAGGTTATACGTATACAAAATTAATCGCACAATCATCCTTCTGGCGGTTAAGTCTTTGTTGGTATTTGAGTATATCAAGCATATAGATATATTGTAACTGGTCATTTGTTATTTTAAGCCTCTAAATATATATAAAAAAAGGAAAAAAATGAAAGAAAGAAGAAGATAGGAATAAGTTAAATTTCAATAGTTATTGGTATTATTTTAAGTATTACCTTATCCACATTTGTTTTCCTTGACCCAATTATACCAATTATTCCATACCTGAAAATATTTTGAGCTTTCTTTGTCTTGTAGTTTCAATGTTAATTGGTCAGATTCCGCACATAAATAAATTTTTTGAATTACCTGTTGCTCTGTTGGCAAATAGTCCATTTTCCAGACTTGGGCTAACGCTATTCTAGCAGCTGTGATAATGTGATGTATTAAGTATACTGTTTCCTTTCTAATGTTTGGTTTATACGTTCCTAACAGGAAGATCTCTGGTTCTAGTTCTAAGACTTCTCCTGTAATTTGGAAAATCCAGATTTTAATTTTCTCCCAATAGGTTTTAGGGCATAACCACCACGAATGGTAGAATGTGCCTCGGGCCTGCTTACATTTCCAACATCTGGGATCTAAGTTGGGATGCATTTGAGCTAACCTCGAGGGGGCGAGATACCACCTGTACCACATTTTGAATTGATTTTCCTTATAGGATACTGATTTTGTTATTTTGATATTATTTTCCCAAATCTTTTCCCAGTCTTCTAATTGAATATTTTTGCCTATGTTCCTAGCCCAAGCAGTCATTTGTCCTTTAATTATGTTCTCCCCCAAATTGATTTCTAGTAGATATTTATATAATTTAGATAATGTTTCTCTTCCTTCCCTTCCAGGAGTTTGTCTAGTCTATTAGGCCTTACGTCAATTCCTCCTCCTTCCCTATCTTTCCTAAATCTATTTTGTGCTTGGAGATACGGCCACCAATCCAATTCTATTCCTGTGTCTTTAAGTTCCTGGCGTGTTTTTAGTAGTCCATTGGAATCTAAAATATCCCTATACCTTACATTTCTATGGGGGGAAATAGTGTTTGGGTACATGGTTGCCTCTGCTGTGGACAACCATCCGGGAACCTTCTTATAACATCTTTTTTTTATTTTCAGCCAACTATCAATTAACGATCCCCTAATTATATGGTTTTTGAAATGTTGGAATGTCTTGTTCCCAGTGTTCCACAGGAAGGCATGCCATCCCATTAATAGGTCATGACCTTCCAATTTTAACAGTCGTTGGTTATCCAGATTGACCCATTCTCTTAGCCATGTCAAGCAGGCAGCTCTATAGTACTTCTCCCAGGCTGGGGAACCGAAGCCTCCTCTTGATTTATCATCTTGCAGTACGTTTAAATTTATCCTAGGTTTTTTACCCTCCCACAAAAATTTCGAGGTAATTTTATTCAAATTGGTAAAAATTTTTCTCTCCAACTTAACTGGTATGTTTTGAAATAGGTAGAGGAGCCTTGGCAAGGTGTTCATTTTTAAAACTGCTATTCTTCCTAGGAATGAAATATTTAACTTTCCCCATTTTTCTAGGTCCTTTTCAATTTGATAAGTCAGTCCATCATAGTTGTTTTTCTTTATATCGATATTCTTGGTTGTCAAATTTATTCCTAAATATTTTATTTTTTTTACTACTTTTAGTCCCGATTGTTTCTCTAATTCCTCTGTTTGCTTTATTGTTAAGTTTTTAGTTAATATTTTGGTCTTGTCCTTATTTATTTTCAGCCCTGCAACCTTTCCAAATTTTTCAATTTCCTTCATCAATTTGGGTTCAGTTATTAGTGGATCTTCTAGGAAGAATACAAGATCGTCCGCGAATGCTTGGACCTTGTACTCTTCTCCTTTTATTTTAAGCCCTCTTATGTCTTTATTTAATCTAATCCTTCGAAGAAGGTTTTCTAGCGTCAATATAAATAATAGTGGGGAAAGAGGGCACCCTTGCCTTACTCCTCTGCCTATTTCAAAGAAGTTTGTTGCATCCCCATTAATTAATATTTTTGCTTTTTGTTTAGTATAGATGGATAAAATTAGTTCTTCAAATTTCTCACCAAATTTCATATTTTTTATTTGTTGGGTCATAAATTTCCAGTTAACTCGGTCAAAAGCCTTCTGTGCATCTATGAAGATTAGGGCTACTTGTTTTTCGGGGTGTCTTTCATAGAATTCAATAACATTTAAAACTGTCCTTAGATTATATTTTGTTTGTCGGCCTGGTAAGAATCCATTTTGGTCTGCATGTATTTTCCGGTTTAAGATTGTTTTAATTCTGGTAGCTAATAGATTCATAAAAATTTTATAGTCCGAATTTAACAACGAAATTGGTTGGTAACTTTTAATCTGAGTGGTATCTGTCTCTTCTTTTGGGATTAGTGAAATATAGGCTTCTCTCCATGTATCTGGAATTCTTGCGTGTTTTAATGCCTCATTGTATACCTCTAGGAGGATTGGATTCAGAATTTCATCAAACCTTTTATATAATTCTACAGGAATCCCATCTGTTCCAGGTGTTTTATTGTTTTTTTGTCTTTTAATTGTCTCCTGTAATTCCTCAATAGTTATCTCTCTATTTACGGCCTCTCTATCCTCTTCTGAGATTTCTGGGAATCTTTCTTCCTCCAAATACTGTTTTATTTCCTCATTTGGTACCTCCTCGTTTGTACAAATCTTGATAATAATAGGTTACTATCTCTTTTTTTTCTTCCATACCCTTTTGTGATTTACCCTGTTTGTCCTGGAGTTGGTGTATAATCCTTTTTTCTCTCTCCTTCCTTAACTTGTATGCCGTCCACCTTCCTGGCTTATTTGCTTGTTCAAAATAATTTTGTCTTATATATTTCAGGGAATTAATGGTCTTTTCCTGTTCTAGTAAATTCAATTTATGTTTAGCTGTCAGCCAATTAATTTTGGACTTATCATCTCCTGGGTGGGCACTTAATTTTTCTTCCCACTTCTTAATTTCATCTTGTATAATCTTATATTCCCTTTCTTTATCTTTTTTTCTTTTGCTATTATAGGCAATGGTTACCCCCCTAATGTGGTTACCCCGCACCAACCTTTGTGGTGTCCCAAAGATTTTGTAGGGATGTTTGGTCCTTATTGTTCTCTTTAAAGAACCCTTCCAATTCCTTTTCTAATCTATCAGTATACTCCTTCTCTTTTATTGTTTGTGGATTCATCATCCATCTACCCCTTCTTCATGTTTGTCCTTTCCATTCTATAGTTATCGGGTTATGATCCGCCCACTCATTTATTCCAAAATCCACCTCTGCCACTTCTTGTATTAACATCTTCGAAATCCATATCATGTCAATCCTTGACCATGACTTATGTGGGTTGGAGTAGTAAGTAAATTTCTGCTCTTTCGGGTTGTGGAATCTCCAAATGTCTATCAGATTTAATTCTTCTGTTAGGGTATAAAATGTCTTGGGTAATATATTTCTCTTTTTTCTATTATTATAATTGCTTTTGTAATCTTTTTTCAAATCAACTATTGCATTTAAGTCTCCCAATAAGCAAATAGAATCAATATTTTGCTCAATTATTTTCTCATGAACTTTTTGAAAAAATTCTGTTTGTCCATTACTCGGTGCATACAGAACTACCAACAGTACTTTTTTGTTTTTAATATTTATTTCTATTAACAGCATTCTCCCATCTGAGTCAGCATATATAAATTTGCTTTCTACTTTCTCATTAACGGACACAGCTACCCCCCTTTTCTTTTCCTCAGCCAATGATGTATATTCCTTTCCTAATTTTTTGCATATCAAATACTTTTCATCCTGCTTCCTAATGTGTGTTTTCTGTATAAATATTATATCTAGTTTTAATCTAATTAGTTTCTTAAATATCTGGTGTCTTTTGATTGTTAAGACCGTTAACGTTTAGTGAGAGGATTTTTACATTCGTTTCCATGTCAATATGTGTTTCCTGTTACCTCTTGTCCTTCTTCTTAGCTTCATTCATTGCTCTTGTTGTTACTCCTTCGTCTTCCAGTTTTTCATTTCCTTCTTGTGTCTCTTTTCTGTTGTTTCTCCCCTCATAAGGTCTTTCTTCTTGTTCTGTGGCTTGCCTGGATCTATTTCTCTCTTCCAATTCTTCTCTCCTGCCATTCGTTTTTTCCGTCTCCATCACTTGGTCATAAAGATTTCAGGCTTTCTCTATGGTGTCTACCTTTATCTTTTTCCCCTGCCACGTTACTATAATCCCTTCCGGAATAATCCATCTAAACAAAATTCGTTTTTTATTTAATATTGTTGTGAGGAATCCATATTCTCTTCTCCACTCTCTGATACGCCTCAGTACTTGTTTCAATATAATTACTTCTTTCTGTTTATAATATATTTGTTCGTCTTTTATTATTTTGTATACTTCGTCCCTCACTCTTTTCCTTACAAATCATACGTGGACTTCACGGGGGAGTTTGTGTTGTCTAGCATAATTAGTATGGACACGATACACCTCTTCAAATTCCTTAATCATTTCGTCTTTATCCCCTTGTAGTGCATTTGCCAATATCTCTGCCATAACTTCAGATAGGTCTTCCTCTCTTTCCTCTTTAATATTCTGGAATCTCAAGTATAGATCTGCTTTTTCCATCTCAAGCCGTGCCACAGTATATTCCAACTCTTTATTGAGGGAATTCATTTTTCCGTCTATCATTTCTATTTTCTCCTCTACTTGTACCGTTTTCCCTTCTATCGCCGTTATCCGTTGCTCATTTTTTAAAATTAATTCTTGAAATAGGTCTACTTTTCCATCTAATTTCTGGATGTCATCTTTAACAGCATTCTTGACCTCATCTAAATCCTTTCTGGTCTGTTCGTAGTTTTTTGCCATGCATTCCTGCATTTTTAACATAGTTTCCTGTAAGGCTGATAGGGTGGTCTGCACGGTCTGCATCATTAGTGTGGGGGTTTGTTTTTCTGCTGGGAACATGGTGTCTAAGGTTTTTTTTTTTTTAATTGAAAAAGTTTTACCAATACAAATTCCCCCCCCTTTCCCCCCCACCCTAACCCAACATTATGAGATACATATAAAAACAATATATAATTCCATCCCATCCCCACCCTAACCCTCCCCCTCGTCCCTCTTCCCTCCCCCCCTTGACTTCCATTATATGCAATGCTAATATTCCCAAACAATGTTATTCAACCTTCCATATCTTTTTTTTTCTATATTTACTAACATAATCATCAATCCTTCTCAGCTAAAAGCGACATAATATTTTCTAGTCTGATACTTATTCTGTACATACTCAATCCATAATTTCCATTCCTGTATATACTTCTCATGCGTCTGATCTTTTAAAAAAGCTGAAATCTTCGCCATTTCTGCAAATCCAGCCATCTTCTGAGTCCATTGGTCAACAGTCGGTAAAATATCACTCTTCCAATATTGGGCAATCAACAACCTAGCTGCTGTCACCATATACAAAATCAGTTTTGTTTCACCCAATGTAAAATCTTTAATTATACCCAATAGGAAAAATTGCGGAGAAAATTGTATTTTTTTCTTTAAAACATTTTGCATAACCCACCAGATTTTTATCCAAAAAGCCCTTACCTTTTTGCAAGTCCACCATATATGATAATATGTAGCATCTAAACAATCACATCTCCAACACTTTGGCTGCACATTAGGGTACATACAAGACAGTTTCTTGGGGTCTAAATGCCATCTATAAAACATTTTATAAAAATTTTCTCGTAAATTTTGTGACTGTGTAAACTTAACATTCTGAACCCATATTTTTTCCCATGTTTCCATCATAACTGGTTGAGAGAAATTTTGTGCCCATTTAATCATACAATCTTTAACTAGCTCATTTTCTGAATCCCTTTCTAACAGAACATTGTAAACTCTCTTAATATGCATTGGACCTGTCTGCTTAATCTGTTCAACCAATTCTACTTCATATTCCATTAAACCAGTTTGTTGATCTTCTTTCCATCTCATCTGTAATTGATTGTACTGCAACCAAGTCAACGATTTCCCTTCTTCCAACAGCATATCCAAAGTCTTCAGTCGCCACCTGCCCTCTTCAAAGTAAAGTAACTCCTTGTATAAGAAACCCCCGAGTGACTTAATATTTGTATTCCACATGGTATCAGCAAGATCCAGCCAGAACGGAATCTTATAATCCCAGTTAATTCGGTGCTTCCTCCAGACTCTCATCAAGGCACTTCTAAGTAGATGACTATTAAACACTTTGTCCACTTTATTATCATAAAACAAATATGCATGCCATCCCCAAACAAGGTCATGACTTTCTATGTTCAACAATTCAGTCTTAGTTTTCCCAAACCAATCACTTAATTGTATCAATGCAGTTGCTTCATAGTATAATCGAAGGTTTGGAAGTTTAAGACCACCTCTCTCACGAATATCTTGCATTATTTTCAGTTTAACTCTTGGTTTTTTATCATTCCAAATAAATTTGTTCAGTCCTTTTTGCCATTCTAGCAATGGTTTATCTGATTTAAGCACCGGTATCATTTGAAACAAGAAGATAAATCTAGGTAAAACATTCATCTTTACTGCTGATATTCTTCCAAGCAATGATAACTGCAGTTTCTTCCAATTTTGCATGTCTTTTTGTATTTTTTGCTACAGAACCTCATAATTATTTTGAAACAGTTTAACATTTAAGTCTGCGATTTGTACTCCTAAATATTTGACCTTTGAGACAATTTCAAAACCTGCCATTCTTTCCAGTTCCTTTTTTTTGCTCTCTGTCAAATTTTTAACAATCATTTTAGTTTTTTTCTGGTTCAGCCTAAAACCAGATACCATGCCATAATCTTCTATAATATCTTTCATCTGGATTATTGAGTTCATAGGTTGTGATAGGGTAACAACCAGATCATCTGCAAATGCCTTAGTTCTATAGTCCTCTTGCCTTATAGCTATTCCAGTCAAGGAGTTCGAGTCCCGTATTGCATTAAGTAAGACTTCTAAAGTTAGGATAAATAATAGCGGGGATAATGGACAACCTTGTCTGGTGCCTTTTTGTATGTTGAAATTCGATGTTAAACATCCATTGATAATAGGTTGTGCATTTTGCTCTTGATAAATTGCACCAATCGCTTGTATAAACCGCTCCCCCAAATCCATTTTTTCCAAAGTCTTAATTATAAAGTTCCAATTCACTCGATCAAAGGCTTTTTCCGCATCCAAAAAAAACCAGCACTGCAGAGATCTGTTTATTCTTATCTAGATAGTCCATTAAATCTATGACTTGCCTGACATTCTCCTTCATATATCTGCCTTCAATAAATCCTGCTTGATCATGATGAATTACCTTTTGGATAACTGGCATCAATCTGTTGGCTAATACTTTTGCAAAGATTTTATAATCTGTATTTAATAGAGATATTGGTCTGTAATTTTCTGGTTTCTTGAGACCTGATTCTTCTTTCGGAATCAATGAGACAAAAGCTGTTTTCCATGAGGAAGGTATCTTACCTCCTAATTGTATATTACAAAATAAGTCTTTGAGATGCTCAATCATTTCCTCTTGTAAAGTTTTATAATAAACTGCCGTTAGGCCATCCGTCCCTGGAGCTTTAGCTGTTTTTAATTGTTTTATAGCGAAACTAATCTCCTCAACTGTTATCAGTTGTTCCAAACTTTTCTTTTGAGTTGTTGAAATTTTTGAAACTCTCTTGTTTTCTAAATATTCATCTATAAAAATACTCTGTATATTATCTTTAGCATATAACTTAGTATAATATTCCAAAAAGGCTTTTTTAATTAATTCTTGTTGATAAACTTCTTTGCCAGCATATTCAGTGCTCTCAATAATTCGTGTAGATGCTTGTTTCCTCAAAGTATACGCCAACCACCTGCCCGGTTTGTTAGCATTAGTAAAAGTATTATGCTTTGCAAATTGTAAATTAGTTGCCGTTTGGTCTGCTATAAGCATTTGAAATTGATCCTTCAAAAGTTTTATGGCCATTTGCAATTTTCCATCTGTTGGTTTTTGTATCAGTTGTTGTTCTTTCTTTTTTATCTCACATTCCAGTTGTAGTCTCTTCTTCTGCTGATTCTGTCTATGTTTAGAGTTCATTTGAATTAGTACTCCCCGCATATAAGCTTTGCTTGCATCCCAAACTATTTCAATAGGGGTACCTTTATTCAAATTCAGTTTAAAAAACTCCTTTAAATGCTTTTTAAGTTCAATTGTATTTTTTTCATATCTAAATAAATTCTCATTTAATCTCCAGGATCTTCTTTCTCTTTTGCTCATCTCGATTTCCATCCAGACCGGACTGTGGTCAGTCAAAGTCCTAGGAAATATCTTTATTTTCTTTACTTTAGGAAGTAAGTTAGTAGTTAAGAGGAAAAAGTCTATCCTGGAAAAGGATTTGTGCCTGTCCGAGTAAAAAGTAAAGTCCAATTCATTTGGGTTTCGAACTCTCCAAATATCTTTCAATTCCAAATCCTCTTTCAGTTCAAAAAAAGCTTGTGGTAATTTGATCCCTAATTTGGCCGTAGTTTTTTTTATCAATTTTAGGTTGGATTACTCCAGTGGTTCCCAAAGTGTGAGCCGCGGCTCCCTGGGGAGCCGCGCTATCGTCATAAGGGCGCCGCGAAATATTCCGCCTGCTGGGTCTAACGCTGATGCGCCATTTCTGAAACGTCTAGTGCGCATGCGCAGTTGCAAGTCGGATTGCTATGGGAGCCGCGAACCGAAAAAGATTGGGAACCTCTGGATTACTCCATTCCAGTCACCCATTATTATAATAGTTGAATAGTTCCATTCCAAAATTTTTAAATGAAGCAACTTATAAAAATTTTCCTGCTGCTGGTTTGGAGCATATATTCCGACCAACAAGATTGGTCCATTATCTGTAATGATTTCAATTGCAATATATCTTCCATCTTTATCTATTTCTATAGTTTTAGCTACAAGTCTTTTATTTATATATATCACCACTCCATTCTTCTTTTCCAAATTTGAAGCAACAAATTGCGTTCCCAATCTTGAATTTGTCAAATATTTCTGATCTTGCAATTTTATATGCGTCTCCTGTAAGCAAATAACATCATTGTGAAATTGTTTCAAATAATGAAATATCTTCCTTCTTTTTTGTGGAGAGTTCAATCCATTAACATTCCAAGACAAAAATTTAAGTGCCATTTGACCCTGTCTGAAGTTTTGAGAGCATTTGTTGAAGATTCTTTTCTACAGTAGTAGTCTTCGGTTTAGCTCCTCCCATGACTTCAGCTTGTTGCTTATCTTTGGTTCTTTTTTCACGCTGTGGCTTAATATATTCTTGCTGCTGTTCCCTCATTTGTTTAGACATTGCTCTGGTTATGCGTTGCTCTTCCATTCTAGATGTTGTCAATTCAAGAGCCATCGCCTCCTCTGTGATGGTTTTAGACATTTCTTCCAAAGGAGAAGCTTCAAATGGTGCAAAAGGATCAACCACAACACCACCTACTGCTCCCATTATCTCTCTTGCCTCCTTTTGCGACTGCCTTATTTGTTCTTCTGTTTCTTGATCAAGCTCAGCTTGTAGTTGGGCTTCCTTATCTATTGGTGAAGATGTGCGTGGAGGAGGAGAGCCCGCTTTCAAAACGTTATAATAAAATTCTTCTGCTTTTTCAATAGTATTAAGGCGGTATCTCACTCCTCGCAGCCTCGGTATTACACCTATTGGAGCATCCCACCTGAATTGTATATTCTGTCTTTTCAATTCTGCCACCAAAAATCCAAAATCCTTTCTATCTCTTAACATTTTGGGTGGTAATTCTTTAAAAACTCCAATCTCACTTCCATCAACTTGAACAGTAGTAACAAAGGAATTTTGCAAAATTTCATTTCTCATTCTTCTGTCTGTAAAATATATCACCACATCTCTAGGCAGTTGTCTTTGTACCGCCACACGAGAGTTAACTCTGTACACCTTGTCAATCTTGCACCGGAGCATATCTGGTTCTACTTTCAACATAACTGCCAAAGCCTCTGCACAAATTTTCCTAAGATCTTCCCTAGTGTTCTCTTTCACTCCTCTCAGTCTGATGGCATATTCCATTGAGCGAAATTGCATCATAGTAATCTCATTTTGCATTTTTTGTGTAACTTCTTCAATTTCAGTACATTCTTGAATCAGAGGCTCTAAATTTAGTCTCCATCTCTGAGGCAAGGTTATCCACTTTTTTGTCAATCTGCAACACTACCTCAGACAGGCCTTTAGCAACTGTTTGAATATCCTGTTTAACTGCTTCATATTTCTCTTGAACAATTCCCTTGACCTCCTGCTCTGATCTTTGAATTTCTTTAATGATGCGGTCATAGTAGCTTTCTTCCTTTGTCTGAGTTTGCAGCTGCACTGTTTGAGGCTGCTTCTGCTTATGAGTGGGGGAATCCCCCCCTGCTTGCTTTGTTGCCATTTTGCCTCTTACAGATCTTCCTTTTCCACAAATTCTAACAACTTTTCCCAAAAGATTCTCCAGATTCAGTCAGGTCTAAAACAATCAATTGATACTTTTTTTTTCTTTTTCTTTTTTTGCTATTTTTCTTTTCCTTCCAGCCGGATTTGTAACTAATAGAATGTAACCAGATACACAGCTCAAATTACTTTCGCTTTCAGCTGCTCTTCGCTAGAAGCAAGCGCCATTTTCCCCCCCACACTTTCCTTTTCTGTTTCAAGTTGCTTTAATCGTCCAAGTACTTCAAAAAAAAACTTTAAATACTTGCAATTTACAAGGAAGTCCAGAACTTTTTCTTTAGTTGTTTGGTGATGAAAGAAGCTGCCGTGCTATCTTGCTCTGCCGTTTGCAGAGTTTCCCAGCTGTCCGGAGCTTTAGCGGCTTGAATAGGGAGTCCCACCCTGTTAACACCCCAGAAACGCCAAAAAAACCGCTCTGGGGGTCTCACAGGGGACTCTACCTTATGCCGCCGGCTCTCCTCGTGACGTCCTCTTGGGTCAGAGTTTTTTCGAGCCGTTTCAAACCTCCGAAACAGCTCTTTACAGACAGCTGGGCTGGCGGTCTTCAAAGGACCGTCAGCGATGGTCTGCGGCAACACCGGAAGTCCATGTCTAAGGTTTTTTGAGCAATCGGGGAGGCCGTCGATCCACCTGGTATTGTGATTGTTTTTTTTCCAGTTTTCCCTGTTGTTGTTATTGTTGATGTCATTTCTTGCAAGAGTTTCTGTTGTTTTTCTAGAATGGTCTCTATCCTTCTCCAGATCAGCATCCACTATTCTTATGTTTATTTCACATGCATTTCTACCTATTTCACTCTAATTCCATATATTATGAGGGAATTTATTTGTTATTGTGTCTATTCTATGTAGTCTTTGATATATTCTAAAAGTTTTTAGTTTCCCTCCCCCCCTTTTTTTTAGATGTCAAGAATGTAAATATGCATCAAACATAGAATTGAAGATCTGAATATATAATATATAAAAGCTTATGGATATAAATATATATATATATATATATATATATATAAATATCTAAATATTAATTAGGTAAATATTACTTCTATATTTTTAAATCACAGTATAATCCTAATCAATCAAATAGTCTTAATGGTTAATTAATCAACAACTATTAAAATATTGATAATTCATCCAAGTTTTAAATAAAACAATTAATTCCTTAGAAAATAACTTATCATGAAATAATTTGAGGGAAAAATAACAAAGAAGGAGAACAAAAGAGCAATGAAATCTAATCAATACTTAACTCATTGTTAACAAATTCATGTTCTTAATTTTTTAAATTATTCTATTACATTAAATATAAATTTATAGGTTAGCAGATGAAGATTTATAAAAAATATATAGTTCTTAAATACTGTATTATTATTCCTTATCTATATCACAAATATTTAATTTTGATATCACCCAGTCCAGTCTATAGTAGTATTCTCCAAGTCCAGTCACTAATTTTAAGATTCAAGGTCTGGTCGTGGTTTACTAGAGTTGCTCCTTATTTTCTTAGTGCAATTAAACAGTCTTAGCGGAAAGGAACTTTTATTTTTCAGTGATCTAAGAAGGCTGCCACAGTCCCAAGATGCGTTTTTCTTGTCTGTTTCTCTTTATTCAGTTTACTTTGCCCCAATAAGGCTTCCTTCAGCGCAGCTATCGTGTTATTTAAGAGTGACAAATTAATTCTCTAGTCTTATACTCAATTCTCTTCACACACAGAAGACAGTTTTAATATTTCAGATCTTACGCTGAGTCACGCTGGCAGGTCAGGGTTTTTTTTGCCGCTTCTCCTCCTCGTTGTGCCATCTCTTCCTTCCGCTGCGCTTCAGGGCTCTTTAAATCTCAACTCTTCTGTCGGCTCCTTATTGTAATGTAAATAGACAGCTTTCAACTCTTAATCACTGCTCACACTGCCGCTTTTCCCCGCGCTCACTTCCTCGGCTTCCTTCTTGTGTGCTCAGACGTCGGGTCTCCGGATCCACTGCTTCGGCCTCTTTCTTCCACGTCCGGATTAAGGGCTCTTCCTTGCTCGCCGGGGGATCGCACTTCCCCACAGCAGACCTCCGAAGTTGCCCTCCTTCTCACAGTCCTCGCTCGGACCGATCGCCCTTCTCTTTAGGGCTCCAGTATGCTGAAAATCGCCATGAGAAAGCGGAGCTCGTCTTTCTCGTGCTGCTGCGACCCACGCCTTCCGCTGGAAGTCCTCCCCTGTTGAAGACTTTTCAGCTCCATCTATCACCCTGCTTCCAGAAATGACCTTGTCTAAGTACCACAGGACTGCATTGTTCATTAAAAAAGTCTGGCTAATCAACTTTTTGAGAGATAAGAGAGCCTCAATCCTCCATATTCCAAGGAATTCAGAGCATGACATTTAAATATTTAGACTCTACTGTTTTTAAAGAACTTCTATCTTCTCAAATAAAAAAGCAGTGAATCATGTAAGACATGCCTGATCAATTTATCTTCAAAAACACTTGTAAAGACTCAATGGCTTGAAGGTTCTCAGAGCTACAATTGCATACAAAAATTTAAGCATTGCTGGTAAAATTGTATGTTTCAAGTGAGCAGACACTTGAGAAAACCATTGCATGGCACTAAACACAAGAGACCTTCCCGCAAATTACTACTTGTGTGCAAGTATTTAAAAATTCAAGGTAAGAAAACAGTGAATATGGCAGTGCAGACTATCTTTTAGGCAGCACTTTTTATGGAACTTTCAAACATTTCCTGTAGCTAATATTCTTTCTATCCTGGTTTTGGAACATTATTTCCAATCTTCCTTGCAGAAGGAGGAAGATTGGGAATAATTAATAATTAATTCAGATATATTATTCTCTCTCCTTGGACACCTTGCATGTTTGACATCTCCACATAAATATTCAGTAACATTCAAGTCTGAAGACCCTAAAGGCCATTCTGAAGCTATTATTTTTCTTTTCTCCAAGTACTTCATTCTGGATTTGGCAATATGGAGGAACATGTCCAATTGTTGTTGACAGAAGCTGCATTTGACACAGAATGCAGCAGCCAGATTCCTAATCAGGGAACTCCATTATGGCAGAGTCAATCAATTTTACCATGATTACATTAGTTGTCAACAAGCTTTTAGTCCCAATACAAAATGTTGGTTATAATCTATAACACCTATACAACACTGTCTTGTTATATCATGGACTATTTGGGAAAATGTGACTGGCCCATTTGGTTATCTAGAGAGCTTGTTGAAGGTTCCACAGGCAAGTGAAACTGCAAGAGAGGAGACAGGATGACAGACCTATTTGGTAACAGCGCTTACTTTCCTATTATTTTGACATTTTGAAAGGCATTTAAATTTTGTTTCTTTATCCCAAGATGAAGATTCTGAAAGGGCATTTAACATTTTATGACATATTATTTTAATTATTCCTTAATTATACACACTCATATACGTACATCAATCTATATGGCTGGAAGAGCATATAACTTTGGTCCAACTGAAAATATTGCCTTTAGTTAATGAAGCAGTATAAAGAACATTTTCAATGAAATTACTTTTCCAACTAATCCAACATTATATTGAATATTGACCATCCCACACTAGCCAATATATTGTATCAGCTGATTCATTTCCATTAAAGATGCCCGGTGTACAACTTACTGATTATACTTAGGATGAAATTGTTTTCAGATCAGTATTGTTGCTTTACTAATAAACTGGCTGTAACAATGTTGTCAGCATTCCAAGTAACACCCCCAATGAAAGAAAACTCCGAGGCTTGGATTTCCTCAAAGTTACATTTTATTAGAGATGTCATATTGGCACATCTGGGAAAACCCGAATCTGAAAGCTTCCAGGGTTTTCCCCACCCAAAGTTCAAGTCCCTGCCCAACACCCACAAGTCCATCACACGGTCCAATCAGAGCACCGTCCCAACTGGAGATGCCTCCCAGTTCCAGCCTCCCAGGTACAGGGCAAGATGTCCTTGAACCCCTGACAAAGGAATGTTATTATGACTATATATACCCCATGCTCTACCCAATCCCGCCTTCCAATTTCCCACAATAGTAAATGTGGCAGGCCTGAAGGCCCAATACAAAAGATGACTTCCAGGCCTGACAAATGTAAGTAAATAAAGGTGCCAATATCAAAATTGCATTTCTCCCAGATGTGAACTTAATTCAAGAGAAATCAGAGAACTGAAATCCTCACTAAGGCACAAGACTGTTCAAGCTGTATACTTCTTGATGTTCCTTCTTTGACATAGCTGTTTGAAAGAAATTGGTTATGAAATTCTGGAATACAACTATTTCATCCATTTTTTACAAACTTCCAGTTGGAGTTCCTAGTTTTCCTTTACAGCACGGCTTTAACATTTTGTCCTCATTCCAAATAAGAATCCTCACAGGAATCAGTTTTGTTTTTCTTTTAGGTCAGGGATGTCAAACTCATTTCGTCATGGCCGCATCACATGACATATTGGGACTTTCCCCCTTTCACTAAACTGGGCATGGGCGTGGCCAGCGCATGACGCATCTGGCCCGAGAGTTTGACAGCCCTGTTTTAGGTCCTACATATTCTAGATTTACTTGTGACATCAGCATAGTCAATCAAACTAAAATGTATATTTAAACTTTTTTTTACAAATTTTTTTATCTTTTTACAAACATATCAATGCGTGAACATTGTGGCACCTGCGTGTCATACACTCTAATACAAATAAAACTAGTAGAATTAATCATAGTTATTACATTCAATCAACTTATATATTTCTAATAAGAATACACATTTATATTAGTCTGTCATTATTCAATTATTCCATGTTTTCTCGTTATTGCTTTTATTTTATTATATAAGTGTATACACTAATATCCTCCCTTCTCTTATTTCTATCTCTTACTCTAACTTTTAATCATGTCACCCTTTATTAAAAGGGTGACACCCTTTATTAAAATCTTTCTATCCTACCTACTGTAACTTTTAGTTATATCACCTACCTAAAAAAAGGAGAGAAGAGGAAAAGCAAATTAGAACAACAAAAAAGAGAAATCATCTATCCATCATCTCTTGCTCACTTCAATACTTTAATTGCTGTGCTTTTTTTTGGCTTGCCTCCCATATTTCTCTCTTGGATCTTTATCTCTGTCTGCATCTGCTTCTTGGCTGTTCAATCTAGGTATTTCTCCCATCTCTACCCTTTTCCACTGCCTAGTTTCTAAAATTTCTGCCCAGGTGCCTATCTCCCTTTCAAAAATATCATCCAACTCTCTTTATATATCTTCCCCCTGGTTTAATTCATCAGTCACTGTTATTTTCATTGTTGTCTCCTCTTTGTCTTCTTCTTCCTCCATTTCTTCTGTTGACTCCTCCCTTTCCTGGGCATCTTGGTCTTTACTCATCATCCCTCCTATGGTATTTTCCATTTTTCCGTAATGTCCTTAAATCCTTTCTCCATGATGTCTTTTGTTTGGAAAAAGTAACGCCATCTCCTTCGAAGTTCCACTCATTTCTCCCTTATAAAGCATCTTATTTTGTTTTTAAAAAATTCAACTTTTGTCCAGCAGTCCAAGAACTATTTATTCAGTCCTTAAGTTGCCTTTAAAGGAGTGCACTAGTCCCAGTTTTTTATTTTTTTATTTTGTCTTATACATCCAACAAACATTAACTCTATTGCAGTCTACATCGTAACACGAGAATGAAATAAGCTTGTCCCATTACATATATAAAGTAACCTACAAAAGTCTCTTACATATACTAAATAACATGTTTATCTAATATTTCTATTTACAACTCTATTTGAAATCCAATTATACCATTGGCTCCAGGCTATATAATAGTCTGTGTCCCCCCGTTCTTTCAGAATCATAGTAAGCCGATCCGATTCTGCACAGTTCCTTATTTTCTGGATTATTACTTGTTCAGGTGGGCTAACATCCATCTTCCAATATTGGGCCCATGCCAGTCTTGCAGCTATTGTTATATGTAACAACAGGTACCATGCCATTTTATTAATATTTACGGGTCTTACCCCTAATAAAAATACTTCAGGACACAGTTGTATATATTGCCCCAACATCTCATTGAGCCACTTCTGAATATTCTTCCAAAATTTCCTTGTCTCTCGACAGGTCCACCATTGGTGGAAATATATGCCTTCTTTAAAGCCACATTTCCAACAAGGTTGAGGATGTTCCCAGGAACATTTTGGCAAGTCTGGCTGGCAGCAAATGCCATCGATACGCCATTTTGTATATATTTTCTTTATATCCTATTGATCGGGTTAATTTCAGATTCTTAGTCCAGATATCATTCCACCTCTCAGGCTCTATTAAATGACCTAAATTCTTTATTCTCCCAGGCATGAATCGAGGTCTTCGCACCTTCCTCTCCTACCTCCATAGCCATAAAGAATTTATAGCATCTAGATAGCACCTTTTCATCCACCCCCCTTAATATCTTATCTAAAATCTGCATCTCTCGGCTAATCCCCATTCTCTGTCTGTCTCTCGTGTATTTACTACTAATTTGCGTGTATGTCCACCAGTCTAGATTCAACCCTTGTTCCTGAAGTGCCATTTTTGTTTTTAGCTTCCCAGTCGTATCTAATATTCCTTTATAGATCAATTTTTTTTCTCTGGGTTATACAAAGTCGGATAGGTCACAACTTCCACAGGTGAAACCCAGAGTGGTACCTTATTATAATATGTTTTCCTAATTTCCATCCAGCTTTCAATCAGGACTCCTCGCACGTAATGTTTTACAAAATATGCTGGGGGTTGGCTTCTCTCCCACCAAAGGTGGGCATGTCACCCCTGTTGAAGATCATGACCTTCGATTGCTAGCAGACGTTTCCTTTGCAGTGTAATCCATTCACAGATCCAAACCAAAATCGCCGAATTATAATAGTATTTCCAATTTGGGACCCCTAACCCACCTTGTTCTTTCGGTTTCTGCATCACCTTCAACCTAATTCAAGGTTTCTTGCCCTGCCAAATAAACCTATTTGTGGTCCTGTCCAAATTTTTTTTTTTTATTAAAAAGTTTTACAAACAAAGTTATACATTTTCCCCCCCTTCCCCCCCCCTTGATATTCTTGATAATAAGTACATTTAATTCCCTGTTACATTTCCAAATTTTTCCGGGGCCGTTCTTTTACCACTTCCTTTAATCCCACCTTCCTTCCTTCCACCCCTCCTCCCTTCTTTCTTTCCTTCCTTCTTCACTCCTTCTCCCTCCTACTTCCCATTCTCCACCCCCACTCCTCTCCTCATTCCACCCCCTAACCTTCTCCACCACTCCTCTAACCCCTCCCTCTCTGCCTCACCTCCTTTCCTACTCACCATTCCACCCTCTTAATCCTTCCCCTCTCTCCAGATATTCCCCTTTTCAATACAATCTCAAGTGGTATTTGAGCAGCCCCGACTTCTCAGTTGTGTTTACATCTATATAAAATTACATCCCCAACCCCCCCAACCCACCCCTCCCCAACCTTGACCTCCCCAAGCAGTAACAGAGTACTACAATAACAAGCATAAACTAATACTAAAATATACTAACATACTAAAAAGAAAATACAAAATTTCCCAAGAATCCTTTAACTCCTCTAGTTAAAATTTTTCAGCCTCCCTGAAAATACAAGTAACATTAATAAAAGAAAAAAAAAACTCAATAAAAGTGAAAAGAAAAAGAGAAAAAGAAAAAAATAAAATAAAACCTAACACAAAATCCTAAATTAATATCCTACCCTGCTCCAAAATAGTGATGATATTTAACTTTAGAATATACAATTACAGTTTTACATTACATTGACAATAAAACTAAAATTATATTTTTAACTTATTAAAATTAAACATCAATTGAACTTTTTTTAAAAAATCATTACAACTATAAATCCCCAACCATCCAAAGGGTAAGTTAGTTTTAACTTTAGACATTGTAATCTTCTCCAAAATAAAATAATAGTATTAATTTTAAAGTATGCATTTATGATTTTACATTACCTCAACAATTAAAACTAAAATTATCAACCTTTTTTTTTAACTTATGAAAATTAAACATCATTTAAGCTTTTAGAATCATCACAAGTATAAACCCCCAGCCTTCCAAAGGGTAAATTTTTTAAACTTTGAACATTATAGTAATAAGAAAAAAAAACAAAAGAAAAAAGAGAAAAAAAAACCCTTATCCATCTTTAAATATTAAACATCCATGACTTTTAAAACCATTATTACTAAAAATCTTCCATCTTCTTCTTAAATTTGCATAACAATAATAATAAAATTATTAACCATCTTATTAACTTGTTAAAATTGAACATCCGTAAAACTTTTTAAATCATTACAAGTATAAATCCCCAACCTTCCGGAGGGTAAATTGTTTTTACCTTAGGCATTGTAATAAAACAAAAACAAGAAGAAAGACAAAAGAAAACCTACATAACCTTTAAAACCATCATTACTAAAAATCTTCCATTTTCTTCTTAAATTTCTTCCAATCCTTTAATTGCCATAGTTCTTTCCATATTTTTCCAGGCCCTCCTAGCCGTTTCTTAAACTTGCTCTGAGGCTGATGTATCACAAAAATCCCCTTAAATTTTAAAGTCTGCTCCTTTGGCTTGAACTTGTAGTTCTGACTCCACCATTCTTTACTTGTATCATCCAACAAATTATTCCTTTGTGCATCGAACCTCCAATTACCAAATAGTTCCTCCACTTGCCTTAATTTATTCAGTTGCAGTTCTTCTATAAACAAATTAGGAGTGTCCACCAGAACTTCTATTTTAATCATATCCCCCAGCATACAGGTCTCTGCATCTTGTATCTCCTTCTGTAAAATTTGCTGAGTTCCCTCCTCTGGATTCTCCAACAACATTTCATTATCAGACTTCTTTTGAATTAGAGCCAAAATGTTAAATATAATTAAGTCTGAAAGTTCTTGAAAAATCTCTGCAAATCCAATTTGAATATCCTTTAATTCTAAAAGCAATGATCCTGCAGATCCAACTTGAGCCATTGTTCCAACTTTTACTTCTGTTCCGAAGCAACTCTAAGCTTTCTTTGTAGCTGTTTGTCTGCTAGAAATGTAGCAAGCTTTAACAATCACTTTCACTAAGCGCCATTTCCCCCCCCCCCCAAAGTTTTTAAACGGAGTTAAAGATTACACAAATCCATTTCCCTCTCTCCTGCTCTGCTTAGCCAGCTTCTTAGTTTTAATTCCTAATCAGGTAAAATTAAAAGTAAATCTTAAGATTTTCTTCCCTTAAGATGTTTTTAGTTGCTGGTGCGGTCGCGGCTTGTGGTTCTGCGAAGGCAGAGACGTTTCCGGTCCGGAGCAATTGGCTGGTTTCTGGGGAACTCAGCCTTCCATCCCCACAGAAATCCTTCTGGGGGGCTTTGGCGAGTTCTACCCCCACCAGCCGGCTCTTGCCTTTCCCCTTTGCCCAGGGAAAGGTTTTTCAAACCTCCTGACGGTGTTGGATTGCCGTTCGGGGGTTTTTACAAGACCGCGAAGCGGGCACTCTCATTCGGGCGCCTTCCAAGCTTGCGGAGCCGCCGGAAGTTCTTGTGGGAGCGTCCTGTCCAAATTTTTAAAGAAGGTTTTATCCAACCTAACTGGGGCTGTTTGAAAGAGAAATACCATTCTGGGCACTACATAGGTCTTAATTAAAGCTATTCGTCCCATTAGTGACAATTGTATCTTCCCCCATTTCTCCAAATCTTTATCTAGTTGTTCAATTAATTTTAAATGGTTATCCTTTATTGATGAGCATCTATCAGACAACCAAATCCCTAAATATTTGACTTTATGAACTACCTGTAGGCCCAAAGTATTTTTTAGTTCTGATTTTTGTCTTTCTGTCATATTTTTTGCTATAATATTTTTGTCCTATTTATTTGTAATCCAGCTACTTCACCAAATTTCTGTATTATGTCAATAAGTCGCCCTCCGGAGATTAATGGGTCTTCCAAAACAAAGACCAGGTCGTCCGCATATGCCTGGACCTTATATTCTTGTTCCCGGATCCTTAGTCCTCTTATACTCACCTCTTGTCTTATTATCCTAAGCATAGGTTCTAACGTGAATATAAACAGTAATGGGGAGACTGGGCAACCCTGTCTCGTTCCCTTCGCTATTGTCACCTCCTCCGACTCTTCTCCATTAACTAAAATCCTGACCTTCTGTTGGTTATAAATTGCCTGGATTACATTAATAAAATGATCGCCAGCCTCCATCTGTTTCAGTTGTAGTATTAGATAGTTCCAATTGACCCTATCGAAGGCTTTCTGGGTATCCAAAAAGAGGAACGCCGCCTGCCTCTCAGAGTGGGCCTCGTAATATTCCATAATCCGTACATTATCTTTCAGCTGTCTAGCTGGTAGGAAACCATTTTGATCTATGTGAATAAATTCACCAAGATATTTCTTAAATCTAGCTGCCATTATAGCTGCAAAAATTTTATAGTCGGCGTTTAAAAGTGAAATAGGTCTGTAGTTATGTATAAGTGTTTGGTCCACTCCTTCCTTAGGTATTAGAGAGATATAGGCCTCTAGCCATGTTTTGGGAGCCTTAGACTCCATCAATACCATATTAAAGATTTCCTTCATATATTTGATATACCAATCTGAAAAGGTTTTATATATCTCTGCAGGTAAGCCATCCGTGCCAGGGGTTTTACCGGTCTTCTGCCTCTTGATCGCAATCTCTATCTCTCCTTCTGTAATCTCCTTATTCAGCAGCTCCTTGACTGATTCTGGGAATTTGGGGAGGTCCAACTGTTCCAAATATACCTTAATTTTCTCATCCGGCACTTGCTCACTAGCATACAGTTGGGAAAAGAATTCCTGTGCAATCCCTTTTTTCCGTTCATTATCTACCCATATAACTCCCGTTCTGTCCTGTAATTGATCTATCCACCTACTTTCCCTCTCCTTCTTTAGTTTATAAGTAAGCCACCGGCCAGCCCTATTGGTATGTTCAAAGTGATGCTGTCTGGCCATCTAATATTATGTGCTATTTCCTCCTGATCTAGTAATATGAGTTGATGTTTATTTGTGTCTACTGCTTCCGTAGCTTTAGCATCTAGTGGATTAATCTGTAAATTCCTCTCTGCATTTCGCAGCTTCGTAGTCCATATTTCCTTCTCCTTAAGTTTCTACCTTTTCTTTCCCGCAGTGTATTTAATCGCTAACCCTCTCATATAGGCTTTTGCCGTATCCCACAGAATCTGTATTGAGGTTTCCTTATTGTCATTGACCCTAAAGAAGGCTTCAATTTCTCTCTTCACCATTTGTTGAAATTCCATCTCCGTTAGAATGCTTGCTCTCAACATCCACCTTTTATTTCTTTTAATTATATCTCTTTTCCACCTAACCAATAATGGACTAGGGTCTGCCCAGGTATTAGATTCTATCTCTATTGCTACAGTTCTGGTCTTTAACTCTGTAGTTGCCCACATCATATCCAGCCTCGACCAAGATTTATGCCTGGGAGAGAAGAAAGTGTATTGATTTGTCTGAGGGTGGAATGTTCGCCATAGATCCGTAAGACCTAACTCATCCCTCATATCTGCACATATTTTCGGAAGTGTTCTCCTATTTTATCTTTTGAGTATTTCCCGATAAATAGTCCAAGTCCCTGTCAATTACTGCATTAAAATCACCCAATATGGCTATATGATTGTATTTCAACTCAATAAGTTTTTGATACACCTTTTGATAGAAATCAGACTGTCCATTATTTGGGGCATATATTCCCACCAAAAGAACCCATAGCCGGCCTATACATATCTCCAGCATTAAAATTCTGCCCTCATCATCCATATAGATTAATTTAGATTCCAAGTAGTTCCTAACATAGAAGGCCACACCTCTTTGCTTCTCATCTGCTAATGTAGCATACAATTTACCAAGTTCAGGACATTGCAAAATGCATTCACATTGTTTTTTAATATGCACTTCCTGGAGGCATATAACATCCATTTTTAATTTTATTAAATTCTTTAAAACCCGCTTTCTCTTCACCTGTGCATTCAAACCATTTATATTTAGTGAAAATAAACATATTTCCTCCCCCATCTTTACTTATCTGCGTTCTTTGCTCTAGTTGTCTGTTTAGTTACCCGTTGGCCAATCTCTTCTTCTTCTCTTACTCCTGCTGCTCCTTTCTCCTCCTGCCCTCCTTCCTGACCCTTACTATCTGCCATATATTCACTTTCCCTTCCTCCTTCCCCTTCCCAAGTTGCAAATTCACTTTCAAGGAATTCATCAGCTTCTTGCGGGGTTTCAAGACGTACTCTCTTCCCCTGCCACGTCACCATCAGCCCATCTGGAAGTAGCCATTTATATCTCACATCATATTTCCTTAGTTGTGTTGTCAATGCTTGATAGTTTCGTCTTCGGTCTTGCACCTTCTTCGCCACCTGTCTCAAAACAGTGACCTGTTTGCCAGCATATTTTATTGCCTGGTCTTTTGATCTCTGGTATACTTCCTCTCGTAACGATCTCTTATTAAATTTTACATGAATTTCCCTTGGGAGATTCTGTCTCCTAGTAAATGATGTAAAAATCCGGAAACAAATATTCATCAATACCATTGTATACCATTTGCGTGTCTTTCTGCAGCATCCCTGCAACCATCTCAACCATCTTATCTTCCAAGTTTTCTTCTGGCTCCTCCCTAATATTTTGAAATCTCAGGATGTGGGCAGACTTCTCCATCTCAAGCAAAACTATATCATCTTCAAGCTGCTTATTGACCAGTAGCTGTCGCAACTCACGCCTCTCTATCATTGCCTCCACCTTTTCCATCTTTGCAGCTACCTCCTGGATCTGGCCCTCAGGCTTTTCCATTGTCACACACACTTCATTTAATCTCTCAGAAATTTGTTTCACTTCCCTTCGCATACCTCCCATCTCCTGTTTCAATTCAGCCAAATCCTTCGCTGTGGCCTCCTGGTTTTTTGTCATAGTTTCCTGTATGGCATATAGTAAATTCTGAATTCCTTGGAGCGTAGAGGTCTTCTCGGCCATAGCTACTGTCTCCATAGGTTTATGCGAAGTAGGAGGAGTCATGATTGGGGCTATAGCTGCTGTTGATATTGGGAGCTTCTTTCCAGTCTTGAGGAGCTAGACATTTCTATTAAGCAAAGGAACCTTCTCCAAAGTAGCATATAACTAGGGTGAACCCAAGGATATTAGTTATTACTCTACCCTATCCCAATAGATAATAGTTTTAATCTATTAATTTAGTCATTTATCTATGTTGCTCCCTATCCCCCCTTCAGTATTCTCAAATAGTTAATAGTAATTGATCAGTTCAATTTAGTAATCAATTAGTCTGCTTAATATTTGATTGATATTAGATCAGTTAATTATCTAATACTTTAGAAGTAATTGGTATGCTAAATAAATCAGTTAGTCCACTTAAACTTAAATCACACTAATAAATTTAACACTTAATTTTCCAAGGCCAATATATCTCAACAAATTACTTATACTTTGAATCAGTCCATAAAAGGAAATGATCTAAGAGTCAGTAGATAGAGCAAAATTACTCTTGAGAATAGAGTTCAAAAGAGGGAGTGCTGTTCATGTTGAAATATCTCAGTCACCACCAAATCCACCTCCACGTCAGAAGAGAGATCGATAGGAGAAGCTCTTTCAGCACTTACTAGTTAATTGTCAAATCATTTTTAAGAAGTACAGCAATTCTAATAATATATAGAATAAGGTCTAAAGATAGTCCAGCCAATTAGACCCAAGATTCAGAGGAAACAGCGCCCATCTGATCCAGCAAGCCACTCAGCACCTGACCTCTCCAGCCTTCCAATCTTGCCTCCAGGTTACTCATGCCGCCACTCTGCCGTTTCCAGCCAAGAAAGTAAGCTTTGCACCCCCAAATCTTCAGCGTTGATCCTGAGGGGACAATCCGTTCCCCTCTCGCAAACCATTTTATTTATTTCATCGCCAGTGCCACTTCTGCTTCCTTCCCCCAAAAGCGCTTTGTCATTGTAATGAGGCCTCTGCCCTCACCGCAGGGCCCTTTTTTCTCGCAGATCAGGATCTTCCTTCGCTTCGTCGGGAGTTCGCACTACTCCCGACAAGCCCAGACCTTCCTCCTTCTTTGCCGATCGCTTCACGATCGACGACTCCTTTAGCCGCACAGTGAAGAGAATTAAGAGTTTCACGGTTCGGGAGGACTTTCCCTGCCGTTCCACTCGCCTATGACGTCACGCCCCTCTAGTCCCCGTTTTTTATATTCCATAGGTAAACAATCCGATCTATTTAGATAATTCGAGAGATTATCAAAAGCCTCTTTGCGTCCCCTTTACAGGTTCAATCTTCTAGCATAACGTCCAGTGGTCCCTTTAATTAAATAGCTTCCTTATTTTCATATTTGAGTCTCCAGTAGTCATGGGGTAGTTAAGAATAATCCAATAGATATTTTCAGAGTCTTTCATATAGGTATTTCCAGGCTTGTGATTTTTCTTTTCATCAGCAGGTGGCACTCTCAACTTAAATTTCAGTATTGCCACTAGTCAATCGTCAATTTAGTTGTAAATCAATTATAAAAGCAGAATAAGTTTTTAAAGTAAATGATTCCAGCATTTTAAAATGCCTTCCCAGTACCATGTCTTCCCAGTTTAAGGGTCCAATTTTCTGTATATTTCAAAATGTATTATTTTTCTCTTTTGCGCCTTCCCCTTCCAATCTGGTATTTTCTCAGAATGCTTAGACGCTGCTTTAACAAATAATTCTGAGCAAATAATTCTAAATTATTCCTTGGGGTTAAATTTAAGGCAAAAAGAAATCCTCTCCCCCAGTTCCAGCACTGCTCACTTACTTCGCTCCAGCACCAGTCTTAGTTGTTCCTCAGTTATCTCAGCTTTGTGGCAGCCATCTTTAGGCTGCCTCGTCGTGCCATGGCTGAGAGGGAAAAAAAAAACCTGGGTCAGACAGGAGTGCTGCGACTCTCCTCAACTTCACAGGGTGCCCCTCTTTGCTTCACCGCCCCTCGAAGCCCACAAACAGGGAGAAGTCAGCAAAGGGAACGCAGACACCCGTTCTCTGTGACTGATATATAAATATATTTAAAATTTGATTTATATGCCGCCCTTCTCCAGAGACTCATGGCGGCTTACAATGCATTAAGCAATAGCCTTCATACTTTTGTATATTTATACAAAATCAGCTTTATTGCCCCCACAATCTGGGTCCTCATTTTACCTACCTTAGAAGGATGGAAGGCTGAGTCAACCTTGAGCCTGATGGGATTTGAACTTGCAGTAATTGCAGGCAGCTGGCAACCTAAGTGCTACTTTTAACAGCACTTAGTCCACTGCGCCACCAGGCTCTGTATTGCTGCGATGTCAGCCAGAAGTCCTAAAATGTATATTTAAACTTAATTCTACAATTAATACAGTACAAACATGGATCACTAGTACCTTTTTGGGAAATAAACAATGCCTCTTAGTCCTTTCCAACAGGATTAGATGACACAATTGACATTAGAGTGACATATCTATAAAAATGGCTAAATTGAAACTCTGAGGTTTC
Organism: Ptyas mucosa; assembly: GCA_012654045.1. Taxonomy (NCBI): domain Eukaryota; kingdom Metazoa; phylum Chordata; class Lepidosauria; order Squamata; family Colubridae; genus Ptyas; species Ptyas mucosa. Next base: position 5,651,009 of record WNWU01013765.1, on the reverse strand, counting down.
CTAGACCCGTGATGGCGAACCTATGGCACGGGTGCCACAGGTGGCACGCGGAGCCATATCGATGGGCACGCGAGCTCAGCTCTGGCACACATGCGTACACCAGCCAGCTGATTTTCAGGCCTTCTGGGCCCACCAGAAGTCAGAAAACACACTGTTTCCGGCCTCCGGAGGGCCTCTGGGGAGGTGGGGAAGGCCGTTTTTGCCCTCCCCAGGCTCCTAGGAAGGCTCTGGAGCCTGGGAAGAGCAAAAAATGGGCCCACCGTGCCATCACGTGCCAAAAGCGGGGGGGGCAGGGCACATAGAATTATGGATGTGGGCACACATGTGTGTGAGCCCACCGCGCTCCCCCCTTTTGGCATGCGATGGCAAAAAGGTTAGCCATCACTGTCCTAGACCATCTAATTTAATATATGACAATGAGGTATCCCTTGTATCTGAATGGTAGTGATGGGGAGGCTCTCCCTTGCTGAATTATCCAGTTGTCACAATCTTATAATTTAGTTGTCTTTGCTTTCTGTAATATTATAGCTTTTTTTAAAAAATGGAAGCTTATCTAAATTCCCAGCCAAATTATTTCTGAAGACTTGAAATAGTTTCTGCTACCAGCATCATTTTGACATAAAATTACTCCAAATTATTATGAATTTCTTGGACACCACTTCATGGGTTTGATTCCATTTATGAAGTTTTATCCCCATCATTAAATTATTAATGTTCTCAAACCAGACAACCCAAGCTATTATAATAAAATGTGCTAATTTCTTGAAGTGAAGGCATCATGATAACTTATTGGTCTTTGGTCTTTGACCAATAAGAAATCCTCACTCTTTAATTATTTAGGTGTTTCCTAGGCATCTCTTGACTGGAGCTTATTCTTGGTAGTTGTTTCTTCTTCACCATCTTCTTTTTCTTTAGCATAAGCAAACTAGGTGTGCAACAAAGCAAAACAAAAACAACCCAAAAGTATAAGACATTGCATTTTTGTACAAATGTATGAATACAATTATAACTCATACTACTGGAAAGCAGGGGCAGGTTCCAAATCCCATTGCTACTGGTTTGCTTGTGTGTGCAGGCTTGCTCCCGGCGCTTCTGCGGGTGGGTGGGCGGAGCATCCCGCCGCCGCCACCAGTTCGCCTGATCCGATGTGAACTGGTAGCAACCCACCACTGTTGGAAAGATAATATTCTAAGTTCACAATTATAACCATTTTGCAAAAAAAAAAAAAGCCTATATTTTTTTCACCATTCTAAACATTCACTGCAAAAGGCTCCTACAGGGAAGGAAGCCTGGATACTCATTTTATTTCTTTTTTGTAGAGCTTCTTGAAATGATCCTGCAAACCACACATTGCCTGGTCACCTGACTATTCCAGAAAGTTCTGCCTACTTCAACACTGTAGAATGAGCATGTTGCACCATTGCAAATACTTGCAACTGGTTTAGAGAAATAGACACTTACATATTAAATAAATA
>WNWU01013765.1:5639534-5644534 GCA_012654045.1 Ptyas mucosa | reverse complement strand
TCCTCCTCTCCCAGGTGACAGCCAGGGCTTCGCTGCCTCCTCTTTTCCTCAGAGGGGCAGCGTCTGCCTCCAAGTTCTTGCGGAGGGAGGAACATACATAAACACACATGCCCCAGTTGCCCCCCCCCACTACTTTTGCTGTCGGCTTAGTCAATCTTGAAGAGCTGGAAGACATTTCCTTACATCTCCACCAAACTCATTGTTGGGAGCATCAGTGATCTAAGGAAACGTCTTCTTACACCTTCTCCTCTCCATTCCCATTCCCCCTACCCCGTTTTTCCATTTCTGTGCCTGGATTCTGCTAATTACCCCTTCTCCTTCCCATTCCCATTCCTCCCCCCCTCGTTATTCCATTTCTGTGCCTGGATTCTGCTAATTACTCCTTCTCCTTCCCATCCCCCCCCCCGTTTTTCCATTTCTGTGCCTGGATTCTGCTAATTACTCCTTCTCCTCCCCATTCCCCCCCTCGTTATTCCATTTCTCTGCTGGATTCTGCTTCTGCAAGAGAAGGCTCCGATGTTTGCTTGGGTGGTGGAGGGAAACTCAAAGCACTGGGTGCTTCAGAAGGGCAGAATGAGCTTCAAAATGTGTGGCTCCTGGCTCTAACAGTGAGTGATGTCAAGTTGGCTGGGGAATAGGGGCACTGGAGTTGGGCGGGTGAATCTACAGAGGACGTCATTCTTTAGGCAGGCTGAGCATTATGGGGCTTGAAATCAGGGGTGGCGAGGGCTGAGACACAGAAAGAGACAAAGAATGAAAGAGAGAATGAGAGAGAGAGTGGGAGAGAGACAGAGAAAGAGGGGGAGAGAGAATGAGAGAGAGTGGGGGAGAGAGAGAGAAAGAGGGGGAGAGAGAAAGAATGAGAAAGAGAGGGGGAGAAAGAAATGGTGACAAGATAGGGCAAAAACGTAAAATGTGAGGACAGTCGTAAGTTCGAGGACTGGTCACAAGTGTGAGGACCAGTCAAAAATTACTTTTCCAGCCCTCTGAGTAGTCCATATGCACAAAAGGACTACCCAGAGGGCTGAAAAAAGTGATTTCTGACAGGTCCTCGCACTTTTGACCAGTCTTCGCACTTATGACTGGTCATCATTTCTGCCCATTGTAGCATTCTTAACAACCGTGTCACTCATTTCACTACTGCTTCTCTTCACCATGGTGACAAGATAGGGCAAAAACGTAAAAAATGTGAGAAAAGTCGTAAGTTCGAGGATTGGTCACAAGTGCAAGGACCAGTCAAAAATTACTTTTTCAGCCCTCTGAGTAGTCCATATGCATAAAAGGACTACCCAGAGGGCTGAAAAAAGTGATTTCTGACAGGTCCTCGCACTTTTGACCAGTCTTTTTTTATTTTGAAATTTATCAGTAGCCGCTGCATTTCCCACCCCCGGCTTATACTCGAGTCAATGAGTTTTCCCAGTTTTTGTGGTAAAATTGGGGGCCTCGGCTTATATTCGGGTCGGCTTATACTCGAATATATACGGTAAGTCTATTGCTATTCTGTAATGACTTTTCATTCAGGGTGTCGATTTTTATTTCCTTTTGTCATTTACTTTCACTCTAATTTATTTTATCTTTCTTCCGTATCACTAAATACACCATTAAACCATCAAAAAAATGGCTCATCCCTCATGTTTCATCATGGACAGTAGTTTATTAATTCCACTTTCATATATACATATCAATAGATATAGCTAAAACATGTATATAAAATAACCATCCTGATTTGGCCTCTGAATAACTGAAATGAACACTTTTTTGATCTCAACATTCATTCATATTATTAACATAATGACTTTACATTCATTCAGTTTTGCATTCTCCTCCCCAATTCATCCGTGGTTTTTCTATTCTCATAATTCACTAAAGCCTACCTATGGATTGCTAACAGGTTCAATCAATTTTTATTATTGTCACAGACAAAAACATTAAAACAATAATAATAGTAAAAAATAAAAGACAGAATACTATATTGTGATTGGTCGCAGGTTAACAGTCGGCAGTTAAGTTTGCCTAATTTTACATACAGCATAGCAGAATTTGGTCACATTCAGAAAAACTACTTCATACTGCTGTGATAACAGTAGCTGATTTTAAAAAAGATCAGTATTTCCCGGATATTTTATTAGACAAGATGTTATAAATCGAGTCCGTGAAACCTTCTAAAAGATGCAGTGTAGCAGCATGTCAGCTATAGTTTCAATGGCTGTTAATAGTTTTGTATGTACTCACAACAATCTAGATTATATTAATTTCTACTTTTGAAATATATTTTTGATATTTCTTTAAAAATGAAACCTACATTTCCATTTCCAGGCATGCATTAGTCAACTCTTTTCAGTGTGCATAGATATTTTTTTCTTATTTTTAGTCATTAACACAAGGTATTTATCGTTTGATCCTCTTGTATTTCAAGTTACAATATTCCATATACCAGGGGTCTGCAACCGTTAGCACTCAAAAAGCCATTTGGACCCATTTCCCACAGAAAAGAAACCACCAGGAGCCACAAAAGCTGGGTAGGTATGGCCAATTCAATGTCACTCACTCCCACCCAGTCACATAACCCCACAGCAGCACCTACCCAGTCAGTCATTAGGGCAGAGAACCAGTTGTTAAATTATTTGCAACGCCCAGCCCCACCTCACCCCTCCCCTCCCAGCCACTTGTCACACCCGGCCTTGCCCAGCCCCTCACCTCAAAGGCTCAACGTATTTATAGTTCTGTAAAGATGTTGTTCACCTTTCTCTCTCTCTCTCTCTCCCTTGCTTTCTCTCTTTTCCTCCCTCTCTCTCTCTGTCTCTTGTCTCTCTCTCTCTCCCCCTCCCCGTCTCTCTTTTTCTCTCTTTCCCTCCCTCTCTTTCTTTCCCCCCTTCTCTCTTTCTATTTCTCTCTCTCTTCCTGTTCCCGGGGGGGGGGGGGGGGGGGAGGAAGCACCTGAACTGGTGCTGGGAGGTGGGAGTCTGACATGCAGAGGCCAACGAGCCCAGGAGCAGTGCGCCGATGATCAGATGGTCAGCGGAAAGCCGAAGACTAGCTTGCCAGCAGGGAGGCAGAGCATCACAACGGTGGCTCTGCAGGAAAGGTAACTGACATTTGGGAGGTGACAGCGAGCCGATGCTGCTGCTGCTTTTGCCATGTGCAAGTGGAACAGAGTCGCATTGCAGCTCTGCATAATGGGCTCCAGGAGGAGGAAGGGACCCCATCTCCCCCATTGTGAAGCGCGCTTTCACTGTGCTGCACAAGGTACTGTGAGAGCAGTGGGCAGGCCATAAAGACAGCAACAGCAAATGTACCGCGACTAAGGCGGAATGCGGTTTTGCGCAAAGGCAAGTGCAGGGGTGCTTTGCTCCCGCACTGAGGCTTTGGCCATTGCCATCGCTGTGACAGTTCTTTCATCCCTCCGCCACAACACAGAACTGCAGCAGAGGGATGAAAGAGCCGCATGTGGCTCTGGAGTTGTGGGTTGCCGACACCTGCCATATACCATAGTTGTCAACAGATGGACTCATTAATGTTGACCAATTATCGCTTTGGTTTGGTCATATAAATTTTCACATTTTTTTTATTAAGACAGAGAAAATAGTACGTATGATTTTTGAACTTAGTTGCCCTATGGTACAGGCAGAATTTCCTGCTAATGGCTGGGTCAATACAGTACTAGTAAGTTTTGGCCCATTTAGGGCAGAATGCCTCAACCACAAACAAAGCACACTCACTTTTTTTTTTTTTTGCAAGCCAGGATGTCTAATCTAGAAAACACCTTGGAAATCAAACCCAGTTGCCTACATCCCACCAACAACATGGTACTGATACACTAAACGACACACATTCAACATTATAATATTTTCATTTAAATCCAGATGGGTTGGATTTAAATCACTAAAACCAAAATAGAATCTATAGGATGATGAATTTATCTAAATGCTGCAGCATAGGGAAAATACCTGGGATAATTAAGTGTAGATTTTCAACAAGGAAAAACATTTTATAGCTAACTAATCATTCAGTTTCTATGAATTACCACACTTTGCACTCACATTACCTTAAATTAATTGTCCTTCATATGCCTACTTTTATGATGCATAACTGGGTTTTTTTTCTTGTACAGGCAGTCCTTGACTTACAACAGTTCGTTTAAGACCGTTCAAAGTTACAACAGCACTGAAAAAAGTGAATTATGACAGTTTTCCACACTTATGACCATTGCAGCATAGCCATGGTCATGTGATCAAAATTCAGATGCTTGACAAGTGACTCATATTTATGACAGCTGCAGTGCCCAGGGATCATGTGATCACCTTTTGCAAACTTCTGACAAGTAAAGTCAATGGGGAAACCAGATTCACTTAACAACCGTGTTACTAACTTAACAACTACGGTGATTCACAACAACCGTGGCAAGAAAGGTCATAAAGAGGCAAAACTCACTTAACAAATGTCTCACTTAGCAACAGAAATTTTGGGCTCAGTTGTGGTCATAAGCTAAGATCTACCTGTACTAAGTTTTCTTAAGAAAAAGTATTAAATATTGAAAGAAAGCTATATGGAGACAAACAATTTATTATGGTCTCATTATTACCAGAACATTAAAGAGAACCGCAGAGAAAAATATTGCATTAAAGATCAGGCAGTAAAGAAAGAAATGAGGGAATTGCTCATCTCAAGTATCTTCTAAAATTATGCCAATGAACCCAATTCTGAATATGCAGACATGCACTTTTGCTGGGTGGAATAATAGTAGATAATTGAAAAAGTATTTGAAAATACCCATTTACATACAAAAAAAAAAAGAGGGGAGGGGAGGGGGGGAGAATAGAAGGAGCAAACATGCACTAAAACCTACACCAAAATCCAAATAACCTTCATTAAATTGACATGACTCTTTTCCATGAGCAGGAAGTTTAAATGTCAGAATAGAGACAAAAGAAAGAAAGAAAGAAAGAAAGAAAGAAAGAAAGAAAGAAAGAAAGAAAGAAAGAAAGAAAGAAAGAAAGAAA
>WNWU01013765.1:5582804-5639524 GCA_012654045.1 Ptyas mucosa | reverse complement strand
AAAGAAAGAAAGAAAGAAAGAAAGAAAGAAAGAAAGAAAGAAAGAAAAATTAATTCCAAGCTGGTACAATGTATTCAGTAATGTTTAGGATTACATTTGTCATCTCTGAAAATTTGCATGAGTAAATATACAGTATTCCATTAGAGACAATCTACTCACCTGCGACCACATTCTGAATATTTACCAATATTTTTTAATATTAAGGCAGCTGTTAATCGGATGTGTTTAGTAATTGGTCCCTCTTTTTCATCCTAAATCAGAAAAGAAAACAAGTTTTTAGTATCAATATCATAACTATTTTTTTCAGTATATCTTCCATACTCATCCTACTTACTGTGAAATCTCTGAAAACAAGGTTTCGTGATCCTCGCCTTAAAGCCATGAGGGCAGCACTAGGGTGATTGACAATAGCCTTCTGTGCTCTGGGAGTAGAAGAAGAACCCCCAGCAGTTGGTGGCCTGAATAGATTTACAAATAAAAATAATTACACAGGGTTTCTGGCACAAGTATTGTTTCCTTCTGTTAAACTGATGCTTGGTGCTAACAGGTTCCAATTATTTTATTCCTCAAGAGAAGGTAGTTTTGTTCATATCTTAACTAATAAAATAATAATATATTAGAGAAATTGCCATTTACTTTGTAAGATGTTTTGTCAGAATTATTATTATATTGCATTTTAAAATTTCTGTTGATCTATCCATTTAAATAACTGTCCCCCAAGTGCAACAACAACCCCTCCTCCAAATGCTATCAGTAGAGCAATGTTTTCCAAGAATTGAAGCCTTTGGAATAAGGAACAATGGTAGTTTTCTTGCAATAATTCCTATTATACTTTTAAACAATTTAAAATATTATTCTTTGGGGAGGAAAGATTATGCAGATTTAAATATTTAATTTTGCATTGGCAGCACATCTAGAACTTGTTACTTGGTCCCACAAATCTAAAAATGTATTTGCCTTCACTGAAATAAGCTTCAGAAGTTTTCAAAAGAAACTAAGTTTGCATAAATATTAGACAGTTGTGAGAGGATGAAGTGTGTAAAATTTCATATCAGTGCAGAGAAATCAATGCAGAGATTAATTACATAATCTTCTGATACCGTTGAAGCCACTTCAACAGCTTTCTTAAAGTTTTCACTACAATTTTATACTTATCTTATCTCCTAATCCTTGATGCTGATAAGTGATACTGTCTAATATACTAAATCATACCAACATACTCATCAATATAGCCAAAATGGGATGTAGGAGGAATACTATTACAATTCTACTAGACTACTACTACTACTAAACTGCTAGTTAGTGGTAATACTACTAACAAGGAAGACAGATATGTCCACTGAATAACTTTTCTTAATTAATAGTCTACCAGAAAAAGATAAATAAACGAAAACTAAATTAAATTAGTTGAGTTGAAAAAATATTTTAAATACTGAAATGTAAGAACTATAATTCTATACTTGTAAAAGGAAGGAAATAATTGGGGAGAAGAGAAATAAAAAACTGAATAAACTGAGAAGGTCCAATGACAATGGAATAAAGACATTGAACACTGGATTTTTTAATTTGAAATTTCTTTCCATTAAAATAAATTGGTTCAGCTTTTTTGCTATCTAGCTAATACAGAATTAGGTAGATAATTGAAAAAGTAAAAAGTGTTTTTATATGATATATACATCTTAACTGCCAAATATGATAGTGATGCCATATGCTTAACTGCCAAACATGATGATGATCCAGCTTTGGAAATTTTTTATGAGTAAATAAATGTACAAGTGTAATGTTTGTGCTCAATTCTTTAGCTGATTTCTCTTTATCTAGTTTTAGGACTTGTGTGGAGAATAGATAATATTTTATCGTATTTATGCAGAAATATTAAACATTAAAAAGCGTTTATAGGTAGATTACATAATGGAACTCCACAGAGAATCTTCAAAAAGGCAGGATGAGTTAGGTAACTGTCTGAACTCAAGTAACTCTGAACTGTTTTATTCTACATCAGACTTGGTCTTCACACCAATTCACAGCATAACCCTAATAATAACAACAACCTTAAAGTGAAAAAATGGTTTTTAATCAAAATGGCTTATTCCAAAGGTTGTCAAATATTCCTTCAGCTTTCCTAAACTAAGTGGATATAGGGATTATTCAACCAACAACAGAAAAATGTATTCTCCTTAAGATAAATATTGAGGTTGTTAAATCCACATGATGCACGAGTTAAGGTTTTGGACTATAATAACTCCTATAAATGTAGCATTTAAATTATTTAAAGTCAAGTCACTAGCACAACTTCTTTATGGTGCCGAGCTTGTCCCATTCTCTAATTTCACTTGCTCAATACAAATTTCTAAAATTGGCCCCTCAAGTCCCAAAATATGTCTAATGCCACCTTGAGATTAGAGACAGAACTCATGATACCATACTCAACTATTGGCTGAAACTATCCTTTTTAACTATTACTTCAAACTACCGTATATACTCGAGTATAAGCCGACCCGAATATAAGCCGAGACCCCCAATTTTACCACAAAAACTGGGAAAACTTATTGACTCGAGTATAAGCCGGGGGTGGGAAATGCAGCAGCCACTGGTAAATTTCAAAATAAAAAAAGACTGGTCAAAAGTGCAAGGACCTGTCAGAAATCACTTTTTTCAGCCCTCTGGGTAGTCCTTTTGTGCATATGGACTACTCAGAGGGCTGAAAAAGTAATTTTTGACTGGTCCTCACACTTGTGACCAGTCCTCAAACTTACGACTGTCCTCACATTTTACATTTTTGCCCTATCTTATCACCATTTCTCTCTCCCCCTCTTTCTCTCTCTCTCCCCTCCACTCTCTCATTCCCTTTCTCCCCCCTTCCTCAAAGAGAGAGGTGGTAGGTTTGAGGAGAAAGATTGCTGTACAATAAAAAAGATGAAAGGGAAGAAAACCAACCCCAAACAAATATAAAGATATTAAGATAAAGAATTGTTAAACTTTAAAGAATAAAAGAGAACAAATATGAATAAATAGCAATAATTAGAAACACACACACAAACATACAATGTATTTTCTTTGAACAGAGTATTTGGCCGGTTCACAAATTTAAACAGTGTTCAGTCATTTCAATTAAATTTACCATTTCTATATTTCCTTTTTGCCATATTTATTCCTCATCTATTTTTTAAAAAAACCAATAGTACCCTTCATCCTCATCTCTAATCTTAATCAAATTCAATTTTTCACTTCTATTCTATATTATACCCCTGCCCATTGTCATCTATTTTTATATCCATCCTCACATTGGTTAATTATGTAATATTACAGTTGTTCAATACAAATTCAACATTTTAATATAAATCAATTAGCTACTGTATATAACTATCTTTTTTGTATATTAATCAATATGAACATGAATATTCCAATTATTTCCATGCAATCCAATTTCTTACAAATCAATTACTGGTAATTATATTTACCAATAATAATAAACCAAATAATTTCCCCCATATATTCTTCCAAACCACAACTTAACCTTTTCTGCTTTCAACACAATATACAATTAATAGTATCTCAATTATTACAATTCCCTAGTTAAATAGAGCTTTTTCTTTTGTGTTTTAAAATCTTGAACTCTCCTCTTTTGCCATTTGCCATGAATTTCCCATTGTTTGCACCTACTTTTTTTGATGAGGAAAAAGAAATCTGCCTTTCCAACGTTGCAAGCAAAAGCAAAAGCAAAAGAAATCTCTCTCTGCCTCATTTTGTCACATTGCAGCAAAGACCCTGCTTTAGTTTCAGTTTCGCTTTTTTAGCATAGCTGGGAGGGGGAGGGAAAATGCTCCAGCAATTTACCTCTTTGCAACTAGCTAGCAACAGAGCCCCGGTAAAACAGCTGAGAGCAAATCAGCTGAGAGTCGGGAAGCTCTTCAAATCAACTTATGGTAATTAACCTATACTGACGCTGAAAGGGGCTGTTTTTTCTATTTTTGCAGACAGGGGTCTACTCATTTGTTTTCTTTTAAAAAGGCATTTTTTCCCCATGACTCGAATATAAGCCGAGGGGGGCTTTTTCAGCCTGAAAAACATGCTGAAAAACTCGGCTTATATTCGAGTATATACGGTATTCCTTTAATATGAGGGATGATTTATCTTGGCCTGTTTCTTTTACATCTCAAAAACTTAGTATTTTAACAGGGGGTGTCTATAGACTTTTTAAATCCACTATATAATGTTGCCATGTTCTATGCAGCAGTTCTTAAAATACATCAGAAGATTACTTATGCCATAAAATAATTTTAAGGGGCATTTAGTTTATCATTTTAAAGTTTTCTGTACTATGACATAGTTTGCTATATACAAATCTTTATGTTCCCTTCATCCATCAAACCTCTACCCTTATTTTTAGATTTTTGTTTTTATATACTGTGTTTCCCTGAAAATAAGCCTGGGGGATGGGCATGGCCAGCAGAAGAGGCGGCGCACACATGGGGGCCAATGGTGTCCGGCAGCAGCCACAGTCTGCTGGCCCCTTGGCGCAGCACAGATAAGTCCAAGCGAGGAGGCAGAGGTGACAGGTAATCTGGACATGCGGCGCGGCTGCCTGGCAACCGGGAGGCTCGCACAGAGGCACCGGCAGCAGGGGGAAGCGGAGACATGTGGGGGGGAGGCAGGCAATCAGGACCTGCTGCATGGCTTCCTGGTTCATGGGAGGTTTGTGGAAGGCTTGCACTGTGACACAAGCAGCAGGTGGAGGCAGAGACACAAGGGAAGGCAGGCGATCCGGGCATGCTGCACAGCTGCCTTGCTCACAGGAGGCTCACGGAAGGCTTGCATGGTGGCACTGGCAGCAGGCGGAAGCATGGGAGGGGGAGGCAGGTGATCCTGATGCCCCATCTGGGTGCGCCGGCGCAAGCTGAGAGACAGTGGGACAGAGTGGCCGGCACTTTGGGATTGCCTGCCTCAACCCCCGTGCCTCTGCCTCCCCTGGCTTTGCCATGCACTTTTCACACAGAGGGAGACTGGAAGCTTTGTCCACTTGCAAATGGAACTCGCTCTGTTTCAAAGCACCCCATTTGCAAGCAAAGCTTCCAGTGTCTGTCATTTTTCCATCCGGGCTAAAAGTGTGTCTACCCTGGGAAGGCCTGTAAGTTGTTGCGGCCATGGGCAAGCAGATGGTGGGAGTGGGTGGGTGGCCACAAAATAAGACATCCCCCCAAAATAAGACCTAATGGGTCTTTCGGTAAAAAAAACACATATATAAGACCTGGTCTTATTTTTGGGGAAACGCGGTATACTTCTGTTTTAGCATTTAGCTTTTTATAATAGTTATTGTTTTTTATACTATGTTTATGTTCTGTGCTTTTTAAATGAATGCATAGGCTTCTTTTTCCAGTTACAAACCCGATACTCAATTGTTTCCTTTCGATATTCTGCTTTCAATCTTGTTGTTTTCAAGAGGTTTCTCTTGTTTATCTCCTTCAGCAGAGGCTCTTTTGTTTTCTATGTAGTATTTAAATGGTGTTTTTCCTCTTCCACAGTTTATTTCACCTGTAAGAAACGTCTGCCATCTTAAGATCTTGGCAAATACAATAGATCAACATCACTTTTTGGGTGCAGAGCATGGTGCATTGTCATTAGTTTTCTTGTGGTTCGATCCAAGTTATCAAGTTCTAGCTGAATCCAATCAATTATTCCAGCTGAGTAAATATTACAAGCACTGCCCAGGTGTTAATTGTCTTCATGTTATTTCCTCCACTCGGTTTTGATCTCAAGATTTTCCGGACTCGCTTTATGTATTTTGTTGAAGTAGCTTCCTTGACTTGATTGTGTAATAGGTCAGAAGCTTCCAAAACTCCTAAGTACTTGACCCCTCTTGGGTGTTACCTTTATCAGCTCTTCATTATCAAATTTGAATTCATCATCTTCAACAATTTTTTCTGCCTTAACAGCAATTGTTGCACAATTGTCAATGCCAAATTGCATTTCAATATCTCTGCTCAACTCCTCAATGTTTTTCAGCTCTGAACTCAGTTCAGCTTTTATTTTTCCAAATGGTTTTAAATCATTCATGTAGAGCAAATGGGAAATTTTCAACCCTTTTTTAGCCAATTCATAGCCACAGTTTGTTATGTTCAAAATGCTTGTTAGTGGCACCATTGAAAGTACAAATAATGGTAGTGGCAATGAGTCACCTTGGAAGGTTCCTCCTTTTATTTCAACTTCACCAAGTTCTCCACAGGCCATCAGCTTAGTTTGCCAAAACTTCATGGAAGTTTTCAGAAATTTCTGGATGTTGCTACTAATTCCAAAAATGTCTAAGCATTTCTCAATTCAGAAGTTTGGAACAGAATGAAATGCTTTCTTATAATTAATCCAGACCATGAACAAATTTGCTCATTTTTTCTTTGAATTCTTCAAAACCAGTTTATCAATCATCAGTTGGTCTTTGGTTCCTCTTGAATTTTTGCAGCACCCTTTCTGTTCTACAGGTAGCAAATCCTTGTTTTCTAGATATCCATAAATTTGGTTAGCAATAATGCCTTTAAGCATTTCGGATGTTGTTGGCAGGTAAGTGATTGGCTCATAATTTTCAGGTTTATTTCCCTTTGCTGCATCCTTCTGAATTAAAAAGTTCTTCCAATTGTTAACCATTTTTCACTTTCTGGTATTTCTAGAACCTGATTCATCTGGTTTGCTAATCTTGCATGTAAATTTGTTAGTGATTTCAACCAGAATCCATGCAGCTCCTTTAAATAAGGGCCACTCCAATTCTTGACTTTTTTGCTTGTTTTTGCACCATTTCTTTTGTTATGTGAACATCATAACAACATCATAACATTTGAGTCACTTTTACAGTGCTTTCAACCTGCTTAAACCACTTTGCATTCTCATTGTACTTCTTGCTGTTTTCCCACAAGTTCTTCCAACATTTCAGGGTATTTTCTTTGTTAGGATTTTCACTTGTGGTAGCACATGTCCACTTTCAAGGGTGTTATAGAAATAATGCTGGTTTACTTGAAATTGTGAATTTTGCTGAAACTGCATTATTTGATTATCACATCGCTTTGTTTTCTCTGAAATAGCTACAACTCTTTGTTTCAGCTTTTTCAACAATGAGTGCAATTTCTTTATTTTCCAGGTTGTATCTTGCTGTCAAGCTAATCTGATTTTTTTTATTCTTCAGGTTTCCTAGCCTCAAATTCTTCAAATTACTTAAAATCAATCAAATTTTATTTATTTTTAACTCCAGGCAGATTTTTCACTTTGGTTTTCCCTTCTTAATTGCTTTATTATTTCCAATTTTCAAGCCCAATTCTTTAGTAGTAACATAAACTGCTGCATACATGAGCTGGTTTGTTTAAGTAATGTTTCTGTTGGAATAGTCTGGGCAGCTTCATTCACATTCTTCAATAATTTAGCCAAACTTCTCTTATTACCTTGATTCAGTTTTGGCAATGAAACCTTTCCATGGTTTCTACCTGAATCTTAATCTTCTCAGTTAATTCGGCTCTTGCTGTTGGTTCTTCAAGATCTAATACAGCTCTTGCTTCTTGTTCCTCATCCACTTCTCTGATTTCCTTCCTTTTCTCCACTATTTGTTGCTCTACTTCTAAATTATCTCTTTAATCAGTTATACCTGAGCCTTGATATTGCACTGCTCTGCTTGCAATCTCTTGTAATTAGTGAAGAGCTTATGCTTCAAGATAACACGCCTCTGGTCCATAAATCTTTGTTCATTGATTTCCATATCCAGGTGATTCTTCTTCCAAATCTTGAACATGCGCTGCTTATTGTTGTTGTTGATCGCACAGTCAGCCAGATGTTCAGGCTGGGTTTGGCATTTTTGTCCACCTATTAAGTTCTTACTAAGGACCTGGGATAGGCAGATCTGGATGTTTGATGGTGTTAATAGATATTGCGCAGGGTGGAAGCTTTTCTGAGTAAAGTCACTTTTTGCGATTAATTGATGGCGAATTTGTCAATGCCAATGGTGTTCAAGTGGTGCTCTAACTGTTTTGGGATTGCATTCCATCCAAGGCGTCTATTACTATTTGTACTATTTTTGCCACAGTCATTCTATTTCTATTTGTAGGTCTTTGTATTTTGTTATCTTCTCCAGTTCTTTTTCTTCTGCTCTGCTGTCTCCAGGCACTATCACAATCACTATGGAGACTTTTTTTGTCTTTCTTATTGACAATTGTTAGGTCTGGGGTGTTATGTGGCAGGTGCCTGTCTGTTTGAATTCTAAAGTCCCAGAGCAATTTAACTTCTTCATTTTCTGTGACTTTCTCTATTTTATGGTCCCACCAAGTTCTTGTTTGCAGGCAAATGATATTTCTTGCAGATCTTTCAATGCATTATTGTTGCTACTTTATCATGCCGCTGCTTGTAGTCAGTCTGTGCAATCTTCTTGCAGCAGCTTACAAGGTGGGTCACTGTTTCTTCAGCTTCTTTTCATAGGTGGCATGTACTATCTGTTGCCATCTTCTCAATTCTGGCTTTGTATGCATTTGTCCTTAAGGCTTGATCTTGTGCAGCTAGAATTAGTCCCTTGGACTCTTTCTTCAACTTTCCTGCTCTTAGCCATTGCCAGGTCTTATTATTATCCGCTTTCCCTGCTCTTTTTTAAAATATATTGGCCGTGTAGTGCTTTGTCTTCCCATGCTTCCAATTTGTTCTTCATTTGGTCTTTCTTGTAGGCCACTTTAGTTTCTCCAGTAGTCAGTTAGCCTTCCTGGCATACTAACTTCAGTGCATCTTCTTCATTGTCCTTCAGATATTCTTCCAAAGCCCTTTTTTCTTCTTCAATCATCTGATGTATTTGCAACATTCCACGCCCACTTATTTGCCTGGGTAGGTAGAGTCTGTCAATGTCGCTGCGAGGATGAAAAGCATGATTCATTGTCATTATTTTTCTGCTCTTCCTACCCATTGCATTTAGTTCTGCTCGAGTCCAGTCCACTATTCCTGCTGTGTATCTAATGATTGGAATTGCCCAGGTGTTGATTGCCTTGATGGTATTTCCTCCATTGAGTTTGGACTCTATTGAGTTTGGACTCCATTGAGATCTTCTTCACTCTTTTGATGTATTCACCTCTAATCATTTTCTTGACTTCAGTGTGCTTGAAGGATACCCAGGTATTTGTAGTAATATTTTCATGCAGACTCTGGGGCATCTTGATTCCTTCAGTTTTCACCATTTTTCCTTGTCTGATAATAAGTGTGGCACATTTGTCCAATCCAAACTCCAATATCTCCAATATCTTGGCTATATATGTGGAGTGTTGAGCAGCGATTCTGTTTCAGATGGTGTTTCTCCATACAGCTTCAGATTGTCCATGTAAAGGAGGTGGGACAGTCTGGCAGATGATGATGATAATTACTATTAGTATTATTGTTGTTGTTGTTATTCACATTAAAAAACTATAAAAGGCAGCTAAAAATATAATAGGCAAATGGATGTTAATAATAATGGAACTATTATAATATTCTCTAGTTCTGTGGGATCCCCAGGCTTGATGGTAAAACCAAATCTTAAAGGACATTTGGAAAATATGAGCAACCTAAACTCGGGGGAGGATATTCTACAACATGGGTGCCATAGACAAGAAGGCCCATTGCTTAGTTCAAAATGACAGAACTTGCAGCATACCTTCTCTACTAGATCTGCTGGGACAGAAGTATATAACTGGGTAAAGTTTGATCCCTCTAATAATCTGGTCCCATGTATGGCTTTAAAGGTCAAGGCTAGCACACTGAATTGGATCTGGAAATAAATTACTAATGCATCTTACAGAGCAGAGGGGTAACGTGTATTCTACAAGGAATACACATAACTGCCTACATCATTCCATTTTGAAGTTTCTGGGTGGTCTTGAAGGGCAGTCCCACGTAGAGTGCATTACAATAATCCAACTGGGATATGACTAGGGCATGAGTGACCATGAGGAGGGCCCCTCGATCTAGGAATGGGAGCAATTGGCATACAATATGAAGTTGTGCAAAGGGCCTTCTAGTCATGACTACTACCTGCTCCATGAATCCAGAAGGACACTAGATTGAGAACGAAATCTGTTTGAGGCAATGTAACCCCATTCAGATGATATAGTCCCAGAACTGGATGGTCCTTAAACCTAAAACTACTCCATATTGTCAACATTCAGTTGAAGTCTGTTGTTCCCCATCCAGACACTGGGATAAAGCATCCACAGTATTGCTTAATTCACCATGTGTGAAAATCATCCAGTATTATGGGGTCCAGCAATGCTTTCTCAAAGAGGTGGCAGACCAGAACCTCCTTAAGACATAAAGGAACCTTCTCACTCAAGAATTCACCACCATTAGAATCCACTTGCATGCCATTCCCAGTTTAGGGACATGGATTTAAAGACCAAATGGCTGAGCTCACAGTCCTAAGGACCCATCAGCACCAACAGATCCAAATATTTTCCAGATTACCAAACAAGACTTTGCCTCAGAAATTTATTTGGCATTTCAACAAAGAGTATCCAACTGTGAGTGAATTCAAGTGACTTTTACTGCTACAAAGTTGGCTTTAACCCATGTATAGCCAAATTCGTCCCCAGTAGAGTACCAGCAATGCCTAGACTTCTCTTGCTTCAAATCCCTATTTAAACTATAAACCCATAGTTTATGGGAAGAGATGGGTTCCGCAAGAGGTAAGAGATCACATACAGTAGGTGCAATCAGATCCGGAGCTTCAGATGCCACCCTGTTCCAAGTGATAATCAAGCCGTCGGATGTAATGTTTAGCAGACCAGCAAGAATTCCAAAACTCCCTCCAAAACTCATCTGAGTCTATTAATTTGCCAGAGGTAAACCAATCTATGTATGTTCTATAGAGGTAGTCCTCAACTTACAACAGTTCATTTAGTGACTGTTCAAAGTTACAACAGCACTGAAAAAAGTGACTTATGACCATTTTTCAGTTACAACTTTTGTAACACCCCCATGATCATGTGATCAAAATTCAGATGCTTGGCAACTGGTTCATACTTTTGACCATTGTGTACCGAGGTCATGTGATCACCTTATGCAACCTTCTGACAAACAAAATCCATTGGGAAGCCAGATTCACTTAACAACCCGGTTACTAACTTATCAACTCACTTAACAAATGTCTCGCTTCACAACAGAAATTTTGGGCTCAATTGTGGTCATAAGTCGAGGACTACCAGTATTGAAGGAAACTTGACTGGAAGATGAACAAAGTTTTAAAACTGGAAGAAAAAGTATTAATAACTATACTATGCTGATGACACTATTCAACAGTTGCAAATACAAATGATCTGCAAATTCTATTAATGAAATTCAAGAAGCACAGAGAAAAACAGAACATTAAATATAAATAAAACCAAAATTAATATATGACATCAAGTATAACTATCAGTGTTAGAACTGAAAATTAAGATATGAAGTGGTGGATAGCGTCTACTTTTTTAGGATTGGCTATTAATAGTGGGACTGAGAGTCATATTAGCACCTGCAGTGTAGCAATAAAGGTCATAGAAAGACACTCAAACACCATGTTGTGTCTACACCTACAAAAATAAGATTGTGCATATAATGGTCTTTTTTTGACGTCCTATGGAATAAAAACATGGATTTTGAAAAAAGAGGATATAAAAAGTATTGATAAAAATTCAAAAAGCTTTTTGAATTTTGGGATTTGAGAATACCAATACTATCGATAACTAGGCAAACAAATAAATGAATTATAGAACAAATTAATCCAGAGTTTTTTATTTGAGCAACAAATGCTCATAGCTCAAATTATCATATTTTGGACATATAATGTGAAGTCTTAGATTTCTTGAGAAGTGAGTGGTGCTGGGAGAGAAGAGGGAAAAAAAGAGAAGAAAACAAACAGCAGCAAGATGGATGGACTTGATTGCAATACTGCTAAGTATAACACTGAAAGTATTGAAGAGCCAATTTGGAGATAGATCATTGTGGAGAAGGTCTATTTATGTGGTTACTAAGAGTCAACACCAATTTGATGGCATATAATTATAATATATGTCTGTATTCATGTTTGCACATCATTTGTGAACCACCAATTCCACATGGATATATACAGATTGATAAGCAATTCATCACCCATTAAGCATTTTAATTTTCTGTCAGACCTACTTTGGAACCTTTAATTAGATTTTTAACTTAACTGATCATATGTTGCTTTAATGTGGCATATTTTCACAAAATTCATCATAAAATATATTTTTTAACTTTGAAAACTAATAAAGTATTTGTAAATATATATATATATATATATATATATATATATATATATATATATATATATATATGACCTGCAATTCTTTTCTTATTGAACATAATGAAATATCTTTCTGAGTATTAAGACTGTGCTATTTGATTATTGTGGGAGTTTACACATCTTACTTTGTGGAAGGTTTTGAACTTCCTACTTGTCCATGTTCATCTTGCTTTAATCCCGCAAGCAGAGCATCTCGTGAGCAATGCTTATCCTGTTTGAGAAAGAGAAAGTAGCATTGTTACATCATACTGGAATTAATTAAATCTGACTGGTGAACTTGTATAACCACTAGGGATTGTACACATCCAAATGAATGAATGGAGACTACCTGAATGGACAGCATCACAGGAGATTTTGTATACTGTCCAGTCAATATGGATAATCAGCAACATAAATCAAAGAGAGTGAATTTTTAAAAATCATTTTGTACATTAGGTTAATAATACACATAGCTTTGTTATTTTACTGAAAAATGAAAATAATAGGAGTTAGATGATTTTGGAAAACAATCTTCTAGCTAATTGCAGAATACTTGAAAATCCTGCATTTACTGGAAACGTTTGATATATTATGTCACTATTAGCAGTTTAAAAAACTTAGATACAATTATATTTTAATCTCATATCAAAAGGAACTGACTGTCCAATTGTACACAGTTGTAGATCTCAATAAAGTCAAAGGAGACTACTCTCAGGTAAGTGGGATTACATTCAGAGAGAAATTTAATAGCATTCATATCTTCAGCACAAGCTTTTATTAATAATAAATTATCAACTGTAATTAGACTCTATTCTTATAGTTAAAGTATTAATCATTTAATAATCTTTTAGTATTTTTTAAATCTTGTGCTTGCTTTGATTCTCTATACAGTATTTGTACCAGATACCAATAGAAAGTAAATACCGGTATCATTTTCCTCTCTACTAGCCTAAAAATTCAAAATGAAAATATCATTCCAGAGTCTTTCACTGGTGGACAAAACATATGTACATAATTCTTACATAATACTGTGTTTTACAATAATCCTGTCTTATTTTCACCTTCAAAACACTGTATGATTATTGACTGAGAAATCCAATACTTTCTTTTATTACTCAATTCATTCCTTTTGACATTGTTCCTAAACAGCAATTACCATGGACCGGTAGGCTACTTTTAGTTTATTACAAACTCTTTCTAGATATTTATGGAGACTCGGATGCAGGGGTAAAATTCTCCTGGGTTGGACCGGATTGCCCGATCCGGTAGCGATGGAAGCAGGTGGTTCGGAGAACCGGTAGCAAAAATCCCTGCCCCCCCATTGCCCAGCTGAGCCGCGCAATCATCAGAAGCTTTTTTAAAAAAATTTTAAAAGCATTTTATCTACAACCTCTTTGGCTGAAAAAATGCTTTTAAAAGTAAAAAAAAAAAAAGCCTGATGATGGCGCAGCTAAGCTGGGATCATCAGAGGCTTTAAAAGCATTTTTTTTACAACCTCTTCAGCCAAAGAGGTTGTAGAAAAAATGGTTTTAAAAGTAAAAAAAAAAAAGTTGGCCACGCCTATTCAATCATATTACCCACCACCACCACCAAGCCACGCCCACAGAACCGGTAGTAACAAATTTTACATTTCACCACTGCTCAGATGTTTATTATTCCTATTTCTAAAAATAAGAAGCCCAATAAAATTTTATACCAAATGTCTGGCTCTTCTTCAGCACTCCAGAAATTTCTAAAACACATTTTTTTATTTATATAAAAATTGTCTATAAAACCCTAGAAAAGGAATGAGAAATTTCTACCTGTAGGTGGGTAATGAAGGAAAACCTTTGTCTCTGGAAAGGTTCACAGCCCTCCCACAAACACTGTCCAGGGTAGACATCTTTTCCTCCATGCTCAGTTGCAGCATGGTAGAAAACTTGGGATGGTGTCTGAAACCACCTGGAAAATGGAAAGAATTTTAATTTTACAGAAAACAGTGTATTCTTTTGCAATCAATTTTTTATCTAGTTATTACTTATAAATCATCAAAAACAAAAGTTACTTAAAAGTGGCAAACTAAAATTATTCAAGGGTTCTATTTACATTTTCAAGAGCTACCTGCACAAGATTTCTATAAAGGAAAAGGCAGCCCTTACACAAATATATAAATAAATGGAAATGAAATATTTTATATATTTTTATTAGGTAGTAGCTTATAAAGACTTCCCATATCACCATGACAGTATTAAAAGCTTGTAGCACTGACTAGTTGTCAGGTCCACCACTGTGTCCTGCCTTTCTGTTGGAAAGTGGGGGAGAAGGCTTGCTGGCATTTTCGCATGCTTTTGCTTTAACCGCTTGGGAATTAGGGAGGGGGGATTGTCTTTGGAGATGGAGGAGATTCCCTTCCAGCCGGTTCCAGCCTGATCTCAAGGTCGTTGTGCCCTAAGGGTGAACTGTTGTCTGCCTAGCAGCTCAGCATTCTCAAAACAACCTTGCAGCATCACATTGGCTGCCGGTGGACTGGTTAAGGGGATTGGGATGTGGTGGTTCAGTGACTAAGATGCTGAGCTTGTCAATCAGAAGGTTGGCAGTTCAGCAGTTCGAATCCCTAGCGCCATGTAACAGAGTGAGCTCTAGGTACTTGTCCCTGCTTCTGCCAACCTAGCAGTTCGAAAGCATATAAAAAATGCAAGTAGAAAAATAGGGACCACTTTGGTGGGAAGGTAACAGCGCTCCGTGCGCCTTTGGCATTTAGTCATGCCGGCCACATGACCATGGAAATGTCTTCGGACAGTGTTGGCTCTTTGGCTTAGAAACAGAGATGAGCATCATCCCCAGAGCCGGAAACGACTAGCACGCATGTGTGGGGGAACCTTTACCTTTGAAAGGTTTGCTTTGTGCTTCACACGGGACTTTTCAGATTCCACCTTGCTTTCCTGTAATCACTTTCTCTCAATAAGAGTTCTTTTGATTCAACTTAATGGATTCAAAGAGTCTTACTTTCCTGAGAGAGCAGCTTGGTCAGGTTCTTACATTAGGCGGAATCTGCAAAGTTGGTCAACCCGGAGAGGCACACCACCCTATCATGGATACCATGCACACGATGTCAGCTCAAGGCAGCGACCAGGAGGAAGTTGAGTGTTGGGGGGAAGACTCATCCCGACCACCGCTTGGGCTGGACCTCTCCAAATGTACGGAGGAGGTGGAGAGCCTGGGAGACTCATCAAGACCCAGGTGGTCCATTGGAGTTGGAAAGAAGGAAGACTGGGAAGGAAAAACCAAAGGGGTTACCATCACCCAAGGTAGCCAAGGCAAGAAAGACAACCAGAGCTGAAAGAGCTTGAGAATGAGGTAGAGGAAGGCAGAGAACTCGACCATGCTGACCTAATGAAGCAAGCCATGCAGTTCATGATGAATGCCTTCCAAACCCTGAAGGCATGTGAGGCACATGCCACAGCTGCTACCAGCGATCCCAGCAAATCCAAGAGGATGAAGATGGGGAACGAGCCCCGGCACTAGATACCAGAGTGCGTGTTTCAGAAACACTGGCAGCTGCCTCAACTGCTGCAGCTGCCCAAGTGGGAACTGTCCAGGCAAAGCAAAGCAAGGACCCGGAAGGCCCTACCCCTTGGTGTGAAGTTCGATGGAGATTCCCAGCGTTGGGATACTTCCTGGCCCATATTGACATACATGCAAAAATATGGGCAGGAGATCCCTACTGAGGGTGCCAGGATGAGAATCATCATCCTGGCACTGGAGGAGGCCGCAGCCCACTGGATAATGACCCTCCACAACATGAATGGACCAGAGCTGAGAAACTTATGATGGCGCATTGTTAGCAGTTCAAAGACCCCCAGGTGATCGCAAAGGGAGGGACCATATCAAAACCCTGCATCAAAGTCACAGAGTGGTGGTGGAGTACACTGAGGAATTCTGTGACCTGGTATGCCAACTTAACAACTAGCCAGAGGATAACCTCATCAGTTGTTTCAATGATTGGCTGAACGATGATCTGTACAACACCTGCGTCTCGAGGAAAGCCCGTGCCACCCTTCATGACACGTACATTCTGGTCAAAGAGGTGGAGATTAATCAAGCATGCAACAACTACCACAACTACCACTCGACCTGACATGGAAGAAATTATCCCTGGAGCAGGTGAAACAACAAAACCTGCAAGCATGCTCTAGGGCCCCTGGGAAAAGCCACCAAGGCCCTGCAGCGGGCCAGGGAAACAGCACTGATGGGAGTGGAGGTCAGGTTCACCCCATCACCAAAACAATATGAGGGAACTCCAGCCCCACCAGCTGACAGTCATGGGCTGATCGACACTGATGACCCCCTGGTAAGTGGCCCGGTCACACCAGTGACACTTCCCATAGAGCTACATTTCCAAGCCTCAGGTTTAAAAGCCACATTTGCAGGCCCTGCTAGACTCAGGCTGCACCAGATGCCTGGTTAACCCAACCCTGGATGAAAAATTGAGGGGGCTGAAAGTACCCATCATATTTTGCCAACTAGATGGATCGGCAGCAGGAGGCATCCCAGCGACATTTGTTACCGAATCTATAGAAATGCGGATGGGGGCTCACATAGAAACTTTAAGTGTCATAGTGGCCCCAGGGATGGAACGGCCCCTGGTATTGGGGCCGGAGTAGCTGAAGAAGTGGAATCCTTACGTTAATTGGAGAAGGGGGCTGCTAAAAATCCGAACGAGTCGGCCTCCCTGAGCGCAAGTTGGAATCTGGAAGGCAGCCTCCCCATGGCAGGAGATTGGGGCAGTAGCGCTGGGATGAGAAAAGGACCTCCCCACTATTCCCAAAGAGTACTGGGACCTAGTAGAGGTGTTAAGCGAAAAAGGTTCAGATGAACTTGTCCTTCACCCTCGACCGATTGTGCTATAGAAATCCTTCCGGTGGTTAAATTGCCTAAGCCAAAACTGTATTCAATAACCCCTAGGGAGTTGTTCATTGACAAAATCCTTGCCCATGGATTCATTGAAGCGGTCCGACCCTAGGTGGCAGCTCCTGTCCTCAACTGTGAAAAGGATGGAATGCTTTATCTATGCGTGGATTATAGGGGTTAAACACTATTTGTGTAAAAAACGTCTACCCCTGCCCCTGATGAAAACATGCTAGCTGATTTGGCCAAGGGCAAAATATTCACCAAACTGGACCTATGAGAAGTCTACTATTGTGTGAGAATTAGGGAGGGGGATGAGTGGAAGACCGCATTCAACTGCTCTTTGGGATGCTTCCAATTTAAAGTCCTCCCATTCGGCTTCCAGGGCACCCCAGCAGTGTTTATGCAGTTAATAAATGAGGTCTTACACCAGCACCTGTATAAGAGAGTACTGGTGTAGCAAGACGACATTTTAATCTACACCAAAACAAAGGCGGAACACGTGAAACTAGTGAGGGCTGTAGGTTAGAGAGAAAGAAAACTGCAGGCCACCAAACTGTATGCCAAACTTTACAAGTTTGAATTTCACCAGAGAATGATAAGACTATTTGAGTTATTGCAACTCACAAGAAAGCATTAAAATGGACCCCCCAAAAGTCCAAGCGGTGCTGGATTGGGCTCCACCCTGAACCAGAAAGCAACTACCATGTTTCTCCAAAAATAAGACCCGATCTTATTTTCTTTTGGGCTTGAAAATAAGCACTTGGGCTTATTTTCAGGGAGGTCTTACGTTTTTTGACATGCAGGAGGCGGCGAGCGCAGGGACTGACAGGAGTGAGAGCACAGCTGCCACTTGCCCCACCCTCTGCTTGCACGTGGCTGCAACGACCCAAGCTTTTGGCATGCCTTGGCCTCCACCCACCCTGCCTACTGACCCAGCTGCTGCAGGGACATTTCTCGGCTGTAGCGGGCACTGTGGCTGCCCATGCTGCTGCTGGCCTTGCAGGGGCTCTTTGCCTTCCTACCAGGGTGGGTGGAGGCAGGGGCATGCCAAGAGCTTGGTCCTGATTGAGGCTGCGGGCAAGCAGACAGTGGGATGGAGAGGAGGGGGCTGGCGGTAGTTGTCGAAACATTTTTCGCCCAGAGGGAGTCTGCCTCTTTTCTCATGTTAGAAATGAAAAGTAGCTTGAATCAGCTTGCCCTGAGATGCCTAAAATAACTTCCACTTCATGGAAATGCCCGAAAGGGAGGTGTGATTGTTGCATGGCGGGCAAAAAAGGTGTACACGGGGCAGGAGTGGGAGGAGAGAATCGGACACTTGACTGAGAAAGTTGCATAATCAAGTTTTCATTTGTTAATCAAGTCCCATTTTTCTTATGGCGGCTGCGACGGAAATCGATAAGAGGCTGCCTAGAGCAGCGGTGTCAAACTCGATTTCATTGAGGGCTGCATCAGGGATGTGTTTGACCTCTGAGGGCCGGTGGTGGTGGTCGGAGTTCGGCATGGTAATGGTGGGTATGGGTGGGTGGGTGTGGCCATGGTGAGCATTTAACACAGGCTCAAGATGCGTTTTTTCCTTCTTTCTTTCCACAGTTCTTTACTATAACCATTTTCCTATCTTTCCTACCAGATATTATTGGCAAACATTTATTACTTATTCTTCATATTCCACTAAACGTTTTATTTCTAAATTTATACCCTACGGTTTAATAGTAAATTGCTTTTCCAGGCAGAAAAGCTATTTATACTATTGTGTTGTAGTCTGCCAGCGGCCTGAAGAGCTGGCAGCAGAGTTGGACAGTGAGGAGGTTGGGAAGGAACATGGGCTAGTCCTGGAGTCTGGGGAAGGCTCGGATGAGGGCTCTGCACCGGAGGCAGAGAGGGGGCCAGGGCCACCTGGAGTTATGTGCTGCCTCTGGAGCCTCCAGAGACAGACATCAGCGAGGCAGAGGAATAGGGGGAGCCTGTTCCCAGTGCGTGCATGTGCAGAGCTGCCAGAAGGTAAGAACAGTTAAGACAAAAGGGACGACTCAGGAGTAGGGCTTGGAGTTGATTGGCCCCTCCATAAAACATAAAGGAGGAGCAAAGGCACGTGAGCCTTTGCAGGAAGCAACTTTGTTCGTTCTGGTCAGTTTAAATTCTGAAGCTCCGTTTTCACTCTGTGCTCTGTGTGGCCTTGCAAAACTAATTGCCAATTAGGTCTTTGGCAGTGTGTCAAGGGAGATAAAAGTGGGTGCTTATCAGCTTTATCCTGAAGGGCTGTGGCAGACTTCTGTCGGACTCTTTATAAACTATTTGTGACTCATTACAGGCTGTAAATGAACAGAATTCCCAACCGTTGAAATAAAAAGAGGGTTTTTAGGACTAATTGTGTGCCTTTTACTGTCTCAGAAAGCCTACATCAGAACACTATTATATTTTTATTATTCAACTAATAATAAAAATACGATAGGATAACTAATATGATAATACAAGATCTAAGAGCAGAGGTAAATTTCCAGGACAGTAATTAGAAATGGCTGTCAATTATAGATAGAGAATAGAATATAGAATACAAAATACAAAATAGATTGTTGATTGTAGATTAAATGGACCTACACTATGTAAAATCTGGCATTAAACTGTATTATTAACATAGGATGTTGCTTGTTTTCTATCCAGATCAGACACTTACTTGAGGCCACATAATTGTAATCCAGTCCAAGCCAATCCTCCTGCAGCATTATCCCAGCCTAAAATGGGTCGCACGGAGGCCCCAGGTGGCCCTGCTGTGACCCGTTTGTGGTGTCCACTGCCTCCTGCAGCAATCTCCTGGCAGAAAACTCGTGCGGCACCCCCATGGCCCATTTTGGCCGACAGAGACACAGCAGGCAGGTCCTTTGATACTTCCAGGCTGGCCCTGTGGGCCAGATTTAAGCATCCTACAGGCCAGATCTGGCCCGCGGGCCTTGAGTTTGACACCCCTGGCCTAGAGCAAACTCAAGAGCCTTTTGTCCCCTCCTCATTTTGAAAACACCTTTCCACGTTCCCCATCCTCCTTGACTCCAAGGAGAAAAGGGTGTGTGTGTCAAACTTCCCCCCCACACTTAATCCAGGCTTCTCCTGGGCGGACTCCAGATTCCCTCCTGGGGAGGGGAGACGGCTTGCTCTCCCTGATCTCTTTAGCCCAGCCCCAAATCTGAGGCAGAAAAGAGGGCTGACAGGGGGGTCTCCCTCTGGAGACTGCTGGCTCCTTTCAAACTTTTCCCATCACACTCTCTTATCTTGCTACTAGTATAAGCGACTACCAGTAGGAAGAAAACAGAAAGGGCAGCAGGAGCGCCTATGCACAAGACACACACATTTCTGTATTTTCTATCCTTATGCACCACAGATCAGTCCCAGGTTCTCACACCCTCGCAGCGGGCTTTAGATGAGGCCCCCTTGCCCACCCTCCCTGCAACGAGTGGCAAACAAGTCTGTGTACAAGTCTATAGCTCCCATTTCATTCATAGGCTTCCCCAGAAGCACAGATGCTTAAGGAGAGGCAGGCAGCAAAACTGGAGAGTGAGAGGGGCACTCAGATGTGAGTGGCAAGCAGAATTCACACACGGATCTTCTCACTGCACTGAAAATATGCAGCGATTGCCGTATCTTTCACCGGCCGGGTTGTGTATCTATTTGCTGACAACCTTCAAATTGCACTCTTCTTGCACGGGAAGAGCTCCGCTCTACACACACACACACATTTACACTTAGTGAAAAATGAAAAGATATGCACAGGAATCAAGAGGCTTTCTCTCTCTTCACCTACCCCCAACAGTACGCTGCTACATATAGATCGGAACAGGCCTCCCCCCCCTCCCTTCTGCAAAAGAGACACAATACATGCTACACATTCAAGTAGTATATCCCACTGCAGTCGACCCTGGTGCTTCCTTCCCAAGCCATTATTCTCTTTCCCGAGGGATCCCCTTAAACAAAATAGAGTGACCACTGGGATGGATTATTTCCGTCTGCTCCTCTCACCTGACATCCTAAATCTTTGTTGCGGCACCCTTTTTCATCCCCTCCCTGGCATTCCTGGGGAAGTTTCAAGAATTCCCTGGCCCCGGCTCACCAGCAGTGGGGCAGAACGCCGCAAATCACCCATCCCCACCCCCGTTTATCAATCTGTGGGCGACTGTTGATTGCTCTCTTTATTTCCTGGCTACTTCGATCTCCTTCCTGCCCCCTTCCATTCCCAAAGCCCTTCAAGAATTCGGGGGGGGGAGACAGAACCTGGGTAGAGAAGGCGCCCCGCAAAAGGTGAAGGCACCCTCTTCGTTTGCTTGCTTTTTATTCCTCTTTCACTCTCACACTTAGGGTTTTAGGAAAGATGCCCCCCATGACCCACCCACTTCTCGATCACTTCAGTTATCTGGCCACTTTCCCCAGATTACTTCCATTTCCTTTGCTTGATGTTTTTGGAGTGATTTGCTCCGTTCCCAAGCACCCCGTAGGCAAAAGGAGACTTACTTGATGCATTGGGCACTCCTAACCTGAATGGATTTCCTTGAGGGAGGCAAGGTGCCTTTTGAGGTATCGACTGACCAGAAGAACTTAAGAGGCACTAAAAACTCTACAGAGGCTATCTCTTAATCAGGTGCAATGAGTGCAGTACTTTAACTGCTTCAATTTCACATTACGTTCCTCCCAGGGGAAAAAAACTTCCTGGCTGATGCTTTATCCCGAATACGTGAATACAATTGCCCTAAAGCAGAAATAGTCAAAACATCCAGTGAAACATCCCGAGCACAAGCAAAAGAAAAATGATAAATTTGTCTATGGAGTGACAGCCGCACTTAAAACTGCCTTGAAGAATGACAAATGGTTTCAAGATCATGGGAATGTTTGTCCATTCCAGGGTGGACTAGCCTAGGTGGGAACTAAACTATATGCAATGGAGAGCCAGAGGCAGGGAAAAGCCATGACTCCAAGGCCACTGGATATTTTGGCTTTGTAAAATTTTTTCATCTAATTAAGAGACAGTTTTGGTGTCTGTCTCTGAAAAAGGACATTGAAACCTATGTGGCAAGTTGCCCTGTCTGCGCCTCAGCAAAAACTGCAAGGAAAAACCCCAGGACTCCTCCAAATAGTGGCAGAGCCTTTAGCACCCTGGAGAGCTCCATAGATTTTATTGTTGAACTTCTAGAAAGTTCATTGAAAACAGTTATATGGGTGGTAACTGATTTATTTTCTAAGGAAGTACATTTTGTCCCCTGTCAGAAGATTCCTTCAGCATGGGGTTTGGTCATACTATGTTTGCAGTATTTCTATAGACCACATGGAGCACCCCAACGTATCATCTCAGACAGAGGGGTGCAATTCACCTCTAAGTTTTGGAGGGCATTTCTTAACCTACTTGGGACTGATCAGGGGCTTAGCTCAAGTCATCACACCCAAACTAATAGGGGGAGTGGATGTGCGAATTCAGTGTTGGAACAATATCTTAGGTGTTATATCAATTATCAGCAAGATAACTGGATGAATTTGTTGCCTTTTATTGAAGTGGCATATAATAATTCTGTGTATAGTAGTACAGGATTCACTCCTTTTAGAGTGCTACTGGACAGAACTTCAATCCTATGCCTGAATTGCCCCTCAATGACCTCACAGTTGCATCACTGAAAGAGTGGGTCTCCCAACTGCGAAATACGTGGTCGGTGGTGAAGAAGGTTCTGGCAGATGCATGTGAAGTTTATAAGAAGCAAGCCAACAAGAAGCATGAGAAACCCAAGCTGTTTAAGATTGGTGACCTTTCCACTCACTTCCTGCAGTCTCTCTAACCATCAAAGAAACTGGGACTCAAATTTGTGGGGTCCTTCCAATCAAACGCATTATTAACCCCATACTGTAGAATTAGACTTGCCATTTGACAAGTTCACCCTGTGTTTCGCTGCAGCTTATTGAATCTCCTCCCCGTCTGCCTGTTTCTCTCTCTCTCTTTCCCTCCCTCCCTCTCTCCCCTCTGAGGGGGGGAAGAAACCCCTGAACTGATGCTGGGTGGTGGGAATCTGATGTCCATAGGCTGATGAGCCTAGGAGCAGCGTGCCTACGCTCAGCTGGCCGGCGGGGAGGTGGGGCATCCCAATGCAGACAGCTCTGCAGGAAAACCAACTGACATCTGGGAGGCCAGAACGAACTGAGACGATGCAGGGTCGCATTGTGGCTCCGCATTGTAATGGGCTTCAGGAGGAAGGGACCCCATCTCTCCCATTGTGAAGCACGCAAGTGAAAAAGTTCACTCAATCAATTCCAACTTCATGAGAAGTTGGAATTGATTGAGTGAATTTTTTTTTAGTCCCACAAACAATGGAGCTAGGCTGGGGAAATGGCGCGCATGCAACCTCTGGCACACGTGCCATCAGTTCTCCACTATGGGCATACGGAAACCTTCAGTACTTGGTGGTCTGGAAAGATTTCCCAACAGCTGAAAATGAATGAGTTGACCATCACTATGTTAGAGCCCCTAAACCCATCAAACACTTCCATACTCAGTATCCTGACAAACCCAAATGACATTTTTCTTGTTTTATGTTTTCTCTTTCCCTGTTTGTTTTGTTTTATTCTCCAGGACTAATGTCACTGATCAGAGGGGCAGCTTGTCAGGTCCACCACGATGCCCTGCCATTCTGTTGGAAGTGGTGGGGGGGAGGCTTGCTGGCATTTCACATGCTTTTGCTTTAACTGCTTGGGAATTAGGAAGGGGGAGTGTCTTCAGAGATGGAGCAGATTCCCTCCCAGCCAGTTCCAGCCTGGTTTCAAGGCCATTGTGCCCTGAGGGAGAACTGTTATATGCCTAGCATCTCAGCATTCTCAAAACAACCTTGTGGCATCACGCTGGCTGCCCAAGGACTGGTCAGGGTGGT
Organism: Ptyas mucosa; assembly: GCA_012654045.1. Taxonomy (NCBI): domain Eukaryota; kingdom Metazoa; phylum Chordata; class Lepidosauria; order Squamata; family Colubridae; genus Ptyas; species Ptyas mucosa. The sequence continues at coordinate 5,615,485 of WNWU01013765.1, read as the reverse complement.
TGGGTTTGGGGAAATGTAAGGTTTGCTTTGTGCTCTACATGGGACTTTTCAGATTCCACCTTGCTTTCTTCACTTTCTCTCAATAAAAGTTCTTCTGATTCAACTTAATGGGTTCAAGAGTCTTACTTTCCTGAGGGGCCAGCTGGGGCAGGTCCTTACACTAGTTATGCAAAGAGAAGTTTGAATGGGAGAAGAAAACCTGTTTAACTAGAGGCATGCAAGGGAAAATATATCCATTTCTCTGGAATCTGAGATACCGTTCCATTACCTGAAATATAAATCTTGGGGGGGAAATCCACTATCTGATTTATATTATTCTTTAATACCTACTCTGAGAAATAGAGCAAATGTCAGTTTTGGAAGACAATTTTGTTTTTGCTTCTAAACTGCCACATATTTTAGCTGGGGAAGTTGGAAGGGGGTTGTTGTTGGAGCAGTAGAAAGTTAGTCATAACAACTTTCAGTACTCAAGGACTTTTGCCTGACTTTTGCCTGCGTCTGATGCAGACTGCCTGAAGATTGTATCCGGTGGAGTGTACCAACATGACATCTCTAATAAATTGGAACTTTGAGGAACCTCAGGCCTTGGAACTTTATTTTGTTGGGGGCGTTCCTTGGAATCCTGACATTAACCCGAATCCCCTAAATAACTAAGCAGCACCCCGAAAGGGGGCTGAATGGGGTGCTGAGCCCCAGCACCAACCTAAAGCTTGGGTGGTGAGAAGACTCAGCGAAGATGGAAGGGAAAGAGAAGATTGCAGAGGGAGCCATGGGAGCACATACCGGAAAGTTTATCGAGACCTGGTATTCTCCTTCTGAAGGTGTGGTATGAGTCCTTGAAGCTGCAGAAGTGATGCAAAGCCTAGGAGCTCGGTCCAGGGAGATGGATTCTGGAAAAAGTTGCCAGCCTGATCCAACTCCAGAGATGGGATCAAAAGAACGATCGCCTGGATGTCGTACTGTATCCAGCCCTCCTCAACCTGCCTTCATGCTACCTCCTGCAGAATTTATCCCCCCAGGTTGGGGATTCTATCCCGGCCAGGGGTGGGTCAACTGCAGGGGTGAAATCTAAAATTTTTTGCTACCAGTTCTGTGGGCATGGCTTAATTAGTGGACAGGGCTTAGTGGTAAGGTGACTGGGAGGGCGTGGCTTGTTGGTCAGGTGAGTGTGGCCAAGTCAATGTCACTTCTTTGCCCTTTTTTAACCTACAAAACACAACACAACACAACTGGCTCATCCACAATATAAAAGCAGCTGTGCTAGACCCAAAACGGCCCCTGCAACAAGCAGGAACCTCACACAGCTACAAAAAGCCCCAAAAACCAACTTTCACACTTTACACACACAAAATTCCGTATACAGCTTTGTGAGATTTTGTGTGATTGTGTAGTTAGAGTGAAACACTACAGAAACACACTAAATCTCAGAAAGCTGCACAAATATTATTTATTTTTATTTTTATATAAAAGCAGCTAAATTTAAAACTTCCTAAACTTTAAATGGCTAGGTCTAAAAAAAGAACTACTAAAAAAACCCCAATTAACTATTTTTTTTTAAGCTCCCAAAGGGGAAAAAAACTTACCCAATTGAACAGGGGTCTCCAACCATGGCAACTTTAAGACTTGTAGACTTCAACTCCCAGAATTCCTCAGCCAGCTTTACTTTGCTGGTGAGGAATTCTGGGAGTTGAAGTCCACAACTCCCTGCCTGCTTGAATCTCAGGGATATTCAGTTGCTTGCTGAGGCAATCGACTGCAGGGATTACAGCAAGACATTGTGACCAGCAGCTAAAGTAAGCAAGCTGAGGGGGGGAAGGGGAGGGATTTTTGCTACCAATTAGCAGGCAGAGCCATTTAAAAGGAAAAAAGTTTTTTTCTTTTACATGGCTCTGGCGATCCAAGCTGAGTTGCCTGATTAGCAAGCAACTCAGCTGGGATTCAGAGCCATTTAAAAGGAAAAAAGGGCTCTGATTATCGCGTGGTTCAGCTGGGCATGGGGGGCGGGGGCAGGGATTTTTGCTACAGGTTCTCTGAACTGCCCGCCACCATCAGTACCTACTCGCCTGAGCTGGTCTGAACTGGGAGCATTTCACCCTTGGTCCCGTGCCAGTGGATGCCAGCATCTGCTGCTCCCCCGCTTACGGGATCATCATGGGCCCAATTTGCCCCAACAATCCCAGCACTGTCGTGGGGTCTGATCCAACAGCCAGCAGCGCCACAGGTTCCAGTTCAGCCAACGCCATTCACCCCGCCTCCAGTCGCTGTGGTGATTCCGCCAGCAAGGGCCCCACCACCAGTTTATTTATTTTTATTTATTTATTTTATTTTATTTTTGATTTATATACCGCCCTTCTCCCTGAGGACTCAGGGCGGTGTACAAAATTAAAAAACATGTAATACAAACAATAAAAACAATTAAAAATATATATAAATTATGGTTTCAATTTAAAAAAATTTTAAACCCCTATAAACATTTAAAATAATTCTTAAGCCAGCCCGGCTTGTTTGAAAAAGTGGGTTTTAAGGGCACGGCGAAAGGCGCTGAGGTCTGGAATTCTCCTTAACTCTGGGGGCAGCTGATTCCAGAGGGTAGGTGCCCCACAGAGAAGGCTCTCCCCCGGGGGTCGCCAGCCTACATTGTTTGGCTGATGGCACCCCGAGGAGGCCCTCTCTGTGGGAGCGCACGGTTCGGTGGGAGATCGCTTGTGGCAGTAGGCGGTCTCGTAGATACCTAGGCCCTATGCCATGGAGCGCTTTAAAGGTGATAACCAACACCCGGAAGTGCACCCGGAAGACCACCGGGAGCCAGTGCAGCTCGCGCAGGAGTGGTGTTACATGGGAGCATCACATTGCTCCCATCACTACCCGCGCGGTCGCATTCTGGACCAGCTGGAGCCTCCGGGTGCTTCTCAAGGGGAGCCCCATGTAGAGGGGTGAGAGGTGACAAGGGCATGAGTGACTGTGCACAGGGAATCCCAATCAAGAAAGGGCCGCAACTGGCGAATCAGGCGAACCTGACAAAAAGTCCCCCTGGTCACAGCCGTCAGATGATCCTCTAAGGACAGCTGTCTATCCAGGAGGACTCCCAGATTGCGAGCCCTTTCTGTGGGGGCCAAAGACTCGCCCCCAATAGTCAGCGATGGAGTCAACTGACTATATCGGGATGCCGGGAGCCACAGCCACTCAGTCTTGGAAGGGTTGAACCTGAGCCTGTTCCTCCCCATCCAGATCCACACAGCCTCCAGACACTGGGACATCACTTCAAGGGCATCGTTGGGGTGGTCTGGGGTGGAGATGTACAGCTGGGTGTCATCAGCGTACTGATGGTATCTCACCCCAAAACCACGGATGATCTCGCCCAGCGGCTTCACATAAATGTTGAACAAAAGGGGCGAGAGGACCGATCCCTGTGGCACTCCACAGATAAGAGGCCTCGGGGTCGTCCTCTGCCCCCCTGCCAACACAAACTGCGACCGGTCGGAGAGAAAGGAGGAGAACCACCGCAACATGGTGCCTCCCACCCCCAACTCTTCCAACCGGTGCAGCATGATACCATAGTCGATGGTATCAAAAGCCGCTGAGAGATCTAATAGGACCAGAACAGAGGAGCACCCCCTGTCCCGAGCCCTCCAGAGATCATCAACCAACGCGACCAATGCCGTTTCTGTGCTGTGCCCAGACCTGAAACCCGACTGGAACGGATCTAGATAGGATGTTTCCTCCAGGAAGTGTGGAAACTGTCGCACTACCACGCTCTCAACAACCTTCGCCATAAAGCGAAGGTTGGAGACATGACGAAAGTTGGCCAATACTGCTGGATCCAGGGACGGCTTCTTGAGGAGAGGCCTTACCACCGCCTCTTTCAAGGCAGTGGGGAAGTAATCCTCACTCAACGAAGCATTGATAACACCCTGGAGCCAGCCTCGTGTGACCTCCCGGGAAGCCAGTACCAACCAGGAGGGACATGGGTCCAGTGAACATGTGGCCGCACTAAGTCTCCCCAATATCCTGTCCACATCATCGGGAGTCACCGAGTCAAACTCTTCCCAAGTAACATTCTCAAGACTGTTCCTTGCCACCCTGTCCTGATCTACCCAGTCGGAGTCCAAATCCCCCCGGATCTGAGAGATTTTGTCATACAGGTATTGTCCAAACTCCTCCACCCTGCCTTCCAAGGGATCCTCCTGCACTCCCCGATGGAGCAGGGAGCGGGTCACCCTGAACAGGGCGGCTGGACGATTCCCTGATGATGCAATAGAGGTGGAAAAGTAATTAAGAGTTAAGAGCAACGTTTGATGGTAAGCCTACCAAATTGGCCTATTTCCTCAGCCAAGTATGGGCTCATATAGATCAGTATGGAAAGCAATACGAAACAGATCGCAACTTGGTATCTGCGATCTCGGAGGGGATGAATGAGGGAGATGCTGCTGACTGGATAGCCCAGCTGCATAATGAGGAGATTGCTGAATTAAATGATGTGGAAGGTTTTGTAGAGCTGCTCTGGGCCAGATTTGAAGACCGAGACCGAATCAATGAAAGTGAAGCCGAGATAAAGGTGCTGAGTCAAGGAAATCAACCCATAAAGAACTTCATATGGGACTTTAGACGGGTCGCGGGGAACCTTGGATATTGGCCAAACAGAATACTTCTGCATTATTTTAAAGAAGTCATTGATCAAGAAGTCAGAACTGCCTGTGGAATCCAGGGGGTGCCAGAGTGACTGCAAGACTGGTATACCATGTCAATAGCTCTTGATAGAGAACTTCACCCATGCCACAACCCCTCAGCTGAGAGGCCCCCAGGAAGAACTTTGGCTAGACATCCTCTGACAAACCCCACTGAAACCCCTCCTGCTCAATCTACAGGGGTAATCAAGTGCTACTGTTGCAGACAAGTGAGTCATCGAGCTGTGGAGTGTCTTGCACCTGTGCTGGTTCCACAACTGCGCCCCGTCATGTCAGCCTGAGGCAGAAGGGACCCACGAAAACCCCCGGATGCCAGCAGAATTGCCCGGCAGGCAGTCGAGAATTCCTCTCCCCCTGGAGAGAACGAAGAGACCTTGACCAAAGACTTGCCGCCTGGGCCGGCCAACAATAGCAGTGGCAAAGATGACCCGATGGTAAGTGGGACCATCCACCCCTTTGTGGTCAAAGTCAAGCTGACAGTGCCAGAGACAGGGGTGCATGGAGAGGTAGCAGCAATAATAGACACCGGCTGCACCCATTGCTTAATTAGCCACCCCATTGTTGAGCAGCTAGGCATAAAGACACATCTCTTAAGCCGCCCCATACACTTTCAGCAAGTAGACAGGACCTTAATAGGTGGCACCCCTGCTACATGGATCACTGAGCTTGTCAGATTGGAACTAGGGATCCACACAGAACTCATTTGATTCATAGTAGCCCCAAAAATGGCAGAGTCAATCATCCTGGGACTTGCCTGGCTAGACAAATGGGCCCCTACAATCAAATGGGAAGATGGCTACCAAAAAGTCATGATTGGGGGGGGGGGGGTTTGCCAGCCATCCCTCCTGAAGCCGAACCCACTGAGATGAACCCTCAGGGGCCCCACCAACAAGAGGGGGCCACAACGGCCATTGAAGTCTTACCTGGGTCTCCCTAGGTCCCCAAGGAATACAGGGACCTGGCTGAGGCATTCAGTGAGGAGGAATGCAACATCCTTCCCCCTCATCGCCACACTGACTGTGCAATTGAGATCGAGCCCGGGGCCAAACTCCCTAAACCAAAGATGTACTCAATGACCCCAAAAGGTATGGCTGAGCTGAGGAAGTACATTGGTACTAACCTAGCCCGAGGGTTCATCCAACGTGCAAAATCCAGAGTAGCCACCCCGGTGCTGTTTAAGGAAAAGAAAGATGGGGGGATGAGGCTCTGCGTGGATTTTTGTGGAATAAATGTGGTATGCGTGGAAAACACCTACCCCCTTCCCCTCATGAAAGACCTACTGAACTACCTTTCAAAAGGCAAAGTGTTTACTAAACTTGAGTTGAGAGAAGCCTACTACAGGGTGCGCATAAAGGAAGGGTATGAGTGGAAGATTGCTTTCAACTGCCCATTAGGTAGCTTCCAATTCAAAGTCATGCCCTTTGGTCTCCGAGGAGTTGGGTTACCGAGTGTCGAACGAAGGCATAGAGATGGATCCCGGGAAAGTGCGAGCCATACTTGACTGGCAGGCCCCTCGCACCTGGAAACAGCTGCAAAGTTTCCTGGGGTTTGCTAACTTCTTCCCGCAATTCATCCCAGTCTTCGTGGAAGTGGCCCTGCCACTTACTGAACTGCTAAAGACAGAACCTTCCCCCGTAAAGCCGTGGCTGATGCAGCCGTTAGCCTGGACGCTAAGCTGTCAAAAAGCATTTGAAAAATTGAAACAGCTGTTTACAGAGGAGCCCATCCTTCAGCACCCGGACTCAGATAGGCAGTTCATTGTCCAGCCTGATGCCAGCGATGTTGCAGTGGCTCCTCCAGGAAGACCCTCAAGGGCGGCTGCTTCCTTGCGTGTATGTGTCCAAAAAATTTACAGACACCGAACCGAGATGGGCAGTATGGGAGAAGGAAGCCTTTGCTGTTCGTTGGGCTCTTCTATCATGGCGGCACTTCCTAGAGGGAGCCAAGATCCCCTTTGAAGTATGGTCAAACCACAAAAACCTCGAAGCCTTAAAGACCCCATGACGCTCTCCCCCAAAGAGGTCCGCTGGGTGCAGTACTTCAAGTGGTTTGATTTCAAGCTGAAATACATCCCAGGGGGGAAGAACTTGCTTGCAGATGCCCTGTCAAGGAAACCCCGATATGACAGCCAGAGGGAGGACGTCATCCATGCCATCATCCCGGACATGCAGAGTGCAGCGCAAGTCACTACTCAGAGTCAGGCCAGCAGGCGGACTGATCCCATCGATAGGAAGCTAACTGACAACTTGAAGGCAGCACCATCTACTGATCCACAGCTAGCTGACAATTGAGACACTTTGATGACCCATGATGGACTAGCTTGGAAAGGTTCAAAAATTTACGTCCCCAACAGCATGAGACTCCTGGTGCTCCAGTGTAGCCATGATTCTTGATTGGCTGGTCACTTTGGATTTCTAAAGACCCTTCATCTGATTAGACGACAGTTTTGGTGGCCAAAGATGAAAGCTGATGTGGAGGACTAGGTAAAAAGTTGTGTCACATGTGCCAGCAATAAGACAAGACCGGGGAACCTCCTGGTTTGCTTCAACAGGTAGCTGAGCCCAGCCACCCGTGGGAAGAAATAGCTATGGACTTTATAGTAGAGCTCCTGGAAAGTGGCGGAAATACTGTAATATGGACTGTGATAGACCAGTTCTCCAAACAGGCCCGTTTTATTCCTTGTTCTGGACTTCCCTCGGCTAAGAGATTAGCCAAGATGTTTGTCAAACAGATCTACCGGCTGCGAGTTCCGCAACTGCTGATCTCCAATCGAGGAGTTCAGTTCACCTCTAAGTTCTGGAGGGAGTTCCTGAGGTCCATTGGGTCATCTCAGGGGCTTAGCTCGGTTTTCCATCTGAGTATGAACGGAGCCGTGGAACGTGCTAATGCAATGGTGGAACAGTACATCAGATGTTATGTAGGTTACCAGCAAAATAATTACACATTATTGTAAGCCACTTCTGCGAAAGGAAGCAAGAAGTGGCTTACAATAATGCGGTGCATAGTAGTACGGGACTGACGCCTTTTCAGATTATGAGCGGCATGGAGTTCATCCCTATGCCAGAACTGCCAAGAGAACAGCCTTCTTCCATGATTCTGAATGAATGGATGGAGTCATTAAAGAAAGGCTGGGAGAATACCAAAAAAGCCCTGAATGAAGCGGCCGAAGCATACAAAAAGCAAGCAGACAAACACCGATCTCTCCAACCTCCCTTTCGGGTGGGGAATGACGTGTATCTTTCCACCAAATACTTACGTCTGAGGTTGAAGAGTAAGAAGTTAGGACTGAAATATTTAGATCCCTTCCCCATAGTGAAAGTGATTAACCCAGTGACTGTGCAGTTAAATCTCCCCAGCATAGGAAAATTCATCCTGTTTTCCATTGCAGCCTGTTAAAGCCTGCTGTGGGATCTAAATTGAGACCTCAATCTGCTGCTCCCCCAAAGCTGATTGTGGTGCAGGGTGAGACTCATTATGAGGTGAAGATGATTTGGGACTCTAGATTGCAGAGGGGACATTTGCAATATTTGGTTCATTGGAAGGGGTACCCCTTGTCTGAAGTCACGTGGGTGAAGAGTTGGGATGTTCAGGCAGACACCTTAGTTAGGCAATTTCATGATAAATTCCCTGATAAGCCTAAGAGTCCTCCTGGGGGGTGGGAGAGGGGGTTAATGTGCTAATTGTGTTAACCCCTGACTTCAGTCTTGTCCCAGGATGCGTTCCTTTCCTGAGGGGGCGAAGCCTGTCAGTTTTGGAAGACAATTTTCTTTTTGCTTCTAAACTGCCACATATTTAACTGGGGAAGTTGGGAGGGGATTGTTGTTGGAATGGTAGAAAGTTAGTCATAACAACATTCCATACTCAAGGACTTTTGCCTGCGCCTGATGGAGACTGCCTGAAGATTGTATCCGGTGGAGTGTGAAGAGTTGATTGGACAAGTGATGAACTTGTGGGTGTGGGGCAGGGCTGTGAACTCTGAGCTGGGTGGGGGAAACCTGGAAGCTTTCAGATTTGGGTTTTCCCAGATGTGCCAACATGACATCTCTAATAAATTGAAACTTTGAGGAACCTCAGGCCTTGGAGCTTTATTTTGTTGGGGGCATTTCTTGGAACCCTGACAGCAAAATATGGAGGGATGCAATCATACAGAATTGGGTTGTGTGCTGAAGAGATGTCTGAGGATCAATGATACCCAAATAATTTTATGATTATCTGCAAACATTTAAATATATTTATGTATAATGTATTAATTTATTTGGAAAGGCAAAACTCATGTCGTCTATGAAATGCTTAACAACATTATTCCAAAGTTTCTGAAACAGTAACAAGAGTTTAAATGTAAGACAGTTGAAAAATGTAATGGTAGTTTCTGCTTGGCTTCTCTGGATTCTTATGCAAGATTCCAAATACTCACAGCCAAACACTGGAAATACAAGTACAAAACAAGAGATATTCAAAGAAATTGTACAAAGGATATTAATTATTTTTAAGGAAAAACTATGAATATCTGGATGCTATGGGGTGGTGATAGGTAAAGGGATATGGGTGCTCTTCAGCAAAATACTACCAAATATTTCAGTGATAGAGACCTAAAAAGGAGAAATTATTGGCTCTATAAAGATTTGCTATTTCAGCTAATGGACAGGAACAATTCAACACTGTTTATAGTCTATTGGCCAACTTGACATAAGTTTTGGTTTTAGACAATAAACAAAGTAAGTTGGCCAACTGCCTACAAAATTGTATGTTGCAGAGATAATGAGAATATTTGAATTCCCACATTAGGTGGTTGCTATGCTTTCAGATGTGGGTCTGATTCCTGCATCAGAAAACAACCAACCCCCCCCCCCCCCGAAAAATCCAGCATGTATATAAAGTACAGCCAGTGCTTCAAAGCATTTCAAACTGATGCAGTCAGCAAAAACATATCACATAAACATATCATATAAAACTAATCTTTAGCAAGGATTATGGAAACACTCACTTTTTACAGGATTGCCAAAGACACATGAAATTTTGACCAGGTTTTTTCATTTGTTCTGCATGTGGACTTGATACAGTATATATAGAAGGTGGCAAACTGACAGGTGGACCTTGAACTTGCATTGTTGGTACTGGTATTACAGATGTGCTCTGTGAGAAAATGTTTAAAAAATAAGGATTATTTATATAACAAATTCATACTTTTCCCAACATCCAATGATTTTGCTTTAAAATGTAAATGTCTTACAATTTCATATATGTAAAACCACTAATTATTAAAGAGCTCCATATCACAATTAGCTTTCCATGGTTTTATTTTAACAAGAAGTAGATTGTAAACACTGTCTTTACAGAGTAAAAAATAAATAAAAGTAGAGGTCTATGTGCTATTTACAGATTTGCTCAATAGACTATCTATATCTGCTCTATTTTTACTCAACCCAGAATTAGACACAGTTTTAAGGAAGATTTCCAGATGGCAACTGCTTTTTATGGAAAAAAAAGCAACTGGGCAATTTAAAACATACTGCATAATTTTAACAATATTTTTCACACTAAGCAATTTAAAGCAAAGCTACTGCATTGGTTTTGACTCCATTTAATGCCTGTTAGATATGTTTTAAAAAACCTGAATTAGCAGCTCTTAAGAGCATGCTATATCATTATTTGACATCAATATGCATGCTATTAAACCCATTAATTATGTGTGTGTATGTGCAGGTGTATACACATACACAAAAACAGATACACTGCTGACAATCCCCTGTAGTGGAAAAACCACATAAAATACTTCTTGAAGCACTTCAGATGGCTAATAAAGAGTACTTAAAAATAGCTAAAATCCTGAAAATGTTAAGCTAAAATCCTTTTTCTCTTATTTATGTAACTTTCCAAAGTTTTCTTCATTTACTAATGACAAGTTTCTAACATGGCAGCAATCCCCAACACCACTTGTTTTACATGGTAACAATCTCTGCATTATCAACACATTCATATTGTCACAAAAAATTCCTAAAGCAGTATATCAAATACTAATTAATATAATAATACAACACAACACAATATAAATATAATTTGTAAACCTCTTGCACTAAACTGCTGTAATTTAGTATGAAAGCTTGACTGGTTATCAATAGATTATTGAAGGTATCCCAGTATGAATTACGGTCTTCAGAAAGAACATTCAATTTACAGACCTGATCATTATGTTTATGGGCTTCATAGCTTTATATACAGAACAGTACCTAAAATTCTTGCAACTATGCATTTGCTTTCTGCCACTAAACTCAACCAAATCAAGTTGAAGCAGCCAATGAGTTGGAGCTTCCTGGATGTTGCCAATTTGCTTTACAAATGGGTAAAGTCTTACTAGCACTTCCTTGTTCTCTGGATACTACTTGGAAGTATAGTTAAAATAGGAGCCAAGTAACCAATAGTAATAATGACTTTATTACTCTCTGAAACTTAGAAACCAGCTAGTCCTCAATTTATGACAATTGAGTCCAATATGTCTATTGCTAAGGAAGACAGTTAAGTGAATTTTGCCCCATTTTTACCTTTCTTGCCACAGTTGTTAAGTGAATCATTGCAGTTGTTAATAACATGCTTGTTAAATAAATCTGGTTTCCCCACTGACTTTGCTTGTCAGAAGGTGGCAAAAGTTGATCACATGACTCCCAGGACACAGTAATAGTCAAAAATGCATGTCAATTGCCAAGCATCTAAAATTTGATCATGTGTGACCATGGGGATGCTGTAACAGTTGTAACTGTGAAAAACAGCCATAAGTCACTTTTTTCAGTGCTATTGTAACTTTGAACGGTCACTAAATGAAGGATATAAGTGGAGGTCTACCTGTACTTCTCTGAAATTTTACTCATTTATAAAGTATGCAATCTGTGGAAACTTCTTTTCTTAATCTTAAGTAAACAGATTTTTAAGTAAATCTATTGAGTAAAAATGCTTTAAGCAGAAAATGATAAAAACAAGTATTCAGTAATGCATATCAGAATAACTTCAGTCAGCCTCTGTAAGGAAAACCATTTTAGAGAATGTATATTTAAAATTTGAAGGCTAGATAGAGAACTGTTTTTCACAGATGTGGGAGAGGTACCATGTCAGATGAAAGGAGATGATTTCCTCCAGTTCAACTTTATATAGGAAAACAGTACTTGCAAATAGGAACTTTTTTTTTAAAATTGCTGTCCCTATTCCTATCTTTAGCTTTCTGTAATAAATACTCTAAATATTGGTTTTGTTCCTCTAAAATTCAAAAGAGAAACCCAGAACTAAATACATTTATTTAAGGTAATAATGTAAAAAAATGGGCAACAATTGAAAAAGACTTATTCAACTTTTATTCTACTCATACATCTCATTAAGAGATTCTTTCTTCAGATATTAATGCTTTAAGAAGCTCAAATAGAAAGAAGTCATGCAGATTTCCTCCATCCTGACTTGCACTCATCTCTGCATGTTCTAGGGCTGATAAAAGGTAAAGGTAAAGGTTCCCCCTCGTATATATGTGCTAGTCGTTCCCGACTCTAAGGGATGGTGATCATCTCCATTTAAGCCAAAAAGCCAGCGCTGTCCGAAGACTTCTCCGTGGTCATGTGGCCGGCATGACTCAATGCCAAAGGCACACGGACTGCTGTTACCTTCCCACCAAAGGTGGTCCCTATTTTTCTACTTTCATTTTTAACGTGCTTTCGAACTGCTAGGTTGGCAGAAGCTGGGACAAGTAACGGGAGCTCACCCCGTTACATGGCACTAGCGAGCTTTAGAGGTCTCAAATCAGGCCTCTCATCTATTGATGCCTCCAGTTGTCTCAAATATTAGCCTTGTCCATGTTACCTTTAATGCCTGTCTGCCTCATTCCCCATCTGAGACACCTTGAGACGCTTTCTTCATTTCAGATTCTTCTAAGCTGACCACCACAATTACCATTTAATAGGCCAATTCACTTACTATGTATTTTAATTAAGAGTGTATGCAAGGTTGTAACAGGATGGATAACTTTAAATGAGAGAATGATAGCATATTAATTAGATGGAGATGACAAAAGGCATTCCTAGCCATTAAAGCTACTTATTTATCTATCAGCACGAATATACACAGAATTCTACCAAGTAGAATAATTTCAGCCATGAGGACAAACCTAAGTTCCTAGCTGGTATTCACAAAGAAGTTCTGCAGAATTGTGAGTTTATATCAGAGACAGTTTTTTCCCCCTCAGGCACTGACTTTGAGAAAGTACATTAGAAGATACCTGCTCACACTGGATGGGAATATATCAAATACTGGTGTGAACCACAACACAAATATACTTACTTGAAAACAGATAACCCATGCACATAAACAGAGAAATCTTATCCTTTTTTCTCATACACATACACCTTTTTTCATTCATTCTCCCTGTTATGGGATCCTTGGTGCTCTCTGAGCTTAGTTGTTTTCTTGCAGACATTTCATTACCCAACTAGATAATAACATAAAGGTCTGATGAATTAACTCTAGAAATTTACATCATCACTTCTGTTTGACCTTTCTTCCACACTGTTCTTGAAAAATGTCGAACAAGTAATAAGTATTTGGTATCCAACAAGAAACAAGATATCTGTCTGGTATCTTTCATGACGAAAGCCAAGTTGAAAAATTAATTCAGTTTTAAAGTTCAGAAATGCCTGACTTTTTTATTTTTTACAAATAAAATTGTAAGCAAATTATACTGTTCTAAATATACTTTGAATCCAAAGATAACCAAATGAAAAGAAATTGACAGATAACAGGCCAAATGCCAGTTCTAAACAAATGCCAATTCTAAACTTTAAGCTAGTTATGTCCCTTTATAGGCAGCTATTTGCAACCAAACCTATACTACAAAGGAACAGTTTTGTGAAATTTCTTCCATTTACTTATTTTATAAATCAAGACAATTATTAGTTCCCAGAATCATTTTATATTCTTCTTGGTTGTCCTAGTTTTCAGTTTAGCTCTTGGCTTCTCATCTTGAAAAAGAGGTCAAGTAGAACAAAGAAAAGGTTCATACAAAGATCTTGAAGGTGGCTTATAGATAGAAATTAGCCATAATATTAACAACGAACATGAAGAGATTCATGATAACTTATATCCAACTGGAACATAATAGTAAATGATTTTACAGATTCTGAGTTACTATAAATAGAACATTTACAAATCATATATAACTAAGATTAAATACTATTTGTAATTTACAAATTTAACTGTTTAACAGATTTAGCTGTTTAGATTTAGCTGTTTAACAGATTTAAAGCCTACTTTACAAAAACTACTCATGAAATAATTACAATTTAAAGATCCCTAGACAAATTTTAAACATCCATCCATCCATCCATCCATCCATCATAAAATAGCATCAGGGAACAAAATTTTGTTAACATTTTGGTTTAAAACTAAACTTGATCAAATGATTGCTGGGATAAATACGGTAAGTATTTCCCACCAAGACCTATTTACCATTTCAGATAGTGAATTTCAAGCATGTGAAGACAACCACTTGACATTTCTGGACATGTTTCAACATATGACAGTAACCCAGTCTGTAAATAATCAGTCATACACTACTGAGGCAAGGTCCGATTCACTTTTTCTACATAAGGCTGTATTTACCGCAAATTACCTTGAGGCAAGATGGGTGGCCTATAAATTTTATAAATAAATAAATAATAAATTGGTGACCTAACGAAAGCTGATAAAAACAGATTTTGTGTAGAGCCCACTTTACCCGCTTCACCAGATTATGCAGCAAATCCAGAATATCTCACAAAATTTAAAGGAATGAGTCCACAGAATCAGTAGTACATAGTCATCAGAATGATCGAAATTCTCTACCCATGAAACTGCAACCTTGTGTGGAACATGTGTCAGATTGTTTTCCTGTATTAATTTCTTGACTACTACCTGGAAACTATTCAGAGTTTCCACTACTTTAGAGAATAAAAATTAGACAAACTAATGTACTAATTAGAAATTATCAATATTGTCATGAGGCAGGTTTTAGAATAAAAACTGACTACAGAACACAAATGCACAGTAACCAATAAGTTATACAATGTGGAAAAAAGAATGAAATGGATTACATTAGGAATGTATACCACTTTTACAAATGCATTCTTCAAATTCTGCATTATGTTTTTATCTTACTTATTGTACTCAAATATCCCAAAATGTTTCTGCACAAAGAGCATCATGTAGATACATGATGCTCTTTGTGCAGAAACATTTTGGGATATTTGAGTACAATAAGTCTTTACATTAAACTCTTCCAGATGTATTAATTTGTAAGTTATTCAACATATTTTATCCAGCAAATAATGTTTCCCTTGTATAAGGAAATTTTAATAGGAATACTATAAATGTTATAGAAGAATTACAGTGAATATAGAAAGTCTACACACCCGTTAAAATGCCAGGTTTTTGAGGTGTAAAAAGACCAGGATAAATCACTTCAGAATTCTTTCCACCTTTAACATAACATATAACCTGTTCAGCAATTCAATTGAAAAACAATGATTTTTTTTAACAGGGAATATACTAATATATTTTTTTTAAGAAAATGAGATGGATACAAACTCCTAACTAATAAAGTAAATGAAAGCTGAGTTTTTAAAAATCATTCTAATAATTATTACAGATTCTAATCAGAACTTTAAACTTGTCTGGAAGCTTCAATCCAAACAATGACCAATGAATGCTTGTAAACCTCTAGAACTATCCGTAACTCTGTAGTACTGTGACCTGCAACATGACCAGAGTTTCATTGATCAAAAGATTCAAGAAACCATGCACTGAATAATGTCTTAATTGGACACACTGAGGCAACAACTTGTCTCTTTGTTGAACAAAGCATGTCAAGTTTTAATAATTGGTGGCAGCTTTTTAACAATACGATTTCGACCAAATGCTTCCTGTACTTGTCAATCAATAAAACACATCAGCTTGGCCTATTTCCCCTACAGAAGTGTTATAGCTTCATTATATTCAAGGACTGTCTTGAATGAATTGCTCACTTCAACATTTCAAATGATTAAGGGCTTCAACTTAGCTACTCTAAAATGTAAAATTTTGCTTGTCATTGTGATTTACTACTGTTTTATGGCATGAAATTTAAGCTTGAGTTCACTGACAGATAACTTTATATTCTCCTACAAAATTGTTGTTGTAATTCAGAGCCCACTGTTCCACTATGATTGTGAACTATCTAGGTCCTGTGATTGAAAGGCAGCTCCATGATACTCCCAGTTTCACAATATGAAATACTTTTGTTGGAATGTGGTGTTTTGTTTTCTCCAAGCACATTTCTTGTTAATATTAAAGACTTCCACCATGTGTTCTTTGAACATGGTTCCAATAGATTGCTGGATCATCCAGACGATCTTTAGTAAATATGACAGGCAACCACGTAGTTTCTGGAAAGCAGTGGTTTCCTACTTGGCATTATCCCATGCACACTATTCTTGTTCAGTATTTTCCATTTGGTGGAATCATGAATATTGAAATCATTGTCTGCATTTCCTTTGCAATTCTTTCTGTCCTTCTGGACTATTTTATACCTTATTCTTGGGATAAATTCTGTTGAAAGGCATTCTTGGGAAGAGTAACAATGTTATTGAAGGAGGTCATGGTTATTAGCAATGTTTCTACCACCTTCCCAGTTTTATAACCATTGACAATGCCTTTTCTGAGGTGAGGTCTACAAAGATTAATTTTGACTAAAGCAGAATTCACTTCCATAAGCATTTTGAACAGCAGATTCAAATTGTTGCAACCAAGTTATTGTTTTTAATAGGGATTATTTTCTCAAAGCTGCACTTGCCATCTCATTTATTAGGATATCTGATTCAATTTATCCTGTTAAGAGACCTGAATAATCTGTCCTAGACATTTATATAACTCTACAATAAATACATTATTAGCTGTATATTTAAAAAGACATGCCACACATTTGTTTTGGACATTGTTTAACCAGAATCTCTTCAATTAATCAGTCTTAGATGAAATCCTGAGCACATTGTACTACAGGATTACTTATAGTTCTAAACAGTTCACTAACTTTTACTTCTATAAGACAAACTGAAAACTTCTGCTACTGAGACGGTCTATTACCTATTTCACTGTTACTTGACAGACTATTACATTTTATGTTCATCAACTTGCTTAAAACCAGGTGGTTATATGAAAGAAAGATGGAAAGCAGAAATTTTTTTTGCACAAAACAATCCTGTTGAACTATTTATAGCACTTCAATTTCCACTGGAGCTGAGAAGTCAATGGAAGAAGAGTTTAACAATTTACAGACAGTAGAAGTAATGATATTGTCTGACAGCTCTTGAAAATATAGTTAAGATTCTTTTCCACCTGTGGTTTTTCTGCTTCACAGTGGAAAATAATAGGCTGTACTGATTTTCTTGAGACAGAAAATCTTTATATGATTTTTATCAGACAATTGTGTAAGTGATTTGAGGCAAATGAACATTAGATATAACATCACATCATTTCTACATCCTTCATTTCAGCTGTGATGTAAGGTTCATAATTTAAAAATAAATTTACAAAAAGATATGAACTAACACATATTCTTTCTTCCAGTATGGCTCATGAACATTTTATCTGAGTTTATCCTTCCAAAATTGCCTGTTATTTAAAGAAAGCTTTTTAAAAGAAAAAAATATGGTTTGCTAGATACTGAAATGTTTAATGAAATTATAGCATAAGTAATAAAATTGTATCTAGACATTTTCTCCAAATCTACTTCTTGGAGGTTGTACTGAGTTGATCAGCTGAGACGAGCACAGCTTACACTAAGAATTTTTTTTTAAATATCTAAAATGTGCAACCACAAGTAAGAGCATCTGCAGAGATTTTAGCCATTGAAAATATCTTCAAACATTTGAATTTAAAAAAGATACCTGAGGCAATTAGCACCTTTATTTTGAAAAAGAAATAGTAATTATTTACATTCTACCATTGTTTCAACTCTGTACGTAATTCCTTAAAGATGAAGATGGAAGGCCTCAGGATAAAATAAATGGAGTGTTAGTCCTGTGTCTACAAGCAGTTTCTCTTTGTTTTACCACATTTTTTGAATTCCCAGATCCATAGGTAATCTCTCCATAGACCCCCAACCACACATTTACTCTCTCACACAGGAAATTACTAGCCGTTTTTTCCCTCAATAACCATTCTTTTCTGGATATGTTCCTCTGCATATCATTTTCCTTCACATTTTCTATAGAATTGGGGGTAGATGAAAGAAAGCATCTTATAACATCATAAACATTCATTTAAAAGAAAAAAGTTTTAGATTCTCTCCAGGAAATCAGTTTCCAATCAACTTAAAGAATAATTTAACTAAAACCACTTTATTGGCAATTTCCAAAAAATTAGAAAACCAATCAATTTGGGGAATTAATAAAAAAATCTGAAGGAATTTCTCATTGTATAATAATCCTTTTCATGTCTCAAACTATTATATGCAGCAAAGTTTATTCACAATCATACAAAAAAGAATGTTAGATGCAGTAAAAGGAAATCTCTAACAATCAATCTTCAATACGCTGTAAATAGTGCTTGGTCCTAAAATTGTGTAGCTTTTAGTGCAGGGTGATCTCCTCTCTCACAAATAATTATCAGATTCTGGGCTTGGTGAGTAGAGAATCTGTGTCACAACAGAATGTTCTTATTTTACACAATTATTTTCTATGCTGAAGAAACATTTTAACACTGACTTTTCTACAGAAAAGTTGTATACACCTGTCACAAAACTCCTAATTTTAGAGTTTTCTGAGATCCTAGTGTATATCAGAGAGACCATCAATTTATGCAAACAAAGAATTCACATGTAACCTGCTTTCTTTGATATTGTGCATTTTAGGATGTTAGGAAGAAATGTGCAAGCTACCTTTCATAATGATAATTAATCAAAATCAAATATTGCTTAACGCACTGTAAACTGCATTTTACACAATTTACAGGAACAAAATATCCAAACCGTGAAAGGATATTATGATTGTTCATGATAACATCAATAAAATATATTGGTCCATAATATAAAGGAATTCTTGTCAAATTTCATTTAAATCACTGATACTCAAAAAGTAAGATAGTGCCCAAATCCCTGCAATTAAAATCACCGGGATGCTGACAGAATAAAAACAGGTCCATTGGAAAATCTTTCCCCTTGATCATCTTTGGCAGCATCTAGTTGTGTGGCATCCAAATTATCTTGTTCTATTGGAGAAATTTCACCATTTCCTATATGGTTGGCACAACTAAACATTTTTTACCAGTAAATTTTAAACCAATAAATGTGCTTATTAATTTAACAATATATTTCAACTGTGTTAATCTGAAAAGTTCCTGGCCAGTTTTCAACAACTATAAAACAAGCATGAAACAAAAGGAATAAAAAGGCACAAAATAAGCCTAATAATAATGGTCATGCAGCGTAATTCAAAACCAAATATATAGTGGAATAATATGACACATCAGTTTGGAAAGGGGGGAAGGGCAGTTGATGTTCCAAAGGTTGAGGATAATCATAGACCTTTCCATGATTTCACCTGTACCTGATATTTGGTTGGATGAGCAGTCATTCTGATGAGGTGGTGCCCAATATAATCTGGTATTAAACCATCTGTATTTACTGGAGACAAGCAACACTTTGAATTGAGCCCATAAACCTGACAACCAGTGCAGCAAGCTTAATATTGATATTTTTCTACAATGGTGGGGAGGTCTTGCCAGGAATCTGGCTTCCACATTCTGGGTGAACTGCAGCCAAGTGGTACTTGAGAAGTGAGTTACTGTCACCTGATCATTCTAGTTCAGTTCATTCATTGCATTTCAATGGTTAAATGGCCTAAACATTGATATTTGAATATAGATCTTTTTAACATATATTTTATTGTGTTTTACTAATCTAGGTGAAATGTTAATATATGGTTCATGTATGATATGCAATACACTAAATAAATCTAGTTCAGATAGGGTTATAACTGAAGCATCAGCCAAGTTAAGCAAAAAGTCCTCTGATCATGCTGTTTAAGCAGGACCCTCTGTTTTATGAAGGCTTCTCACACCAGACAAGTACAATCTCATCAGATGTAAGTACTAGACCAACATTTCAGGTTGTCCAATTGTTTATTAACGAATTATATATTTGTCTTGCTGTGGTTTCATCTCTGCATAGATGGTCATGCAGCATGGACTTCTAATCCATGTTCAGATAACTGTTCAAAACTTCCACCTTGCCAGTTCAGCTGATGGTAACATATAATGGCCTGTCATCTGTATACAACAGCTTTTCATGTAGAAATGAAATAGGTCTTATGGCAACCCACACTAGAGAAACCAAGGGATGATGCCCTAATGATCAGTTAGAATGTTTCATCTAGGTAGAAGCTGAATCACCATAAAAACTATCCCAATTTTCAACCCTTGTAGGGGAGTTTACAGGATATAATGGTCAACAATATCAACATTGCAGAAAGGTCTAAAATGATTGAAGATTATTTAGAAGTGTGAGCAATGTTACTTTCACCCCAGACCCATTCCTGACTAGAAGAGAGCCACATAATGCATTTCTTCTAGGATCTTTGTGGCTGATTTGCAACCACCCTCTATGGAGGTTCAGATTGAATGAATCACGCACAGCCAAACTGAGAACAAAGGGTTTTTTAAAGCGATTATAAAGAAACAAAGAAATACTATTATAATATGTCCAAAGTGTATATGCAAGTGGACTCCTTGTCCTGACTGATACTTAGTTATATTTTTTGGGCAGTGATTTGGGCAGGCCTTAGGCTCTTGAGAATAAAGAACAATGATCTGCTTCCTTTGTGCAACTTTCTTTTTCTTTTGTGAAAGTTTATATTTTTTGTAAGCCTAACTTTCAGGATAAATACAAATAGTTAATTTAATAATATGGGATTCCCTCTGTTGTAAAGCAAGGAAAACTGCTTTGAATCCCAATTTTAAGAATCACAAATATATCTAGAATAATTAGATACATTTAGATAATTAGAATGTGTATCTTAAAAAGGCAAAAAGGAGTCAGCAATGTTATTAAGTCTGAGTCTTCTCATACCATTGTTGATGCAGTATTAACATCTTTTGTCACATGTATGAAGTAACATTGTTAACAAGATACAGTAATAAGAATATACTTTCAAAACTAATGAACAGATCTACTGATAAAAAAAATACATCTCATCAATGTCTATTGAAACTTACAAGGCTGAAACAATCTCTGCAGAAATTCAAAATTCAACAGCTGTTTACATGTTTCTTGATATGTTTTTACATACAATACTGCATAAAGCATATATTAAGTATACATGATGTATACAAAAGACAGCTATTGCAAATGAAGTCAATAAGATGCAAAAGATAGCTTGAAATCCAAAAGGAACAGGAACTCAGGAACACAAACATTTAAAACTGTAAAATGTAGGAAAGTATCTCAGCTTTTGAAATAAGACATTGAAGAAATAAAAATAAAAACAATTCTTCTATGCCTAATCAAATTATATCCTAACTTATTTATTTCTATAGATACAAACTATTGTCCAGAAAATGATGATCAATAATAGACTGGTAGGATTTACAAAATAGTTCTCATTTTAAAGCTGTTGAACAAAATATTGTAAGCACTGAACCTTTATATCTCCACATACATACGCATATGTGATAATTAAATTTAGTAGCTAGAAAATGAAGACTGCCAAGGACCTACCTGTGTGACCATGTTTTGTATGTATGGTGTTGCATGCTGTTGCTGTTGTTGTTGCTGTTGTTGCTTTTGTTGAACAGCACTTTCTATTGCTACTTTTGCTACAGTACTTGGATCGGCTCCAGCTGGCACAGCTACCATAGTTGCACTACAGCCAGCTTTGTTAGGGTCACTTATTGTAACAATTCTAACTCCTACTTTATTGGGGATTCCTGGAACAGTTTCCCTGTCATTATCCTCTGCTGGCCTCTTTACAGTTTTGCATTCTGCCGTGCCATTAGTTGACAGTACTTCAGATGACAGAGTAGCTGGGGATCCACGAAGTCCTGAGTGTGGAACTGCTATGATCTGATGCCCCTGTATAACAGAGGCTGTTGTCTGTGGTGAGACTACTACACTTGGGCGTTGGTGAGGCACATCTGAATTCAAACTTGAAATTAGAGGTCCATTAGGTACATCAGGGTTGGTACTACTAGGTTGCTGGGTTAAGTGTTTTGAAGCCTCTTGTGTACTGCTTACAACAGGCACCGTCCCCAAAGCTAAAACAGGTCCATTGGAAAATTTTTCCCCTTGATCACCTTTGGCAGCATCTAGTTGTGTGGCATCCAAATTATCTTGTTCTATTGGAGAAATTTCACCATTTCCTATATGGTTAGAAGTTTTGTGATTTGGAATGTTTTTACTTAAATGGGAACCATCGCCCTTTTCAAAGTCACAGATACCATTAAGGAGGGGCTTCCTCAAATCACTTTTAAGTTCCTGCATGTCTGGTTGTTCAAAGTTCTGTTTTTCAAGAGCTCCATTTTCATCCATGACTAATGATGATCCATTACTGACTTGTGAGAACTGATTGGCCTCATTCTGAGTTTTCCCTGAGTTAGCTGGAGGTAGACTGGAGTCATGCTTTCTTCCATTTAGAAGACTTCCCACTTGTGTTTCAATTTCCTTTACATCGCCATTGCTGGTGTTTGAAGCTCCTCTTCTGCAAGAAGGGTTTTCCATTACTTCAATTTTGCGCTCATGAATATGTAAACCTGTTGCCTCCTTTGCTTCTTCTTCCTTTTGGCAAATTATTTTATCTCCTTTGAATGGAGGAACAGTAGCAGAACATGACTGTCCAGCTAGAGGTGCCTGGTTAGGTGGAAGTGCTTTCACCTGAAGCCCAACTGCTGCTTGTGTCCCACTCATTGCTATTCCAGCTGGAGCAATTATTTGAGTTGCATTTCCCTGACTTGTATTTGCTGTAGCGAAACTAGTATTTGGCACAACTGTTATAGTAACCTGATTGCCAGAAGTCCCTTGAAAAATAGTTGCTGGGCTGTTTGAAATCAACTGGCCTGGCAATATTTGTAAATTGGAAATAGGAACCGTTTGTACTGTTCCTTGGGATTGAATTGCACTCTGGACCAACTGAACATTTTGCTGCCCAACTAGTAATGGCTGAGCAGAAGACTGCCCTTGAACTCCAAAACTCGTTGCTTGGTTATTAGCCATCTGATAAACCACTTGAGGGCTGGGAGCTCTTGCACTGTTTGAAGGAGGAATTTGTGGTGCTGGGAGAATAAGTTTGCCACCGGGAGTAGAAGGGCCTCGTTTAGGAAGCAAGAGTTGTTTTATCAGACTGGATTCATTAGCAGGTGGCTGACCCACCCCAGGACTATTTTGTTGTGGCTGAACTTGCATCTGGACTTGCTGCTGGACTTGCAACTGCGTCTGGGACGATGCTGGTGAATGCTGCTGCTGCTGTTGTTGACGCTTTACAGAAAGCATCTGACTGACAGTAGGAGGGGGTCCTTGTGACTGAGAGGTGAGAGATGGAGATGATATTACTGTGGGGACTTGGTTGTTTGAAATTGGTCCAGGTGATGGTGAGGAAGTTGGAGTTAAATTTGGCTGTGCACCCAACTGTACAGTTTGGCCAGCTGGGATTGAAGCTGGATTAGTAAGAACAATTTGGTGAATGGCTGGTGCGTATGTTGGACCTTGCTGAGTTGGTTGGCTTACAATCACTACACTTTGTTGAGGTGGTGGTGGTGGTTGCTGCTGAGACTGCTGCATTGGTTGCTGTGCCACTGCTGCAGGGACTTGCTGAGAAGGCTTTGGTGCAATATTCTGAAACCCTACTCTTGATGTTGGTGGATTCTGGACACCAGCAATTGTAACCACCTGCCCAGTTGCAACTTGGAAATTCTGAACTGTAGTAGCAGAAACTATATTAGATGTTGATGTTGTAACATACTGCTGAGGTGCTATAATAACAGCATCTTGCTGCTGGTTACCACCTGTGGATTGCTGAGTTGATGTTTGTACTGGCTGTGATGATGTGGTTATGAGCTGCTGAGCCTGGGAAACTGTTGAAGTGCATGCTGGTATGTTCTGTACTCTGCCAAATATATGACCTTGAGGTACAGCTTGTTGAATTACCGTAACAGGAGTGCCTGAGGATATTTGTCCTGGTACCACTGCATGTAGAGATGACTGTTGAATTACAGGTTGATGAAGTAAAGTCTGGGAGCTGACAACAGTAACAGAGGGTTGTGGTCCTGCATTACTAGGATTTTGATTTGAAGATTGTGCTCCACCTCCTACAGCAATAGTAACAGGAACGGCAGATTGCGGAACTGTGTTGTGTATCACTGTGGCCTTTACTACATCACAAGAAATTGGAGCTTTATTCTGTATGACAGTCATAGAAGTATTCTGTTGATGGTGACTATGAACTACAGGGTTTTGTGGTATCCTGGAAACAGTCTGTACCATTGTAGATGCACCTTGAATTGGAAAAGACATCTGTGTTGCAGCTATAGTTGAAAATTGATTATTAATAGGATTCCTCTGAAAATGGTTTCCTATACTTGATGATCCATGTGGGAGTCCTGTTGATAAAGGGGAACAAATCTAAGTGGTAATGCTGAAATCAGTAGGAATTAACATTTATAAATTAAGCTTTGAATACTTCCTGAATTGGCATTCACCATGAATTTTATGTATCTCAGTGGTAATGGAGCAAGTATTTTCCACTGTGCCCTGAAACATTGGAAACATTTTTTTCCTTCTCTTCCTAATTCATTGAAAAAAATCTTATTAAACGGCAGCTAAATTGGACACCATTAGATCATTGTTACTTTAGACTCTTTCTCAGTACATTATAATTTTGAAATTAATACCAAACTATTTAGAAATTAAGTGAAATAAAATTGTTCAAATTTAATTAAATTATCTTTAGTCTTTATTTAGTCCATACAACCTGCTGTTAGAAATTATTATATAATTTAATTAAGAAAATATGCTGGGATTTTTTTCTTTAGCCAGCAGAGCAAAAATTAATTAGAGGATATACCCTTATCTCCCAGAAATACCTCACTACAAGGGAAATAATATAACTGGAAGATGAAGATCACCACTTCATCCATTGGCTAGAGAAGTATAATTTTCCACCAACTCAAACCATCCTCTGTTTACTTTTTCCCTTTTTATTTCCTTTTGCTTTTTGTCATATTTACTGGACTATACCTACTTGAATTTTTTAATGCTTTGGCTGTTGTCAGTTTTGACGGCATCCAGCCACCGTATTCTTTGACAGCCTGGCTTCCTTTTACCGCTAACTCTTCCAAACATAATTGCTTTCTCCAGTGACCAAAAATAGTTTTGCTCTTTTAAATAACTAAAAGCTGATCAATAGACAAAGATGAAATTCAAAATATAATAATACCTGCTGGTGAAGCAGATGGAGCTACTTCAGGAACAGAATCAACCCGAAGAATAGGGGTTGAAGAAGATTGCTGCTGA
This sequence comes from Ptyas mucosa, assembly GCA_012654045.1. Lineage (NCBI taxonomy): Eukaryota > Metazoa > Chordata > Lepidosauria > Squamata > Colubridae > Ptyas > Ptyas mucosa. The sequence goes on along the minus strand of WNWU01013765.1, from coordinate 5,590,258 downwards.
TAGTACATCTGAACAGGAAGTGGTATAGCCCTCCTTTTTACTCCTACTACATGAATATGAGCCTGCCCATTGTTATTTGCATCCTCAACTTTCTTCACTGAATGATTTGGAAATACAGTTCTGTCAAAAAAAAGAATGAGAATGTAGATTTTTTAAAGGCAATATGCTTTAAAAATGGAGTTTGGATTGAATTTTCTCCTGAGCAATATTTAAGGAGAAATGTAGTGCATATGGTTTGGAGCTGAACTAAATAGCAATGATTGCCATTTAAGGGAGAAAAAAGATGTAAAGAGGAAGAAAAAGTACTTTGAACTGCTGTTACCAATCCTAGATTTTCTGTCAGCAGATAGGATTATTACAGAGCAATAGGTTCAAAGGAAGTAATATTTGACTTTTGGCTGAAAGTTAAAAAGGGTTAATTTTCAAAAGAGAAAAATAAAATGAGCAAAATATACTGAATTTCTATAACATCTATTTCTTTTTTCAAACAACTACTGTTTTTAATAGTGATTACAGGTAGTCCTTGATTTATGACCACAATGAGCTCAAAATTTCTATTGCTAAGTAAGACAGTTAAGTGAAGTTTCCCCCATTTTATGATCTTTCTTGTCACAGTTATTAAGTGAATCACTGTAGCTGTTAAGTTAGTAATATGGTTGTTAAGTGAAGTGCTTGTCAGAAGGTCGCACAAGGTGATCATAGGACTCTGGGACAATGCAACCATCATAAATACATGTCAGTTGCCAAGTGGCCAAATGCTTCTACGATCATAAGTGTAAAAAATTGTCATAAGTCATTTTTTCATTGCTATTGTAACTTTAAATGGTCACTGAATGAATGGTTCTAAATTGAGGATTACCTGTATTTAAGGTAAACAATAATGGAAATATATTTTTCTCAAATTTAGCAACTATAGATAAAAAAAAAATCCAAACTAGTGTTTTATTCTAGGAATGAGTTCCTCTTACCGAAGACATTTATAAAATCCAGTAGAAGTTAAAATTCCACCTCTAGCTAGTTTACTGCATGTAGAGAGATATTCAGAGTACATTTCAGCTCGGGAGACTGAGCAGTCTGAATTAACCTCAAAATGGGCATTTAACCTGCGGAGAGAAAATAGAGGAAAAAAATTTGGATGAGTAAAACTTAATAAAGACTTCTTTCTTCTGACTCTAGTATAATTTTTGTCAGCCTGATACCAACAGTAAATTGGCCAATGCTTTCCAGCTCTTAAATTTTTTCTACCTACTTTACTAACAATGAAACCATATGCATTACAAAAGATTCACAATACATGATATATGGGTCAGACCAGGGGTGGGATTCAGCTGGTTTGGGTGATCTGGATGTTAATTTTAATCTGGTTTACCCGAACTGGTTGTTCCAAGGACTGGTTGACCCCGCCCACCCCACCCCACCCCACCCCACCCCACCGCACCCCACCCCACCCCACCCCACCCCTCCCAGGAGTCTCCACACAGCCCGTTTTGGATGTCAGGTAAGTGCAGGGCATGTGAGTTTTCATCCTCCTGGAGGCTCGAGGAAAGCTTCCAGAGCCTGGGTAGTGCGAAAACACCCACCGCCATGCTGCAAAAGGCCGAGTACGCCATGCCTCCATGGCCACGCCCACCCAGCAACCGGGCAGCGAACTGGTTGCTGAAATTTTTCAATCCCACCTCTGGGATAAACATTTTATTCATATAGCCTTGTTCTCTGAAATTGCTTTAAAAGTATTTTCTCTTAAATGGCCAATGTACATCAAATGTTAAAAGTGTAAGGCATCCATGAAATATATGGCTAAGAATACATTCTGTATAGTAGTTTCAGTTCATATTCAACACATAATCATAATCATAAATATAGGTCACAGTCATACTATACTAATTTTATGAAAACTAAGCTTCTATAATAAGATATATTCATCTTCTTGATAAAGGATTAAAAATACATTCTTTAAGACATGGTTAAATAGTCTTTTCCTTTTTTTCAGTCAAGTTTTTATTTATCTATACAGTTGCAAGAAAAAGTATGTGAACCCCTTGGGATTACGTGGAGTTTTGCATGAATTGGTTATAATATGTGCTCTGAACTTCATCTAAGTCACAACAATAGAAAAACACAGTCTGCTTAAAATAATACTACACAAACATTAGATGTTGCCATGGTTTAATTGAACATAAAACATTCACAGTGCAGGGAGGAAAAAGTATGTGAGCCCCTAGCCTAATGACTTCTCCAAGAGCTAATTGGAGCCAGGAGTGAGCCAACCGTGACTCTAATCAGTGTGATGATATTGGATGTGTTGTTGACAGCTGTCCTGCCCTTTAAAAACACACACCTGTTTTGGATTTACTGGTTTCAAGAAACACTGTCTGATGTGAACCATGCCTCGCAGAAAAGAGCTCTCAGAAGACCTACGATCAAGAATTGTTGACTTGCATGAAGCTGGAAAGGGTTACAAAAGTATCTCCAAAAGCCTTGATGTTCATGTGTCCACGGTAAGACAGACTGTGTACAAATGGAGAAAGTTTAGCACTGTTGCTACTCTCCCTAGGCGTGGTTGTCCTGTAAAAAGGACTGCAAGAGCACAGTGCAAAATGCTTCATGAGGTAAAGAAGAATCCTAGAGTGTCAGCTAAAGACCTACAGAAATCTCTGGCACATGCTAACATTTTTGTTGACACATCTACAATAAGGAAAACATTAAACAAGAATGGAGTACATGGGAGGACACCACGGAGGAAGCCATTGCTGTCCCAAAAAAATATTGCAGCATGTTTGAAGTTTGCAAAAGAGCACCTGGGTGTTCCACAGCACTACTGGCAAAATATACTGTAGACAGATGAAACCAAAATTGAGTTGTTTGGGAAGAACACACAACACTATGTGTGGAGAAAAAAAGGCACAGCACACCAACATCAAAATCTCATCCTCACTGTAAAACATGGCAGAGGGAGCATCATGGTTTGGAGCTGCTTTACCTCAGGGCCTGGACGGATTGTTGTCATTGACATTTACCCTGACATCAACTGGGAGACAAACACTGCACTAAGTGGAAGATCCAACAGATTCCTAACAAACCTAGCAGACAACTTTGTTTCTCAAAAAGTAGAGAAAGAAACAAGGGCATCAGCCATATTGGACTTAATTCTCACTAACAGAGATGAAATTGTTAAGGAATATGCGCAGAGTAACCCTTGAGTAGCAAGGTTGTGCACATGAGAAACGGCTGAGAGTGATTGTGACTAAATCACAATCAGTGGTCAATACATAGACACACTGAGTTGTGATATTCTTTTACTTTTAGGAAGATGTAAAGCAAAGTCCAATAAACAATCCAGGTCATACACAGATAAAGATAGTTAAATTGTCAATCCAGGGCTATTCCAAGAACAAAGTCTTCTTACCAGTTGTTGTAGTCATATGCAATAAAACAAGTTCTTTTTGGAGTTGCAAACAGGAACAAGTACAGCAGTAAAACAATCAGTAAAACAGTAGAAAACAACAAGTAGCAATGATCAACCAGTGATCATGCAGAGAGAACAGGCAGAGAGGAGCAGAGGTAGCAATAATAATGTAATAAGAAAAAATAAGCCATGATTCAAACTTCCTCTTAAATACGTTGGCTACAGAGCTAGCCAATCAGAATACAGTATGATGCAATACAGCATTACAGTCTTAAAGCTATACATTACATTTTGACTGCAAACATGCATTGATGGTTTATATATATTGCCAACCCAACCAGTTAGGCAATAGCCATTCCCTAACAGAAATGATGAAAGGTGTTGAAGCTACAGGAACATTGGGGGCAAGTGATCACGCAATATTGGAATTCAACATTATGCAAACACAAGTAGTAGAACAAAGTCAAACAAACAAAGACTTTAAGAGAGCTAATTTCAATAAACTTAGAGAGAGCGTGAGAAGGATTCCATGGATGAAAATTCTCAAGGGGAAAACAACTCAAGAAGCTTGGGAAATTTTGAAAAGTGAGATTATAAAAGCCCAGTCTAGCACAATACCAATGAGGAAGAAAAATAATAGATCTCAAAAGAAACCAGCATGGCTGCATAAAGAACTCTCTAACAAATTGAAAGACAAAAAGGACAAGTATAAAAAGTGGAAAGAGGGGCAAATAACTAAGGCAGAATATCAGCAAATAACCCGAGCCTGTAAAGACGAAGTGAGGAAAGCTAAGGCTCACAATGAACAAAGGCTTGCGACTAAAGTAAAAAATAACAAAAAAAGCTTCTTCCAACATACTAAAAATAAGAAAAAAGTCAAGGAAACAAATGGCCCATTGCTGGGAGAAAGTGGCAAGAAAGTGACAAGCAATAGGGAGAAAGCAGAATTACTTAACTCATTTTCTGCATCTGTCTTTACACAAAAGGAAAAAAACAGTCCAACCTATCAAAAACAGCACCACAAAAAACAGATTAGGAACACAAGTTAAAACAGGGAAGAAAATGGTAAGTGAACACCTGTCTACCCTAGACGAGTTCAAATCACCAGGACCAGATGGATTACACCCCAAGGTTCTGAAGGAACTGGCAGACGAGATCTCAGAACCAATGAACTATATCTTTCAAAGATCCTGGAGCACAGAGGAACTGCCAGAGGATTGGAAAAGAACTGATGTAGTTCCCATCTTCAAAAAAGGAAAAAAAATAGATCCAGGAAACTACAGACCTATCAGCCTGACCTCAATTCTGGGAAGATTCTGGAAAAGATAATCAAATAACGAATGACCGAACATCTAGAAGCAAACAAAGTAATAACCAAAAGCCAACATGGGTTTGTCAAAAACAGATCATGCCAGACTAATCTTATTGCATTCTTTGACAAAGTGACAAAACTAGTGGACCAGAGGAATGCTGTTGATATAATTTACTTGGACTTCAGTAAAGGATTTGATAAAGTAGATCATAACCTATTACTAGATAAAGTAGAAAAATGTGGGTTAGACAGCATCACCACTGGATGGATTCGTAACTGGCTGACCAACCACACTCAACATGTGGTCCTCAATGGAACTGCATCTACATGGAGGAAAGTATGCAGTGGAGTACCCCAGTGCTCTGTTTTAGGCCCAGTGCTCTTCAACATCTTCATCAATGACTCGGACGAGGGGATAAATGGGGAACTCATCAAATTTGCAGATGACACCAAGCTGGCAGGAATAGCCAACACTCCAGAAGGTAGGCTCAAGATACAGAAGGATCTTGACAGACTTGAACATTGGGCGCTATCTAACAAAATGAAATTCAGCAGTGAAAAAAGCAAGGTTCTACATTTAGGGAAGAAAAACAAAATGCACAGGTACCATATATGTGATACCTTGCTCAATAGTAGTAACTGTGAGAGGGATCTTGGAGTCCTAGTGGACAACCATTTAGATATGAGCCAGCAGTGTGCAGCAGCTGCCAAAAAAGCCAACACAGTTCTGGGCTGCATAAACAGAGGGATAGAATAAAGATCACGTGAAGTGTTAATACCACTTTATAACGCCTTGGTAAGATCACACTTGGAATATTGCATTCAGTTTTGGTTGCCACAATGTTAAAAAGATGTTGAGCCCCTAGAAAAAGTGCCAGAGAAGAGCAACAAAAATGATTAGGGGACTGGAGGCTAAAACATATGAAGAGCGGTTGCAGGAATTGGGTATGTCTAGTTTAATGAAGAGAAGGACTAGGGGAGACATGAAAGCAGTGTTCCAATATCTCAGGGGTTGCCTCAAAGAAGAGGGAGTCAAACTATTCTTCAAAGCACCTGAGGATACAACAAGAAGCAATGGATGGAAACTAATCAAGGAGAGAAGCAATTTAGAAATAAGGAGAAATTTCCTGACAGTTAGAACAATTAATAAGTGGAACAACTTCCCTGCAGAAGTTGTGAATGCTCCAACACCGAAAATTTTTAAGATGTTGGATAACCATTTGTCTGAAGTGGTGTAGGGTTTCCTGCCTGGGCAGGGGGCTAGAAAATCTCCAAGGTCCCTTCCAACTCTGTTATTCTGTTCTATTCTGTTCTATGTTCTGTTCTGTTCTGTTCTATTCTCACATTGTTTCTAATTTGTCTTTTAAGTAAAAATCCATTTTGGTCAGAATGTATAAACTCGTTCAGAAATCTCTTGAGTCAGTTATTATTGAGGCAAATATTTTGTATTTTATATTTTATAAAAATATATGTATTTTGTATTTATATTTTGATCTGAATCCTCTTTTGGAATTAAAGTGATATTAGCTTCCATCCATGTGTGTGATATCTTAGCTTCTAATAAAACTTCATTATATACCTTTAAAATTGACAAGGTCAATGTATTTTGTAAATCTTTATAAATTTCTGCTGGTAAGCCATCTGGACCTGGTGTTTTGTTAATCTTTTGTCTTTTAATCACCTCTATTAATTCTGCCATTGTTATTCTTTCATTCAACGTATTCTTCACCGCTTCTGACACTTTTGGTAAATTGGTATTTTCCAGATATTGTATTTTTTTTCCTCTGGGATATTTTTATGGTCATATAACTTTTTATAGAACTCCTGAATTATATTTTTTTTCTTCTCCATTTGACAGTGTAATGTACTTTCCTCATCCTGTAGGTTACTTATCCATTTCTTCTCTTTCTCCTTCTTCAGTTTATAAGCTAGCCACCTTCCAGGTTTGTTAGCATTTTCAAAAAAGTTATTTTGCTCTTTTTATTTGCTGTGCCAATTCTTCTTTTCCCATTATATTTAACCTATGTTTAATTATCTCCATTTGGTTTTTTAAATTCACCTTTTGTGGTTCTTTTTTTAACTCTGCTTCACATCTTTTGTATTCTTTTTCTAGGGCAGTGGTTCTCAACCTTCCTAATGCCGCGACCCTTTAATACAGTTCCTCATGTTGTGGTGACCCCCAAGCAGGGGTGGGTTCTAAATTTTTTTACTACCAGTTCTGTGGGCGTGGCTTATTTTGTGGGTGTGGCTTGGAGGTCATGTGACTGGGTGGGTGTGGCTAGCTGGTCATGTGACCGGGTGGCCATGGCTATGTGTATAGGGACTACTCAGAGGGCTGAAAAAAGTCATTTCTGACAGATCCTCACACTTTTGACTGGTCCTCACACTTATGACCATCCTCACATTTATGCCCATGCAGCATTCTTAACAACCATGTCACTCATTTCACAACTGCTTCTCTTCACCATGGTGACAAGATAGGGCAAAAAACGTAAAATGTGAGGACAGTCATAAATTCGAGGACTGGTCAAAAGTGTGAGGACCAGTCAAAAATAACTTTTTCAGCCCTCTGAGTAGCCCATGTGCACAAAAGGACTACCCACAGGGCTGAAAAAAGTGGTTTCTGACAGGTCCTCGCACTTTTGACCGGTCTTCGCACTTATGACTGGTCATCATTTATGCCCATTGTAGCATTCTTAACAACCATGTCACTCATTTCACAACTGCTTCTCTTCA
>WNWU01013765.1:5498471-5582794 GCA_012654045.1 Ptyas mucosa | reverse complement strand
ATTTCACAACTGCTTCTCTTCACCATGGTGACAAGATAGGGCAAAAACGTAAAATGTGAGGACAGTCCTAAGTTCGAGGAATGGTCAAAAGTGCGAGGACCAATCAAAAATAACTTTTTCAGCCCTCTGAGTAGTCCATATGCATAAAAGGATACAGCAATAGAGAGGGATGAAGGAAGGGAAGGGAAATTAGAGTAGGAGTGAGGGTAAGAGAGGGAGGAAGAGAGGAGGAGAAGGAGAAAGGAAGAGGAAGTAGGGAGAAGAAGAAGAGGGGGGAAAGAGAAAGTAAGAAGGAAAGAAAAGAAAAGAGAGAGGTGGTAGGTTTGAGGAGAAAGATTGCTGTACAATAAAAAAGATGAAAGGGAAGAAAACCAACCCCAAACAAATATAAAGATATTAAGATAAAGAATGAATTGTTAAACTTTAAAGAATAAAAGAAAACAAATATGAATAAATAGCAATAATTAGAAACACACATACAAACATACAATGTATTTTCTTTGAACAGAGTATTTGGCCAGTTCACAAATTTAAACAGTGTTTAGTCATTTCAATTAAATTTACAATTTCTATATTTCCTTTTTGCCATATTTATTCCTCATCTATTTTTTAAAAAAACCAATATTACCTTTCATCCTTATCTCTAATCTTAATTAAATTCAATTTTTCCCTTCTATTCTACATTATACCCCTTCGCATTGTCATCTATTTTTATATCCATCCTCACATTGGTTAATTATGTAATTATGTAATACAGTTGTTTAATACAAATTTAACATTTTAATATAAATCAATTAGTTATATAACTATATTTTGTATATTAATCAATATGAACATGAATATTCCAATTATTTCCATGCAATCCAATTTCTTACAAATCAATTAATTATATTTACCAATAATAATAAACCAAATAATTTCCCCCATATATTCCTCCAAACCACAACTTAACCATTTCTGCTTTCAACACAATATACAATTAATAGTATCTCAATTATTCGGGTTTCAGTCGGGTTTCAGGCAGGGGTACAGCATTGAAACGGCATTGGTCGCGTTGGTGGATGATCTCTGGAGGGCTCGGGTTAGGGGTTGTTCCTCTGTCCTAGTCCTATTAGATCTCTCAGCGGCTTTTGATACCATCGACCATGGTATCATGCTGCAGCGGCTGAGGGGGTTAGGAATTGGGGGCACCGTTTTGCGGTGGTTCTCCTCCTTCCTCTCCGACCGCTTGCAGTTTGTGTAGGCAGGGGGGCAGAGGTCGACCTCGAGGCGCCTCGCATGGGGAGTGCCGCAAGGGTAGGTCCTCTCGCCCCTTCTGTTCAACATTTATGTGAAGCCGCTGGATGAGATCATCCGTGGTTTTGGGGTGAAGTGTCATCTGTACGCTGATGATACTCAGCTGTACATCTCCACCCCAGACCACCCAAACGATGCCCTTGATGTGATGTCCCGCTGCCTGGAGGCCGTGCGAGTCTGGATGGGGAGGAACAGGCTCAGACTCAACCCTTCCAAGACCGAGTGGCTGTGGCTCCCAGCGTCCTGATATAGTCAGCTGGTGCCATCGCTGACTATTGGGGGTGAATCACTGCCCCCTACAGAGAGGGCTTGCAATCTGGGTGTCCTCCTGGACACACGGCTGTCTTTAGAAGAGCATATGACGGCTGTGGCCAGGGGGCCTTTTATCAGGTCCGCCTGATTTGCCAGTTGCAGCCTTTTCTGGATCGGGACGCCCTGCGCACGGTCACTCACGCCCTTGTCACCTCCCGGTTGGACTATTGTAATGCTCTCTACATGGGGCTCCCCTTGAAGAGCACTCGGAGGCTCCAACTGGTCCAGAATGCGGCTGCGCGGATGGTTATGGGCACAACTCGATGTGCCTACGTGACACCCCTCCTGCACGAGCTGCACTGGCTCCCAGTGGTCTTCCGGGTGCGATTCAAGGTGTTGGTCACCACCTTTAAAACGCTCCATGGCATAGGACCCGGGTATCTTTGAGACTGCCTTCTGCCACCAATAGCCTCCCACCGGCCAGTTCGCTCCCACAGAGAGGGGCTCCTCAGGGTGCCATCGGCCAAGTTATGTCGGCTGGCGACACCCAGGGGGAGGCCCTTCTCTGTGGGAGCCCTAGCCCTGTGGAATGAACTGCCCCCGGAAATGCGTAAGACCTCCGACCTCCGGGTGTTTCGCTGTGCCCTTAAGACCCTGTTGTTCCATCAGGCTGGGCTATCAACATAATTTAATTGGGTGTTTTAAATTTTGGGGTTTTAAAGTGAGCCAAAATTATTTAAAAATTTTAAATTATTTTAACTGATGTCTGTCTTGTGCTTTTAATAGGCTGTACACTGCCCTGAGTCCTTCGGGAGAAGGGCGGTATAGAAATAAAATTATTATTATTATTATTATTATTATTATTATTATTATTATTATTATTAATATTACAATTCCCTAGTTAAATAGAGCTTTTTTTCTTTTGTGTTTTAAAATCTTGATCTCTCCTCTTTTGCCCTAAATTTCCCATTGTTTGCAGTTTTGCACCTACTTTTTTGGTGAGGGAAAAGAAAAAGAAATCTCTCTCCCTGCTTCATTTTGTCACGTTGCAGCAAAGACCCTGCTTTATTTTCAGTTTCCTTTTAGCTAGGGAAAAAAAATTGCTCCAGCAGGCAAAGTTTGCTGCAAAAATTGCAGCAGGCAAAGAACTTGCAAAAGAGTCTGTGCAAAACAGCTGAGAGCAAATCAGCTGACAGTCGGGAGGCGGATCTAATCAATTTATGCTAATTAACCTATGCTGAAGCTGAAAGAGGCTGTTTTTTCTATTTTTGCAGGCACCGATCTTCTCATTTGTTTTCTTTTAACACTGATCAGCTATAGGGCGGCCCTTTGAAGCCCCGCGGCAAGAATTTAAACAGCTTTTTTCCCTCTACCCATCAGCTGGGACTCAGGAGGCAGCAATAGATTGGGAGTGGGCAGGGTAAGCAACCGGCGACCGGTGACCCAACAGAGGGTGAGTGAAGGTGTGGGGGGGGGTGAGAGAGGGCTTTGGCGACCCCTGTGAAATGGCTGTTCGACCCCCAAAGGGGTTGCGACCCCCAGGTTGAGAACCGCTGTTCTAGGGTCTTTTGGTATTGTTTCTTTCTCTTATTTTTCTTCGCAATATAGATTGTAGCTAATCCCCTCATGTACGCTTTTGCTGTGTCCCATACGTTTTGTAGTGAAGTCTCCCCATTCCTGTTCTCTTTTTTAAAAAAATCCCATTTCTTTTTCCATCATCTGTAGGAATTCTGTATCTTATAGTATAGATTGATTCAAAGTCCATCTCACTCTTCTCTTTTGTCCCTTCCAACTAATTTTTATTGGATTGTGGTCAGCCCGTTGACTTGCTTCTATTTCTGTCTCTTGTATACTTGTGCTTAATTCTGATGACATGTAAATCGTATCTATTCTAGACCAAGATTGATGTCTATTAAAGTAAAATCAGAGGTGAGATTCACTTACCTTCCCTACTGGTTTGCAAATGTGAGCACGCACATGCACGCACAGCCTTCCATGCATGCCCTTTGCTCGTGCATTATGCTTCCGTGGTCACCACTACCGGTTCACCCAAACCAGACAGAACCGATTGAATCCCACCTCTGAGTAAAATGTGTATTGATTTTTTCCTGGGTTCATTTCTCTCCACATATCCTATATACATAGTTGTGTCACTTTAAAAAAAGGTTCTAGGTATGCTTTTCCTCATTTTTTTGTTTGTTTTGCTACTTTTATAATCAAGTTTAGTGTCAACTATTGCATTAAAATCTCTATGAGACAAATATTTTCATACTCTGTTTCAAGTATCTTCTTATGAAGTTTTTTGTAGAATTCTTCTTGTCCATTATTCGGCGCTTAGATAGCAACTAAAAGTATCTGTTTTTGATTTAATGTCACTTCCACCATTAAGGTTCTCCCTTCTTCATTAAAAATTTGATTGGCACTAATTATTTCTTTAATATATAACGCCACCCATCTTCTTTTGTTGCGATAGCGGGGAGCATAGTTTTCCCAATTTAGGATACTCCAATAATTTATTTTGATGTTTTTTAATGTGTACTTCTTGTAGTGAAATTATATCTAATCTTAAATCTTTGTAATATTTTTTTCTTTTTATGGGGGAGTTTAGTCTGTTTATATTGACTGATAATATCTTTATTTCTTCACTTGTATATAGGTCTTATGTTCCTGGCTGCTCTTATTTCTCTCTATTCCTTTGTTCTTGTTCTTGCTCTGCTTGTTCTTTTTTCTCAGCTTTACTTTCGTCTTGTTGTGTACATTTTCCTTCTGCAATTGACACTTCCTGTCTTTTATATTATATTTCTCCTCCCGCTTACTGACCCTCTTCCCTACTGAAGTGATGATCATAAAATTCCATTGCTTTGTTCATTGTGTCCAGTCTAAATCTCTTATGCCAGTTAACTAATATTCCTTCAGGTATCGTTCATCTAAAGTTTACATTGTATTTAATCAACATTGTAGTCAACAATTGGTATTGTTTCCATAAATCTCTTACTCTCCTAGGGACCTGTTTCAAGACTACCAATTGTTTCCCCTTGTGTTGTAATGGTTCGTCTCTTTCCTTGCTAGGTAGTTCATCTCATTGATTTTTTCATAAGTCTCATGTGTACTTCTCTTGGAAGGTTGTGTCTCCTCACGTAGTCTGTGTGTATTCTAAAAAAATTCGACAATCTCTGCCTCCATCTCCTGTTTATCAATCCCTAGTGCCTTTGCCAACAACTCTTTTGTTATGTCTGGTAGGTCTTCCCCTTTCTCCTCTACTATATTCTGAAATCTGAGATAGTGGGTTGCCTTTTGTTTCCAACATTATCATGGTATTTTCTAGTTCTTTGTTTGCTTGTGATAGTCTATAATTTGTGTCATCAACTTTTTTCTCTATTTGTTCTGATTTCTCCTCTAATTTCTGAATCCTTTGCTCATTTTTTGTTATCATTTGCTGAAAGTTCTCAAATTTTTCATCCACATTTTGAAATTTTTCTTTCATATGTCCTATATCATTTCTCACTTTCCCTGTATCTTTCTTTATCTCATTATGATTTTTTGTTATGGCCTCCTGCAGCGACTGAAACATCGTCTGCATTTCCCTTTGGAATATATTTGATTTCTCCAGGTGTAGCATACTCTCTATAGACCTCTGATTAGGTGGACTTGAGGAAGCCAATGATGGTATGGAAGATGTCTTCTACCCTATTTTAGTTAAATTTGAGGTGCTTGTCATCTCAACTGCTAATATTTATCCCTTCTTTCTCTTCAGTCAATAGTATTTGCAATCCACCAACATTCAGAAGTTCTTCTCTATAGCTGCCATCTATCTCACTTTCCCCATGTTTATTTCCAAAACAAACTCTGTCTTCAATCTGTTTCTAAACACCAGGTGCAGCAGTTCTCAAAACAAAGTATTTAAGTCTCTTCCAAAATATTTCTTTTATGTATTAACTTTATCCAGTAGGTTAAGCCTTACTCTTTTTCCCCCTTTCCAGTGTGAGTTTAAAAATCAAAAAAGAGGGAAAATTTTTGCTTATTATAGCCAAAAGCATAGAGAAAATAACTGAATAAAGTGCATATTATCCATATCCATATCTTAGATAGAGTTAATCTGTTGAAATACCCAGTCCAGTCTTTCTTTTCCCTTTTTGAAACTAGATTTCCATTTCTATTCCTTCGGATGTGTATTTAGCTCAAAACTTTCACTCACCGCTTTTCTTTGGAGGGGGAAATTCCCTCCCTCCTTCTCTCTGGAGTCCCCCTTTCTTCTTAAAAGTACTTTTGGGGAACTTAACTTAATTCTGGGTAGAAATTTGGCAATCCTTACCCAGATCCAGTACACTGTTTCTCTTTCTGCTTCTCTCTGTGCTTCTTCGTTCCGGCTGTCAAGCTCCGGTTCAGACATTAATGGCCATCCTCTGCCTGTCAGGAAGATTCTCTGGATCGAGCAAAATGGACCGCCGTCCACTTGCAATCTAGGAGGGCCCTTCCTATCTTTGTCACTCTACAGGGTGGCTTTGGCTCTGAAGAGCTTCCAGGCAAGTAGAAATCGGTTGGGCTCCACGGAGCTCTGCTTGCCACAACCGTCTCGCTACAATGTCAGCGCAGTCTCCTAAATAGTCTTTTCCTGTTCTAATTTCATACTGTCCCTCTACGTTGACTGGAGGCCAATGGTGATATGTTGTGATGTCACAAGAAGGAATGTTCAAGCATTTTTCTTTGGGGTTATTTTAAGGGGTGGCATAAGTATTTTAACTTGGGAACTTTTAAGCTCATCTATGCATGTAGTTCAATCCAATAATTAACTGGACTGCAAACTGAGCTGGAATTTCATTTTAGTCATGAAAGCCATCTTGGTGATCTTGAGCCAGTTATCCCCTCATAGGAGCAATGGATAATTACTTCTGAAAATGAGTTGCCACTACTGTTGCCAGAAGTCAAAACTTGGAGGCAAAAAAAAAAAGTATAAAAAATATTAAACATACTGCTAAGAAAACTTATAGATGACTTTGCTGCAAGGATTAAGCAAAACTTTTGTTTAAAAATGTGCTGCATTTTACAAACTTGATAATATCCAAACATTTGGAGAAAATTATTAAGTACTTAAGTATGGAAGATTTAATATATAAATATCAAGCAGTGGGTTTAAAAACAACAACTAAGAAGAACTTTTTAGGGAACAGACCAAAAGTCCTATGTAGTGTAGCATTCTATTCCTACAGCAGTCAATGAGATAACCCCAAGAAAATCTCAAACAAAACAAATACAATAGAACCCTTCTATCTAAGTAAAATAAGCTTGGTTTCATTGCAAATATTAAAAACGTACGTGGAATTTAAATATGCTGAACTTCTGTTCATTATATCCATGTGTATACTATACAATGAAATAACTGAAGAAATTCTTACAGAGAAATTCTTTCCTTGAATAAAGCATTCAAATTAATTGATAAGTATTTCTTCAAAATAGAAGACATTATTTTGGTTTATATTTTCAATAATGATTGTGAAGTTTTAAAATGAATACAAAAGCTAGCTATTTCATGGGACATATCAACAGAATTAAATACTCACCACTGGCATGCAAATTTTTCACTGTCAATTTCTACTATTCCTGGTGGTGGAGCAACATGTTGTGGTGCTCTTGGTGCTATGAAAAGAAATAAGAATTATCAATTTTATATAAAAATTATATAATATTTGGATAGCTTGCCATTACTCTTTAGAAGGCTACTGATATTGTTCACTTTCCATTTTAAATTAAGAATGCTATCCATGCAGAGATCAATACACAGATTGCAATTGCTCCAAATTTGGGGATGGAATTCATGAATGAAGATCTTTTGGTCATCTAATAATTTTGCTGGATTTTGCTGCCTGGAGAGTCCCCAAAATCTAAGCTAAGTTTCAAGGTTCTAGTAGGGTAAAGCTACCCTACACCCTTCTATCTGGGGTCTACCCACCCTCTTCCACTTAGTCCACAACTTCAGGAGGGATGTGTATGGAGTGCTAAGACAGGAAGGTGACACCCATCTAGCCAGCCAGGTCAACCAAATCAACTTTGGTGATCAATGGGTTGATAGACGTCACAGCCAGACTGCCCTCAATTCTGAGAGGAATTATGTTATGTTATTTTTACTTACAGCACTAATAATTTAAAAATCTAGCTATCAAATATTGCAGCTTTAACTAAATGAGACAATGAAGAAAAAAATAAGTTCAATCAATCATTCTAAACTTCACACATTTACACATTCACAAGGAAGTAAGAAAATTAGACACTGTTAAAAGATTTCATTTCATTCATTAAATTTATTGCACACCCATCTTACCACAGGGTAACTCAGGGCAGCTTACAACATTAAAAAGACAAAACTATAAAAAAACATATATGATGTAAATAAAATATTATAAAGATCGAAATACTCAGACCTAAAGGTGGGGGTGGGGGACAGGGAGCAGAATGAGAAAGGGGGGAGATGGGATCTGTTATTAATTTATCAACCACCTCCAATGTGAAACCCCTCCACTGGAGTCCCAAGCCAATTGGCAAGAGCCAGGTCTTTAGACTCTTGCAGAAGATCAGGAAGGTTGGAGCCAATCTCACTCCAGAGGACAAGATGTTCCAAATGGCATGCACAATGGCAGAGAAGGCTCTTCTCCTGGTCCCCACCAGCTGAAATACTCTGGCCGATGGGTCTCGAAGCATGTCTCCTCTGCTGGCACTGGTGGGGCAGGCCAATCCCAATGGGGTGAGCCAGTCCCTCAAGTAGCCTGGACCTATGCCATAAAAGCCTTTAAAGGTGATTACCAACAGGTTGAATTGCACCCGAAGCAAACTGGCAGCCAGTGCAGCTTGTGGAGCAATGGTGTTACATGGGCACCCCTGAGAGCCCTGAGGACCCCAAGAACTGCCTGTGCCACCACACTCTGCATCAACTGTAACTTCTGAATGCTCATCAGTAGCCCAATGTAGAACGTGCTACAATAGTCCAACTGCGACATGACTAAGGCTTGAATGACTGAGTGCAGGGACTCCTGATCCAGGATAGGCTGCAACTGGAGCACAAACGGAAGTTGTGCAAAGGCTCCCCTACCTGTGACTGCCACCTGCTCTTTGAGCAGGAATTGTGAGTCCAGGAGAACCCCCAAGTTGTAGACTGGATCCCTCTGGGGTAATGGCACCCCATCCAGAACTAAAAATGTCAAAGTCCTGGGTCTTGAGGCTCTATGTACCCAAAGCCATTTGGTCCTGACAAGGTTCAGTTGAAGTCTGTTGTCCCCCATCCAGGCCCCCACAGCCTCTAGGCACAGCGAGAGAGCAAACAGCACCACTTGAGTGACCAGTTATAGAGTTGGGTTATCGTCAGCGTATCACAGATATCTCAACCCATGGTGACAGATGATCTCACCCAGGGGCTTATGTAGGTGTTAAAAAGGGGAGTGTACTGAGCCCTGCAACATGCCATTATTATAATTTTTTAGTTCTGTATTAGGCTTTTTCTAGTAAACCAGATGGTTTACAACCCAGGATTCTGAAGGAATAACAGAAGTAATCTTAGAGCGACTGAATGTAATCTTTCATAGTTCCTGTAGCATAGGAAAACTATCAGAAGACTGAAATAGAGCTGATGTGATTCCAATCTACCAAAAAAAGGGGGGGGGGGATGAATCCATGAAATTACAGGCCAATCAGTCTTTTTTTAAAACTATTGACCAAATCACCACAGCTCTTTAGATAGACGGTAAAGTTGTAAAAAAATACAGCAACAATAAACTGAGTTAAGAAGTATTGCAGAATATATATATATATATACACACACACACACACACACACACACACACACACACACTATATATATATACACCCATACACACACACACAAAGAGTACACACACACACACACACACACAAAGAAAAAAGTACTTACAGAACATAGCGGTGACTATTTATGAAAATAAATCACCTAAGCTTATTCTTACTTCTACAGCATAGAAATAATAAAATATACACCCCATATTTTGCTATCATCACAATTTAGAGATTCATGTTTCTATAACAAAACACAACCAAACATATCTAATCATATTCCAATATATAATCTACAGGATTTTTAAAAGATTTATCTCACTTTTATTATTTTTTATAAATAATTCAAGGTGCTAAACATACCTAATTCTTCTTCCTCCTCTTATTTTCCACACAACAATAAACCTGTGAGATGAATTGAACTGGGACAGTGACTGGTCCAAAGTTACCTAGCCGGATTTGATGCCTAGGAAGGACTAGAACTTATGATCTCCTGCTTTCTAGACTGATGCCATTATCAATAAACCAAACTTCAATAGGGTAATACTAACCTGAAGTAGCAGGGGCATGTCCCTGTGATGAAACTTGTTCCACTGCATGTGGCCTAATTTCAGAGAGTACTTGGTGGTTGGTACTTTGATGTTCAACAAGTTTTACTGCATTGAGTGCATCACCTCCAAACATCTGGATGTCCATTGAAACCAGACATACTAATGTATCTATAAATTAGCATAAATTACTATATTTTATTCTACTAAAAGAATTAATTTCAGAAAGTTATTGTATTAAGTTAAACTGAATTCAGTTAAAGTATAGCTTTATAGCTTTGCTAGACTTATTTCTATTTGTTTTGGCATTATAAGCAAAATTCATGATTGAAAACTTCAATACCCACTTTGTTTTATTTAAAAATTGAAACTGATTTTTGAATAAGCAAAAATGGTTTATTAGTTGTGTTAATCTATTGCTTACCTATGACACATATATTGATTCTATGTTATCCTTTGCACTTCATCATAATACTTTAAAGGTTTACAATGATAGGAGCTATGCAAATTAAATAAATATAGTATCTGCATAATTTTATTGGAACAATTAACTTAAGACTTCTTTTGCAAGGCATTTATGTAGCACTTTCAGTTTGCCATGATTATCCATAGCACAGAAAAGAGGAATTAAGACGAAGGGCAAGCCAGGTATCACTTTACAGAAAAAAAATTTAACAAAAGTATTACTGAGGGTAATACAAGTGTTTTGTTAAAAACAAGTCTTGATAGCTCACCTATACTTTTATCAACTTTAGCTATTTTGCTACAAGCCACTTCACCCATTTCAGTGAGCATATAGAGCACTTCCAGAGCAGATATAACAAGTAAAACGTCAGGTAATGTGAGATGACAGATGATTTCTTTGTAAGATTCTTGATCTACATATTCACAAATTAAGACACCATTGTCTTCAGCTTTACAAAGATTACCCAAAATTTCCATGCCTGAAACAAACAAAAAACAGTGTCACACGGATGTCAAAAAAGAGCAAAATTTGTTCTCTGTTCCCAGAGTACAGGATACACAGTAATAGTTACAAGTTACAAGAACACAGATGTGACAGTGGAACCAGTTATCTAGTGAGGTGGTAAGTTACTTCACAATAATTTTCTACAAAGAATAGTTTAGATTTCTGTACTGAGTAGAAAGTTGGATTCAGTCTAAAGAAATGGTTCTTCCTCTAATTTTTATAAAAATGCTATTTTACACAAGATACTATAATCACATAAATTCTTACCCCGCATTTTTAAGAATCTATCTCTTGACATTAAGCATTTAGTAACAGTATGAAACATTAGATGAGTTGTTTTAAAATCAACAGGGTCCAAGAGAAGCTGAAAAAACAGAAAGCAAATATTAATGATTAAATGATTCATCTTATAAAATTAGTATCATTATGGAAATCTTCCAATTTAAAGTAATACTTAAAACATATTGAAAATGTTATATGCTATTTGTGACTTTATTTACTATTTCAGTACATATCCTATATTTCTATGCACTTTGCACTTAATTAGCTAGTTAACACTAAAATGAAAATGAATAAAATATGAAATTGGTATCAGAAGCAGAAGCAGCAGCAGCAGCAGCAGCAGCATCCTACCGTATTTTTCGGAGTATAAGACGCACCTACCTTTTGTAGTGAGGAAAAGAAGAAAAA
Organism: Ptyas mucosa; assembly: GCA_012654045.1. Taxonomy (NCBI): domain Eukaryota; kingdom Metazoa; phylum Chordata; class Lepidosauria; order Squamata; family Colubridae; genus Ptyas; species Ptyas mucosa. The sequence goes on along the minus strand of WNWU01013765.1, from coordinate 5,571,244 downwards.
GAAACCTCCCTCTGCCTCTGAGCAATTTTGCCTTGTTGCAGCTAACAGCAAACAGCCTGCTTTACTTTCATTTTGGTTTTCAACATAGCTTGATTAGCACAAGGAAAAAAAAAATCTGCTCCAGCAATTTATCTCTTTGCAGCAAGCAGCAGAGCCCTATGCAAAACAGCTGAGAGCAAATCAGCTGAGAGTCGGGAGGTCGATCCAATCAACTTGTGTTAATTAGCTAATTAGTCAATGCTGAAGCTGAAAGGAACTGTTTTTTCTTGCTGTTTGCTTGTAAGAAGGTAACTGCTGCAAGGCAGAGGCCAAAGGGTCGGGCCAATGGGTGGGCGGGGCTACATTCGGTGTATAAAACGCACCTAAATTTTCACCCCCCTTTTAGGGGGGGGAAAAGGTGCGTCTTATACTCTGAAAAATATGGTAATTCCAAAGTTCCAATTTCTATTCAATAACAGATCCAGTATCTTAATTTAATTTTCACTTTTCCCATTGTTAACTCCAGCCCATTATTAGCAACAAGTATAGTAATAAAATATTTTCCTAGAATTAGACAGCAATCTGTTTCGTATGCATCTTAAAGGACGATGTTGTGGGACTCCACAGGGCAATGTTAAAGTATCAAACACCTATCATCTGAATATAGCATGGCATGAAGGACTAAAACCACTGTAATGCAGTGTCTCCAACACCTAACAAAACCAGTACTTCAGAATAGTACTGTGCAATTTCAAAAACCACCATCCAAAGAAACTAGTAAAGCCATACCTTTCTCAGTCAATTTCTACATTTTAACGCCAAATATTTCACAATATTGGATAATATTATTCTGAAAATTACTTAATTTGCATTACAGATAGTCCTTGGCTTATAAAGGCAATTGGGACCAGAATTGCCATGCTAAGGGCTATGGTTATAAAACACGTCATGTGACTGAGCCACTTAGCGATGGCAATTCTGTCAGTGCCATTTGCTGTCAATAAGTGAGGATCACTCAGGTTATAAACAAAGATCTCCTTTGACTGCTATTTATTATTTCTTGCCAGTTTCTTTCTCCACTGACTTTGCTGGTAGGAAGCTGGCAGGGAACATTGTAAATTGTGATCATGTGACCATGGGGGAAACTGTGATGGCCGGAACTCCAGGGACTGGTTGTAGGTACCATTTTTTTAGTGCCACCATACCTTTGAACAATCACAGAAAAATAGTTCCAATCCAAGCAATACCTGTATTTTTCTTATCTATTAATTCAGCTTTATCAAAGAAAAGTGAACAATTTCTCTTTTTCAGCTGAATGCATCTTAATGTTTTGTACGTGGGAATAAACACTGCTGAATATGACAGGAATTTTTTAACACATATATTTGACATGTATTTTTCTATAACTACAAATAGGAATATTCTGGTTATATTTATCTAGATATTTTATGAATAGATTAATCTTAATGTTTAATTAAAATACATTTCAATACTTTAAAAATAGTATTTATTGGTGCATGATTGCTAAAATGTAAGCGTTGCTGAGTTCAGTTGTTGTACCAAGTTTGCATAATAAATGTAAGAACGGTTTAGAATTTGAAATAATTAATCTTATTCTTTTGAATGATAATTAATGAACAATACTTCTTGTTAAGAAACATGGAATAAACACAATTTTTAATTACATTACATTCATATTAAGGATGAGGACAAGAGTAGTAAAGCCTAAGCTCTTATATATTTCCATTAATTTGTAACTTTTTATATTAATAATCAACACTCAGCTTTATAAAAAAATAGTATCAAGTAGGAGTGTTTATACATTTTATATACAAGATAGGAATGTTCATTTCAGTAAATTATTTTTGAACTGTTGTGTTCTGGGTGTATTAGAAGAAATCTCATTCTCTTAATTTTCCTCAGGGAAGCAAAAATAATACTGTTTTCTGTTTTGTTTTGTTTTGAAAAAAAGCTTCTAGGCCATCTGTCATTTAAGAGGTGTTCAACAAAATCCAAAGAAATGCACTTGTATGTAACACAAAATGCAAAGCTTCATAGGAAAAAAATAGGATTCAGATTTAAGCTATTAGTATTCTGTTACTTCAGGTTAGGTTTGGATCTAAACAACTTTATTTAATGATCTGAGAAATCACCAATACCAATGTGTTTCCTTTTATATAACACTCCATAAGGCAAGATTGCTTTTCACTCCTACTTCATACTTTAAGCTATTTAAATTATAAGTATCATTTTTAAAATTTCTTACCTCGGCAGCAATATTTCCTAAAGTGTCAAGCCCCAATTGTCTTAAAGAAATAAAATGACTATGAGAAGAGAGCAACAAAAACCGAAGACAAGTACGATTAGCTGCCAATAATTTTACATTTCCCTCCTCAAAGGAGAGATTTCTTAAAATCACTGCAATCTGGAGAACTCGCTGTCCTTCAATATCATTAATGCCCAACTTGCGTGGTGGATGAAATAAAGACTCCCATATCCAGTCTTCTGATACAGTATCTATAAAAATAAGATAATTATTTTAATGGTTCAGTTCAAGATATGCCAAAAATATTCTATTAATTATTCACTGCAACTCACCTTGAGATTTGTTTCTGTCAGAAATAAGGTCACGTACTTCATTATCGTCAACAATATCCTTCCAAAACTAAGGCAAAAAAAATATTTTTTTTAGTGTAAAACTTAAAAGGGAATTTATTCCTAAAACAGTTGGTGTGTAATAATGGAAGAAAATAATGTATTGCACACAGTATTTATTTACTAGGAAGCTTTTTAGGAAATAAGAAATAATAGAATTGTATAGGGGTAGACCTCAGTTAATGATGGTCCTTTGTTAAGTGACAAAGCCATAAAATGTGGTGTCACATGACCAGAACAACTTACAAAGGCAGATCCAATTGCGGTCATTAAATGAATTCTACATGGCTATTAGGCACAATTTCACATGATCTCTCATTTGTGACCTCCAGCCAGTTCCTATTGGTTTTTGTTTGTTGGAAGCTCATCATGAAAGTTACAAATGGCAATCATGTGAACCCAGGACGCTGAAATCATTGTGACTGTGTACTAGTTGCCAAATGCCTGAACTGTGATCATATGACCTGGCAACACTGTGATCACTGTAACTTTGAGGACTGAGATTAGTGTCTTTATTAAATGTCAACATAACTTCAAATAATCTCTGAATAAATGGTTATTAACTGGGGACTACCAGTATTTCCAAAACTTCTTTCTAATAGATCTTTATTTAATATATAAGCACCTCAGATTTTCAATGGTAGATTTTGACTCTATATACATATACATGCACATATACATACAAACATACATACATATATAAGATTATAATGGTAAAGTACAATTTTAGTCTGATTTACATCCTTTAACTCAACATTTAAATAAGATTAGTTCAACAGATATGAATTGTAAGATCTTCATATTTAACCTGTCTGTCTTTTTGAAATTTTAAATAAAATCAGTATTTATCATCAGTGTGAGTGTGTATGCACGCTTGCGTACAAGAAAATGATGCTTATTCTCCCAGGATTTGAATAAATAAAAAAGCATAAAAGCAAGTTTAAATACTACACTGAACCACCAATTACAATTAGTCATGATAACACAATCTTATTGCCTATCATAAATATAATTGTAGAAATAAAGTGATACATTCCTTAATCATAAATCTAATTAAATGTGTAAGATGCACTATACATGCAACGTTAAAGAAATAATAAAATTTTAAAAAGAAAAATAGAATTTTCAGCATATAAATATTTTTAGAAACAATGTTAACAAATGGGACTTAAAGTAATTTAATGTTTCAGCTGCTTTGTATAAAACAGCTATAGAGCTTGGAATTCATCCAAAATCTTAAAAATCCAAGCATACTGAAACTATAGCGCAGCATTATTGGAACTAATGGTACAATTAGTTTCCTAAAGCATAATTAGTTCAACTGATGTTATAAGCTAAACATGTTATACTTTGGTTTATTTCCATATGGCTAATTAAATATAAAAACATTTAACATTCCTGATATAATTATCAGAAACTTCTACCTTGTTACATGCTAAAATCCATAGAAGACTCAATATATCAAGTCTTTTGAGGGTATGAATAGATTCCATTTTTGCTATCCACTGGTAGGGCGTGTCAAATTTTTCAACTTTCAATTTCCAAACATTAGGGGTACTCAAAAGTTGTGACATGCTTTGGTGACTGTAAAGATATTTTGGTTACTTTAATATAATTAAGATGTGCTTGGTAAGTAACTACATAACTTTCCAACATTTTGTTTGTTTCATTTTACATGTTCAGCTGTCTTTCTCTTTTTGTTAAATGTTTGTCTGAGTGTGTTAATACTGCTGACCTCGTTTCCTATGAGTGTGATAACTGATCTGTAATGGCTTCTAAAAAAAGAACAAGGCTGGGAACATTTACTCATACGAACAAGCTAATTGGGAATAGCAGAGACTTGTTGCCATCTGAACTCCAAACATTGCAAGAGGTTCTAAGATATGGCCTACTGCTAAGAGAACAAATTAGTGATGAGGCTAGAAACTACCCAGCAGTCAGTCTTGCAAGAGACATATATCCAAAAGTGCTTAAAAAGTGGGAATGAGCGAACAGTTCTTTTGTGAGCCCTGTTGTAAATTCACAAGTGACAATCTTGAACAAGATCCAAGAAAGCTGAGATCAAGCCAAAAACATATCTTGGTAGAGGAAAACTAGATGTCAAAGAAACTTTCACTGTGAAACTTGACAAACTGTTTGACATCCTCAATTGCAAGTATGAAATTGTTCTGGTGCCGAATATGGCTATCCTGCTGGCTACAAAAGAGAAGCTCACATTAACTGTACCTGCCTTAAGGAGAAGAAGAAACCATTGAAGGAACTTGTTTTCATTAAAGGTCAGAAAAACAAGATTGATTCTTTTGGATCGCACCAGATTGGTTTGCCAGATGTACCCAAGCAGAAATGACTAGGCAAAAGCGGCAAGACGATCAGAGACAAAGTTTCGCTAACCATAAGCAGAAAAGTATTCCAGACATTTTGATACTGACAAATGAATTAATTATCTCTTATGATGAAAATGAAGGACAGATAACTGATGATGAAGATGAAGAGGAATGTGATGGAAGTTATGAAGACGCCTTAGACCAAACACACATGCCCTTTACTTCAAAAGAAAAGTCAAAATAAAATAGATTAGAAATAACAATTGTTGCTATGCAGAGCATAAGATGTGGCGTTGGTCAAATTTGATGAGCTCTGTAAGAAAGGCGAAATAGAATGCATCTTCTTTGACGGCTGTATAGATGCAACTAAAGTTATGCTGAAAGCAAACAATTCAGACTAACAATTTCCCAGTACCATCAAAGAAAAACATTATTCTGTGTGCAGTGAGCCAGGTGAAAGATATCTTTATCATTTCACTCCAGAGAAAGACTCAAAAACAGGAAAACCTGCTCAAGTGATTGCAGAATCTGGTGTATTTCATGAAGAAGAAAGGCGTTGACAAAAGCTGGAAGGCCATTGGAAAATATTCTACAAATATTACTAGCTGTGAAGATAGTGTTATGCACTGGGTAGAAGTCAAGGTTGACTGGAAGTTGATCTGGTTGGTGTGTGCACTCCACACGAATGAGTTACCCCTACGACACTTAATCACAAAATTGGATGGGAAGACCTTGTCTAACAACAAATAGGCAGGTAAAATTGGCAACATGCTAGACACTGCAACAGAACATGACATTGATCCTTCATTTACCAGTTTCAATTGGTGAGCCTGTTGTTTCACTGAGCCACAGTGTTGTAAAGGATTTCTCTACTGATCAAGCATATGAATATAGGATCACGGGGTGAAATCCTACTGGTTTGGACCGGCTGCAGCGCTGCTCCAACCAGATAGCCGAAGCCCAAGCTGGGCTTGCTGCTCTGTCCCCATCGGCGGCTGGGCGAAGCTGCGCAGGGGGCATTGAGCGGCTGTCGGCTGCATGGCTCTTTGCCAGTGGCCAGCCCAGAGAAGAAGCAACGGGGAAGCAACATGACAGCGGCTTCCCTGCTCAGCCCTGACAAGCAATGCATGGTACCTGCACCAGTGTCCCAAGAGAAGCAGAAAAGATCGCTGCTTGCAAGCAGACAAGCAGAGGTAGCAAGTGTACACCGCGCCGTGGGAAAAATGAGAGGCCCTGTTGTCCCGCAAAGCCTACTGCTGCTTGAATGGGGGGGGGTGAGAACGGCGAGACTCAGGGAGTACATCAGGTGGAGCTGGCTGACTCAGGGCTGCTCAGAAGCTGCCTCTGCCGCTGCCAGAAGTTTGGGTGCCTTGGCTTCAGATTGCTCCTTCCCTCTCTCCCTCACACACAAAAACACAGGTTAGAGAGTTTTCTTGTGCTCTCACTCTCTCTCCAAGCGTTCCATGCACAGCCCATTTGAGGAAAGGGCACGCAGGGCTAGGCACGTTTGGCTGCAAGAGGAGGCTCAGGTGGAAGGCGGCCTTTTCTGCAGCATCCCCCTCCCCTCTTTCGAATCCCCTGCAAAGGGGAGGGCTCTGCCTTTGCAGAAATGGGGCGGGTGGTTTGTACGGAGGGGGGGGATGTGTGACTTCCGGGATGGAGAGCAGGGCAAGAGAAGGTTCGCTTGGGCAGTCAAGCCAGATGGAGGAGGGAAACTCAAAGCGTTGGGGCTTCAGAAGGGAAGAATGTGCTTCAGAATGTGCAGCTCCTGGCTCTAACAGTGAGTGAAGTGAATGATGTCAAGTTGGTTATGCCCACCGGTCACATGACCACCAAACCACGCCCACAGAACTGGTAGTGAAAATTTTTAGTTTTCACCACTGATCACACAGGCAATAAGGGCAAAACTTCCCATAGATCTCATTCTTATGGAAATTGGCGCTGTGGAAATAGGCTTTGTTGAATATGGGTTTCAAAACATGGCTTTTAAGGCAAAGCTCTCCAAAACTTAATGATAGTGGAATACATCATTGGTGTGCACTACCCTTGCTGGTTCAACATCAAAGAAAAACATTCCTGGATTGAAGGTCCACATCGTGTGTGTTCCAGCTGTAGTAAGTCAGACTGCAAAAGAAGGCTGTAGTAGATGCTGTTTTGCCAACCATTTAACACTCAGCATGGTACACTTTCAGTGAAATGATAATCCAGACACTCTTGTGTTCAGATGACATTCAAGAGAGGAGAGCCGGTATGCAAAAGATCATTGACTTGAGAGTGCAAACAATGATGCGCTTGGAGATTTTTCTGTACATGCAAGAAAAACGCCTTTAATCAACGCCAGAGCATCCATTCTGCTGGAGTTGATTGATTGGTCTGAAGGTGTACATGAGCCACCTTTGATGTGCAAACTGACTACAGCAGAAATAAAGAAGTTCACTGACAAACCAATGCAAGTACCACAGTGGCCCTGTCATGCCCTATATGTGAAACAGGTAACACAGGCAGCAAGCAGAGTGTATACACATGAGAAATGTGAGGGTTATACCAGAGGCCAAGAAGAAAGTCGGCGGCTGATGTTGAAGAACGAATCAAAACAAGACTTGATGAAACTCACCTAAACATTTTTGTAACTCAGATAATTGCTTTCTGATGTTAGTTTATGATTGCATGGATTATTTTTTCTTAGCTAGGTAAGATTCATGCAGAAAAAAACCTTCAATTTTCGTACCACAAGGTGTAATATTTAGAAAATAAAGTTAACAGTATTTGGGTTGCAAGAGACTTTTGTGGGGTATATGATCAGACGTGAATTTACCATACCAAGCTAAACATTGTGCAATTGAAAAAAAAATAACAGCAGATTTGAATTCTTGGTGTAAAAACAGTTTTAAAACCTCTCACTGAAAAAAATTGCAATGCAGGAAATTTGACAAACAAATAGTACATATTATGCAGTACATGACCATTGGGTCATTTTAGAGGTATTTCCTTACCAGATTCCTCAATGCCTTGAACAATGGCAGAACTTCTTTATACTGGAAAAATTCTTAAAAATTCAGGGGAAAATTCAGAGATGTATCTCTCTTGAAAGTAACCCAAGTGGAACACAGCACAGTCAAATATCAGGAGTTGTATTTTGTACTACTGTATGTCATAAAAGGTTTTATGATAATTGCTATATCTTCTAGTCTGGATTACTGCAAGGTACAGCCCTTGAAAAACATTCAGAAGCTTCAACCAGTGCAAAATGTGTCTATACAGGTATGTCAGACATTAGATACCTATAACATCAGTACTGTGGGGAGTGGCATTTGTTATCGGTGTGTTTCCATGTGCAATTCAAAATGCTTTAAAGCCCTTCATGGCCTGGGACTGGATTACTTGATAATCCAGGTAATTCTACCTATCCAATTTGATCCAGCAGGTTGGGCATGTAGAGGTCACATCAGCCAAAGATTGTTGGCTGGCAGAGGCTCTAAGATGTGCCTTTCCTGCTACATGGCCTGCCATTTGGAACATTCTTCCTTCAGAGATTAGGATGACCCTGACCCTATTGACGTTTTGTATGGCCTTCAAGATCTCATTATGGACCCCAATTGTGTGAAAGGCCCTGATGCCTGGCTATATTGACATTGGTGTTGATAATTTTTCTTGGCTGCGATATATACTTATTTCCATATTATACTGTAATTGTTTTCATTGTTTTTAATTATTATGACTATTCATTGCCCAGAGTCATAGGTCTGAAGTAGGTAGCTGTGGAAAATAATTAATAAAATGTTTTATGAATTTTTCCCAATTTTAGTTCCACAGGAGTCATGAACTCCCCTGAAGTTTGGGCATATTCTATAAGTTAGTCTATCTGAGGTAGGCTTGGTTCAAATAGTTGCCCTATGAGCACATTTTCACTCAATTAAGTTAAACACAAACAGGACAATTTTAGTAATACTGTATATAGATAGCTGATGTTATGAGCACTAGCAATAAGTACCGTAGAAAAAACTGGTCATAGATAATGTGACCAGGACCAATCAGCTAAAGTCTTATAGATGTATTTTTCTAAACTTTATCATTTTATATGCACCATGCCCAAACTCCTCCTATAAAATAAACCCCGCCTGTCAACGCTAGTCTGTAATAAAGTTTCAACGTACAGGTAGTCCTTGATTTATAACTGTCCACTTAATAACTATTCAAAGTTACAACAGATCCACCAAAACCTACCTTTGACCTAGTTTGGAACCTTCAGTGACTGCAACACCCTTGAGGTCATTCGTTATTAAGACCAACTGCAGGGACACTGTGGTTCTCTCTGCCTATCTCCCCCCATTGCCCTGCTAGGTCCCTGGGACTGCTTACCAACCCATTGGATTCCACACATTCAGCTATGGAAGATCTCTGGAGGTCCAAGGTTCTCATTAGGGACAAAGGGCAGGCGACTGCATTCCTAGATCACATGGCTCCATCCCAGAAGCAGACAACATTTTCTGAAAATGGCACCTACTTCCAGGATGGAGCCCAGGGATGCTGAAGGCAGAATGGCCTGTCCCTCCTTCTCCAACATGAGCACCAGAGCTCCACAGATCTTCCAAAGGTGAGTGAATGGTGACCAGGTGTGTGTGTGAGGTGGGGGGGGGGCAGGGAGAGTGGTTTGGGCCAAGTAGTATGGCTGAAGAATAGCCTAAGGCCAAAGAATACTCTGAGGGGCAGGGAGTGGAGCATGGGTGCCTTCGTGGAAGGCCTTGGGACACTTGGAGCAGGTGGGCTGGGCCTGCACTAGGCCTCCCAGGGCCTTCCCTATCCAAGGCATTCTGTGCTCCACTTAACAACCCATGCCAGTCACTTAATGACTACATTGGGGAAAACCAAAACCAACAGGCTTGTGAATTCAGGGCTACTTATTACCACTTTTTCTCTTTTGCATCATCTTAGTATTTTTATTCATGCTACTTCAATATCTTTATATATTCCTTTCTCCTCCACTGGTCTGATTCTGTAAGAAAACTGTATCTTTGAATAGTTTGATTTGTACATATATTCCAAAAAATGTTATGTATCAAAATTTTAGAAATTACCTTAACAAAATCTCTATCCGTTTTCTCCTTCCATTCTTCTCCAAACACTGTAGAAAATGAACCTAAAGCTATAAAAAAGCATTAACATTATCATTACATTGGTAGAAATATTTCAAAGAATATAATTTTAAACCTGCTATTTTATAGTAAACCAAGCTAATTTATTTGGTTTATTATGTATATACTTTATTTTATTTGACATCATTATTACCGTTTATTAAGAAGCATTTCTAAAATTGTTACTGGTTGGATAGGAAACTATTTGTTTGGACCAGATCAGTCTTCAGATCAGAGTGAATCAGACTTTTTATCCTAAAAAGTATAACACAGAAAATGTATACAGTAAAATGTATTAATCTACTATTGTATGTACCAATCAACTGAAAAAAATATTATATATACTAAAGAGTAACACAATATCTGCTATACACAATCATAAATTTAAAAAAAACTACGATTAAGAAACAAATTCTCTTGTAGGAAAATTTCACTGTTTTCTTCAACATATATTATTCAAACAACATTCAAGAAAACTTTTTTTGTAAGTGCTCATTTTCTTTTGTTTGAATTCATACAGGTAGTTCTTGAATTATGATGGCAATTGAGACTGCAATTGCTGTTGCTAAGTAGTACAATTGTAAAGTGTGACATCATGTGACTGCATTACTGAGCAACAGCAATCCAGGGTGCATGTATGTGAGCACAGGGAATCCCAGGAAGGGGGATATACAGTGTGTGAGACTATAGGGAACCCAGGAAGAAGGGTGTGGAGTGTGTGCAAATATAGGGAGACCTGTGAATGAGGGCGCAGAATGCATGTGAGTCTAGGGAGGCACAGGAAGGAAGTCATGGGATATATGCAAGCCTTGGGAATGAGGGCACTGGTAGGTGCCTGTGTGCATGTGCACTCAGAGAGACCTGAGAAGGACGGTATGGGGTGGGTGTGAGTGTAGGGAGGCCTTGGAATGAACGTGTTACTGGATATTTGTATACAGTACATTCAGAAAGTATTCAGACCCCCTTCACTTTTGTCAATTTTGTTGTGCTGCAGCCTGATTCTACAGTTGTTGAAATTCATCTTGTTTTTTCATTAATCTACACTCAGTATCCCATAATGACAAAGTGAAAACAGAATTTTAGAAATGTCTGTAAAATTATTAAAAAGAAAAAAAATTAAAATAACAAATTGGCATAAGTATTCAGACCCTTCACTCAGTACTTTGTTGAAGCACCTTTGGCAACAATTACAGCCTTGAATGAGTCCTTTTGGGTATGATGTGAAAGTTTTGCACACCTGGATTGGGGGATTTTCTGCCATTCTTTCTTGAAAACCCTCTCAAGCTCAGTTGGGTTGGATGGGGACCATTGATGGACAGCCATTTTCAGGTCCCTCCAGAGATGTTCAATAGGGTTCAAGTCAGGTCTCTGCCTGGGCCAATCTAGGATATTCAAAGAGTTGTCCTTAAACCACTCCTGTGTAGTCTTGGCTATGTGCTTAGGATCTTTGTCATGTTGGAAAGTGAACCTTTGGCCCAGTCTGAGGTCCTGAGATCTGTGGAACAGGTTTTCATTGAGGATATCCCTGTGCTTTGCTCCATTCAGATTTCCCTCAACTCTGATCAGTCTCCCAATCTCTGCTGCTGAAAAACACCCACAAAGCATGATGCTGTCACCACCATGCTTCTGTGTTAGGATGATACTGAGCAGATGATGAGAGGTGCTTAGTTTCCTCCAGACATAACATTTAGAATTGAGGCAAAAAGTTCAATCTTGGTTTCATCAGACCAGAGAATCTTGTTCCGCATAGTCTGAGAGTCCTTCAGGTGCTTTTTTGCAAACTCCAAGCAGGCTGTGTTTTGCATTGAGAGGCTTCCGCCACTCTGCCATAAAGCGCAGATCAGTGGAGGGCTGCAATGATGGTTGTCTTTCTGGAACTCTGTCCCATCTCCACACAGGATCTCTGGAACTCAGTAAGAGTGACCATCCGATTCTTGGTCACTTCTCTTACTAAGGTCCTTCTCCCCCAGTTGCTCAGTTTGACCAGATGATCAGCTTTTGAAAAAGTCCAGGTTGTGCTAAACGTCTTCCATTTCAGAATTATGGAGGTCACTGTGCTCTTAGGAACTTTTAGAGCAGCAGAAATTTTATTGTAGCCTTCCCCAGATCTATGCCTTGTAATAATCCTGTCTCTGAGCTTTGCAAGCAATTCCTTTGACCTCATAGCTTTTGCTCTGCTACAGTATGCATTGTCAGCTGTGAGGCTTTCTATGGAGGCGTATGCCTTTCCAAATCATGTCCAATCAATTTAATTTACCACAGGTTGCCTCCAATCAAAGTGTAGAAACATGTCAGAAACAATCAAGAGAAATGAGAGGCACCTGAGTGAAATATTTCAGTTTTTTCTTTTAAATAAATTTAGACATTTCTAAAATTCTATTTTCATTTTGTCATTATGGGGTACTGAGTGTAGATTAATTTAAAAAAATGAATTTCAACAATTGCAGAATCAGGCTGCAGCATAACAAAATTGACAAAAGTGAAGGAGGTCTGAATACTTTCTAAATGCACTGTATATGAGTATAGAACAGGGCTGTCAAACTCCTGGCCTGCAGGCCAGATGCGTCATGCGCTAACCACGCCCACGCCCGGTTTAGCGAAGGGGGGGAAAGTCCCAATACGTCATGTGACACTGCCATGACGTGAGTTGTGCCCGAACCCCCAAAATGCAATGTGCGCACGACCCCCTACTGTGCCCCGCCTCACTGCCGATGCACACGCAGCCCTACATGCGCCCTGCCCCCCACACATGCGCACGCAGACCCCTGCACACGCCCTGCCCCCCCCCACATGAGCGGCAGAGACCTGAAGGCAGTAGCTGCACGCGCATCCACAGCGGAGCTGAACTCTGACACATATGCCATAGGTTCGCCATAACGGCTGTAGGTTATATTAAAAGTGGAAAAGATCTGAAGTGATTTATGTTAGTTGGATTTTTTTACATGTTTACATCTCAAAAATCTGGCATTTTAAAAGGGATGTGTAGACTTTTTATATCCACTGTATTCCTTTCTCTTTACACATGAACGAAATAGTCACCTTAATCAAAGGAAATCAGAAGACCGTGTATATTCATAATGTGATTATGAAGAACTGGGCAAATATGCATGTTTACATGCAAGTGTTAGAAGTTTATTGTGAACAATGCTTTTTTTGTAAAATCTGCTTTCTAGAATATATGTCTGAAAGATACGTTTTAGGCCTATGTGGAAAAAAACGGCAGATTTTTTCTTTGTAGGAATGAATATTACATCACATTTAAAAATGGCTAATACAATTTTTTTAATAATTTATGGAACTGATTTAATAAAATTCAATCCATATCATAGTATTAAGATTTAATGGCTATGTTCTTGATTATCCATATACTGAAGGGTTTAAGGAATATTTCTTAGCAATAAGAACCAGCTTTCATGGATCCCATTAAAATAATGCCGTGACAGAAGTATTTATCCAAACATAGATGAAATTACATTAATCAAAAAACTTGTCAGTCATATTTGATCCTAATGCAATAACTTCCAACAGCAGGGAAAAATATCTACACAAAATAAGTCCTACCCTACTCAGTTCAGCATTTGATTTATAAGTTATTTTCTTACATTTGGATTATGATTATTAAACATAACATCTTCCTTGTAAAAACTTTCTACAACTGTATAACTGCTTTTGTTAAGTCTTCAATAAAGAATGAAAATAATTAGAAAGATTTAAAACCCTATAAAAACTGATAATCAATAGTTTGACTATGTAGATTCTGAAGACATTTTTGATTATTTTGTCTTAGAAAAGAAACTATACAGATGCAAATGTTGCAAAAATGGGCAACTAGACATGAAAAGCTAAACAAAGAAGGAAAATAAGATAGAAATCTACAAAATTCTAAAAAAAATCCTGCCCATTGTCCCAGATCTGTAGAATCCAATTCTAGAAATACTCAGTAAATATGAAACTCATTTAGAGTATATCCAGAACCAAAGAAAGAAAAAAGGAGAATCACACAATATATAAGAGCTGTGGTGGCACAGTGGTTAGAATGCAGTACTGCAGGGCTAACTCACTGCTCACTCCAGGAGTTCGATTCTGAGCGGCTCAGGGTTGACTCAGCCTTCCATCCATCAGAGGTTGGTAAAATGAGCACCCCAGATTGTTGAGGGCAATATGCTGACACTGTAAACCTCTTAGAGGGGACTATAAAGCACTGTGAAGAGGTATATATGTCTAAGCGCTAAGTGTTATTGCTACAGTATATATAATTTTAAGCAAAGTAAATGTGACAAACATAATACCAACAATACAGTCTGAGAGTTTAATGGAGTTTACCCCCAGAAAATCAGGTAGAAGATTGAAGCTTGAGCAAGTAAGGGGGAAGATGTGATCTTTATGTCACAGATGTCACAAAAACATCTGGATAAACACTGCTAAAAGAATACTAAACTAAATGAAACATTGTTCTGATGTGGCAGGGCTTGTCCTGTATAAAATTAGTGAATAGCTTAAACAGAAGATAGATTTTCAGCACTTGAAAAATTATATTTTATGGTAGTACATTTATCTTTAAAGTATTATGCAAATTAGAAACTTACTGTCATCAAATACCCCAGCATTAGCAAGTAATAAAGTGATGATTTTGGGGTCCTTTTCAAGCTGCATAACATGTTTGCTTTCATTTGACAGAAGAGTGCACACATTAATAGCGAAGTCCACTTCATTTGGGAGTCCAGATAGTAGAGAAAGCACCAATTTATTATAATCATTTGGCGAATTAAAGTCCATAGATAGCCCATAACTTTGTCGAAGAAAATCTATTCATAAAGGCAAAAATAGAGATTAATAACAATACATCTATAGGTCACTGTGGTATTCTTCGCAAAGAAATCCAATATACATGGTACTATTATTAATTAGCTGTAAAATTTACCTGACACACTGTGCTGCTGGTAATTATAGGAACATGGAATTGCACCTATAGGTAGTTGTGGCTTTGGATTGCCTGGTTGTACTTCATCATCATCCTCTCCAAAATGATGTACTTTCTCGTATTTTTCCAGATAACTGAAATGGAAAGTAACTGTTTTTTAGTATACATATAACACAAGAAAGCGTTAAAAAGCTTATCAAAACAAATTGTAATTTGTGTTTTTTAGTTGAATCAAATTGATTTGACAGTCTTCTCAGATTATTAATCTTGAAAAAGATTTTTTAAAAAAACTCCATAAAAGCATTTATATAGATAATTCTACATTATATTTTCATTCCACTGCAGATCAACTTGAAAATATGTATCCAAATCCACAGAATATTGTAGTAATTTTAATAAAACACACCTATACCAATCTTGTCTTTTATAAAATTTGTCTCTCGCAGTACTCTAGTCCGGG
Source organism: Ptyas mucosa (assembly GCA_012654045.1). Classification (NCBI taxonomy): domain Eukaryota; kingdom Metazoa; phylum Chordata; class Lepidosauria; order Squamata; family Colubridae; genus Ptyas; species Ptyas mucosa. The sequence continues at coordinate 5,555,773 of WNWU01013765.1, read as the reverse complement.
TGTCGGCAACCCGCAGCTCCAGAGCCGCATGTGGCTCTTTCATTCCCCTGCTGCGGCTCCCTGTCATGGGAAAGGGATGAAAGAGCTGTCACCCTGTCGCAGCGGTGGCGATGGCCGGAGCCTTAGTGCGGGACCGAAGTGCCCCTGCACTTGTCTTTCTGCGAAACAGCATTCTACCTTTGTCATGGTACATTTGCTATTGCTGCCTCCATGGCCTGCCCACTGTTGTCGCAGCGCCTTACACAGCACAGTGAAATTAAGTGCACTTCACAATGGGGGAGCTGTGGTCCCCTCCTCCTGGAGCCCATTATGACACGGAGGCACAATGTGACCCTGCGTCGTCGCCGCCTTGCTCTCACCTCCCGAATGTCGGGGGAGGGGGGAGGAAAGAGAGGGAAAGAGAGAGAGAGAAACACACACACAGAGAGAAACAGAGAAAGAATGGGAGGGAAAGAGAGAGACAGAGAGGGAGGGAAAGAGAGCCGGAAGGAGGGATAAATGTTAAGGGTGAAATGTGGCTCTGAAAGTAGTTTTGCCATTTTGCTCATCATTGAGAGAGAGGGAGGGAAAGAGGGGGGGGGAACAGAGAGACACAAGAGAGAGAGGGAAAGAGACAGAAAGAGAGAGGGGAGGGAAAGAGAAAAGGAGGGAAGGAGAGTGAGAAAGAGAGAGGAGGGAGAGACAAGAGATAGACACAGAGAGAGAAGCAGAGAGAGAGAGAGAGAGAAAGGGAGAGAGAGAGAGAGAGAGAGAGAGAGAGAGAGGTGAACAACATTTTTACAGAACTATAAATACATTGAGGCCTTTGAGGCAAGTGGCTGGGAGGCGAGGCCAGGTATGAGAAGAGGTGTCTGGGAGGGGTGGGGAGGGGTTAGGCAGGGCTGGGCATTGCAAATAATGTAACCACCAGTTCTCTGCCCTTATGACTGGCTGCATAGGCATGGCTGGGGTGTGTGTCATGTGACTTGGTGGGAGTGACGTTGAGTTGGCCACGCCCATCCAGGTTTTGTGGCTCCCAGTGTTTTCTTTTCTGTGGGAAATGGGTCCAAATGGCACTTCGAGTGTTTAAAGTTGCAGACCCCTGCTCTAGTTTATTAGAAGTTTGTCTGTATATTTAACATATACACTGCCATTCATGGTCACAAATTTTAAACATAATCTTTGCACTTAAAAAATAATTGTAGGCCACAAAGCAATAGCTGATTTTTCTGACTTGCTATTTGGCAGCTAGCAATGGGGAACCAGTCATGAGGCTGGTAGTGTCCATGAGACCTAGAGGCACTGGAGATTCTCCAGTGTTTCTTTCAGGGCAGAAGTGATTGTGAAAATGGAAGCAATGTTTGGTGGCAGTAGATTGGCTATTTTTCAAAAAATGATGGGCATACATTTCAAAAAATGATGGGCATACATATTCAGAGTTCATGGTTGGGGATGTCTTTAATATTTTCTGGATGACTAGAGAATACAGCCAATGGGGTAAAGATGCAAATGGACTTTCGGAAGAGTGAGATATTAGAAGAGTTTTAGGATTTTCACTTTTATTTTAAGTATTTTGAATTTATTTCAGAGTATTTACTATCTTTTTAGAATGCCTCTCTCAAAAATGAAGGAAACTGAAAATAATTTTCAGAAAATTTGACAGGAATGTCTAAAAGCCCCTCATATGGCCAAAAACGTGTAATGACTAAACTGACTCTTATTTTAAGGATAAAGACAAGGAAGAATTTATTTCTATAGTTGTCTGTTGAATTCAAATGTATGGAATCTATGGAAGTTTTGAATCTATAGAAGTTTTCAAAATGAACATTTTCACTATTAAATATAACTGAGGAAAAACAGTGATTTCTTTGACTGATTAATTTTAACAGTAGTAAGTAAATCTTTAAGGAAATTTCTATTAATAAACATATTAATGCATTATCAGAGGCTTCTCAAATATTTTGATTCCATGTTTTTAGGACTATAAGACGCACCTTTCCCCCCCCAAAAAAGAGGGTGAAAATCTGGGTGTGTCTTATAGTCCAAATGTACCCTGCCTACCCGCCGGCCCCCACCCTTCGGAAATTTTTGGCGTCTGTGCGTCACATTTTCGGGTGGTCCCAGGCAACGGGGATCTGGGTCAGGGCACAGCCTTAGGAATGAGCCTCTTCAGGATGGTCTGGGCGGGGAAATCTACCTGGCAGCTTCGGTGAACAAGGCAGGCCCCACAGTTCGCGGCTGGCTCCCCCTCTGGCCACCCAGCTGGGAGCTCAGGGCAGAAAATGGCCACGACTTCACTCCCCAGCGATGTGAGCCGCCACCGCCTAAGCCATCTCAGCACCTGGGAACCCCTAAAGCGAAACGTCTCTCCTTTCCAGCCACCGCTGCCCGTTGGCCTGATGCACTTTGCAGAGCCACGTTTCAGGCGGTGGCTGGTTTCCCTGCAAGGTGCTTTGGGGAACCAGGGAGGAAAGCATTTTCATGTGCCAGCACCAGCTGCATGCCACATTTTTGGATTCAGGAAGGATCCACTCCACCACCTGTGGGAGCACAAACAGGCCATGTTGTCAATGGCTTAAGGGGTGGCATTGATTCGTCCAGCTACTGCTGCAGTCATTCTAGGGAGACAAAGTCGTAGGGGGCCAGATCATCAGCACCCCCAGCTCCTCCGCCTCTCCTCTTCCAACACCGACCATGGCTCCTGCAAAGTTAAGAGCATGCATCTTCCCCCTCCCCTTCAAACGACCGATCAACCCCCCACTCCCATTCCCTATGCAAAATGCTTTCTCCCCGAACCCAAAAACGCTGGCGCTGCCACCTGAAAATGCTTTCTTACTTGGTTCCCCGAAGCACATTGTAGGGGAACCAGCTGCCGCCTGAAACACTGCTCTGTGAATTGCATCAGGCCAATGGGCGGCGGTGGCTGGAAAGGAGGGACGTTTTGCTTTACGGGCTCCCGGGCGCGGAGAGGGTTAGGTGGTGGCAGCGGTGGCAGCTCCTCACATTGCTGGGGAATGAAGTCATCATGGCCATTGTCTGTCCTGAGCTGCCCGCTGGGTGGCCAGAGGGGGGATCAGTGGCGAACCGTGGGGCCCATCTTATTCGCTGAAGCCGCTGGGCAGATTTCCCCCCCAGACCATCCTGAAGAGGCTCATTCCTCAGGCTGTGCCCCAACCCTCCCACCCAGAGCATGTGAGGGGTCTCTTCGGGGAAAGTGAGTAGTCCCTGCAGATCGCAGGAGCACCCTGATAAGTTTTCCAGAAAAGAACTTCTCAGTAATCAATGCCCTCTTTCTCAGCTGAGTCTCTGAGGCTTGCAGGAGGAGGAGGGTGGTATAAAGCAGTGCCACCTTAAATGCTGGTAGGCAGAGGTAGAATTCTTGTTTTCCTCCTCAAAAATTAAGGTGCGTCTTATACTCCAGTGTGTTTTATACTCCAAAAAATACTTTCAGTATTTTCAGTACTTTCAAACATTTTTCTGCTTTTGCAGTCAAGCTTCAGAATATCATTCTACCTTCTTTGCTTATACAGAATGTTTTTTTAAAATTCTTTCTGTATTTTTATCATGTAGTGTTTAACTTATGAATCCACGGGTTACGAGAGTTCCCTTAGCAAAGGTTTGAAGTTATGCAATTAGCGCCCCCTAGTGTTTACGAACAACTCCCAAAATTATGAATATTGCAGCACCACCGCAGTTGTTCACCCTTACAAACAACCGCAGAGGCTCTGCAACATTTGTCCCACCTATTCACTCCCACCCACCCACCCCGGCTGGGTCTACACAGGCACTTTGCCTGTGGAGACTCACTTACCTCGTGAAGAGATCTCTGTCATACTTTCTTTGCCTGCTTCATTACTTCAGGCTTTCAGTGCATTCACAGAGAACAGAGGCTTAACATACTGCAAGATCATGCAAGATCAGTAGTGCAAGATCTGGTGCTACTGATCTCATGTGATCCTGTACTTTAGCCTCTATTCTCTGATTATTGAGGCCTGGACATTTGCAAATGGATGGAAGGCTTCGGTCCTTCAGGCCTTCCCACCGTTTGTCGTTTCCTTCCCGATGCCCTCAGGGAGATTGTGTTCCTGTAGGCTTTGCAAAAAGCTTTTGTTGGCACCAGCCGAGCTTGGGAGGAGCGGGTGCATCCATCTGAAGCTCTGTTCCTACTGGCAAAGGCTTTTTGAAAAAGGCTGCTGAAGCCTAAAGGGACACAATCCTCAACAGTTTGACAATGAGAAACGAGGCACGGAGGGCTGTACATGACCTTCCAGCCCTCCTTTCTCACTGGCAATCTGCTTGATGAGGCCTCCGGTGATAAAAAAAGGAGGCCCTAAGGCCATGCATGGCCTTCCAGGCCTCCTTTCTCACCGGCGATCCACTTGACAAGGCCTCTGGTGATGAAAAAGGAGGCATGGGCCTTCCCAGCCTCCTTTTTTAGTACTGGAGGCCTCATCAAGCCCTTTGCTAATGAGAAAGGAGGAAGCAGACAAAGAAACAGGCTGGAAAGGAGACAGATCTTCATAAAGTAAGTCACCTGGTGCAGCAGGATGGGGGAAAAGCAATTGTGGGGACCATAGGGAAGGAAGAATATCTGTGTGTCAGGGGAGCCCTTGGGTGGTCTGAATCAGGTGGACTATTCCATCACTAGGCCGCCCCCCTGGCCTTCCACACCCCAAGATACCACATGTGCACTTAATGAGCCACACATTTTATTATTGAATGCATGAGATAAAGCAGGGAGTGATCTTGTTCAAGGTACAAGATTCACACCCATGAATTCTCGAGTTATGGATGGAATGCGCAGGCTCTATTTCATTCGTAACTCAAGGACTACCATGTTTCCCTGAAAATAATTATTTTCTTTTGGGCCCTGAAATAAGCACCTAAGCTCATTTTTTTGATGCACAGAAGGCGGCAAACACAGGGGCTGATGAGAGCACTGCTACTGCTGTCCCTGCTCTCTCCGTCCCACTGTCTGCTTTCCCGCAGCCACAACAGGCCAAGCTCTCACCACACCTTGGCCTCCACCTGCCCTGTCTGCTTGACCAGCTGCTGCTGGGACACTTCTCAGCTGTGCAGGTGCCTTGCTTGTTGGCTGCCCATGCTGCTGCTGGCCTCGTGGGGGCTCTTCACCTTCCTGGCAGGGTGGGTGGAGGCCAGGGTAGGCCAAGAGCTTGGCCTCAATTGAGGCTCTCCAGGGTGGAGCCTGTAGCTTGGCGTTTGCAAGGGTCTTGGGAGGGGGGAAGAGACCCTTTAGCAACCCAGTCTCTCTTTCAGGTGGGCAGGAACCTCCTCCCACGATGCACCTGCCTGGGTGACAATTAGGTGGTCCTGGGAACCGCTTCCTGGCTGGACATGGCACTCCAGTTGCAAGGGGTCTCCTTTGGTCTGATGAACGCTGGCCTGCATGCCTACTCGATGCTGCAGGTGCTGTAGCTCTCATACCAGTTGTGTGTGGGGTAGCTCCAGCGGGAGGTAGTGGAGGGTGCTGGGTAGCAACCAGAGCTTGGCGGTGGACTGGATCGGGCAGAAGGTGAGGTGGCTGCAGAGCCGCCAGTGACCAAGGGCAGCTCCACGCTTGCCTCACACAGCCGGCATGAGAGCTGCAGCGCCACCATGGTCAGGGCCTGAAGAGCACTGGGCTCAGCATAGCTGTAGTCAGTGTCTACAGCACCAAGTAGGCATGAAGGCTGGCGCTCAGCAGCCCAAACACTTGACAATGCAGGCTGGCTTTCCTTCCACTGTAAGCACGCATTTCCCACAATCTTCCAGAATTGTCTGATATTCTCGTTACTGTGAGAGGCTACATGTTACAAAGATGAACGAAGAATGAAGTGAGATGGGGGGGTAGGACGAAGAAAGGCGGGGGTGCGGAGCTGCCCCATGTGCCCCTCACTGGCTTACCTGAGGGCCCTTCAGCCAGACCACCCATGCCAAACCCTCACACCACCCCAGGGCAGCCACATGCCTTCACTAACCTGTTTTCCAGCTCTGTTCTCCACCGTCTGCAGAGCAACAAATGTAGTCTGTGGGACTACAGTAAAAATAATATTTCAGACCTTCCAACTTCTCACAAAAAAAAAAGGTTGGAGCTGCGAGCCACTTCAGTGGGGCACTTTCACTCCCCCAGCTTGCTTTTTACACCTACACTTCGCCCCACCTTGTACAGCCAGGGCAGGGCTTAATTAGGCCTTATTTTTGGGGTAGGGCTTATATTAGGCATAGGTATGAAAATCGGGCTAGGACTTGTTTTCAGGGTAGGTCGTATTTTTGGGGAAACATGGTACCTGTAATATATTTTGATGTAATCTAATAAATCCAAAAAATTAAATCTTAAAACAATTTTAGGGGATTATTTAAAAAGCTTTAAATACAATGTACTTCTATTTATCCAGCATAATGAGGAGCCAGGGCTTAAGAAGCTGATCCATACTGCTTTGATTAGTCATCTTCCAGATGACTGGATCTAAATTTCTATAATCCTCTACCAGCATGGCCAAAGATCATGGTGACATTCCAGTGAACAAATTATCTTAATAAACTGAGCTTTATTCTGACAAACAGATTTAGCTAAACTGTTAGCTTAAATTTAAATATACCCAGTGGATGTCTTTCACTATTTTTTTCTAATTACCGTATTTTTCGGAGTATAAAACTCACCGGAGTATAAGACGCACCTACCTTTTTTGGTTGTTTTTTTAAAAAATTTTTAGACAAACACATATACAAACATACAATCTATTTTCTTTGAACAGAGTATTTGGCTGGTTCACAAATTTAAACAGTGTTTAGTCTTTTCAATTAAATTTACAATTTCTATATTTCCTTTTTGCCATATTTATTCCTCATCTATTTTTTTAAAAAAACAATATTACCCATCATCCTCATCTCTAATCTTAATCAAATTCAATTTTTCCCTTCTATTCTATATTATACCCCTTCTTATTGTCATCTATTTTTATATCCAACCTCACATTGGTTAATTATTTAATATTACAAATGTTTAATACGAATTCAACATTTTATATAAATCAATTAGTTATAACTATCTTTTTTGTATATTAATCAATATGAACATGAATATTCCAATTATTTCCATGCAATCCAATTTCTTACAAATCAATTAAGCCGGAAATGATGAGCTCCCAGAAGATATCAAAGACGAGCCATCCGGGCCTGAAAAACAGAAGCCTGATAAGGTGGGTTGGATTCTCCAGCAGCGTGCATAGAAAGGACGTTCAGGTAAGACAACGTCTGTTCTCCAGTGCACTGCTTGGAAAATCCAAAGCGTAGGATATATGCAAGATAGTCCAATGATGGGAGAGAGCTGACTGCTCCCGGGTGGCTGCCGCTAAGCGAACTGATTGTAATAAACACCGTCCGAAGAACGCCTCAGCCAAGGTGAAAGAATCTACTTTATAATGACGAATAAAAGGTATTAAGGTAGTCCAGGTAGCTGCCCTGCAAATTTCGTTAACAGAAGTTTGGGTGGCCCAAGCAGCAGTTGTCGAAGCGCTTCTCATTCAGTGGGCCAAAATCCTGCCCGGTAGAGGTTTGTTCCAGATTGCGAATGCTTTACTGATGCACGCCTTTAACCATCATCTGATTGTGGAAAAAGAAACCTTCTTGCCCAATGATGCCAGCAGGAAGGAAACAAAGAGGACCTCAAATCGTCGAAAAGGCGCAGTTCTCTTAATGTACCTGCGGAGGGCCCTCCCAATGTCCAGGTATGCCATTGTGCCTCTAAATGATGTCTTGGGTCCGGGCAGAAATCCGCTAGGACAAGCTCCTGAGCGCGATGATATAAGGAGTTAATCTTGGGCAGGAAGGAGGGATCCATCTGCAGGACAACTCTGTTCGAATGGAAGATACAGAGATCTTCCTTCACAGACAGGGTAGCTATCTCCGAAACGTCTTGCAGAGGTTATCGCCACCAGGAAGTGTCAACAGACGAAGGCTGATGGAGTCCAATGGCTCAAAGGGAGCGGACATGAGAACTTGAAGAACCAGGGAAAGGTCCCATGTCGGGTAGCAATGGACAACGGGGGCCCCGAAGCTTGTTTGCACCTTTAAGAAAACACCGAATCCAAGAGTTATGAGACATAGGATAATCGTCATCTCCAGACAGGACCGTATGCAAGGCTGCGACCTGCCGTGAAGCGTGTTTGGCGCAAGGGCCTTGTCAAAACCGTCCTGTAGAAATTCAAGAACTTCAGATACAGATGCCGTAGTTGGGTCAGTGTGGTTTTGGAAACACCAAGAACAGAACAAACTCCAGGTTGCATTGTAGATCCTGGTCATAGATGCATGTCTAGAAGCTTGAATGGTGGAAATCACCCACCCCAAGAGATTTTCCTTCCTTGAGGATACTCTCAAGTGCCAGATGGTCAACTGGAGTTACTGGAGCTCTGGGTGTAGTATGACCCCCTGGCTGAGAGAGATCCGGTCCCCAGGAATCCTCCAGGGAAGGGCAACAGACAGGTTCACTAGGTCCGCGTACCAGGGCCGGTGAGGCCAGTGTGGGGTGACTAGCAGGACCTTTGCTCTCTCTGCTAACATCTTGCGAATGACTAGTGGGATAAGCGGAAGGGGTGGAAATGTGTAGAGCAGGCCCTGAGGTCAGGGACATCAGAGAGCATCCCTGCCCTCGGTCCCAGGATGCGGGTGAAGAATTGAGGCAATTGTGTGTTGTTCGGGTGCGCAAACAGGTAGAGGACCGGGCGTCCGAACTGGCAGGACAACTCGCGGAAGAGCAAAGGATGAAGACGCCACTCCACATGATTTATCTGCGTCCTGCTCAACCAATCTGCTTGGATATTGGTGGACCCGGAGATGTGTTCTGCCGTCAGAGAGATCGTGTGCTTCTCTGTCCAGGTTAGCAGCTTGGTCAATTCCTCCATAAGTGGCAAGGACCGAGTGCCGCCTTTGCGGTTCACGTGTGCTTTTGTGGTCACTTTGTCTGTTAGGACCAGCACGTGATGGCCTGCTACAGAGGAGTGGAAGTGGCGCAGGGCAAGCCAGACTGCCCATAGCTCCAGCCAGTTGATGCCATTGAGCAACTTCACCAAAGACCAATGACCCTGGGCTATTCGGGAGTGAAGATGGGCACCCCACCCGAGCAGGCTCGCATCCGTTGTGAGAGTAACACGTTGAGGTTCTTGAAACAGACATCCTTTGTGCATGGTCCTCGAGGTCTACCAGCAAAGGGACATACGTACAGTCGCCGGGAGCTGAACCTGTGCCCTGGAGTTGCTGCGGCAGGTTCTCTGGTATGGTAGAAGTTACCACTGCAACAGACAGGAATGAAATCTTGTCCAACGGATGATAGCGATGCATGAGATCATTTTCTTGAGCAACTGTGATAGGAAGATCAGCAGCACACTCCGGAATGAAAGAACCTGGAGCACCAAGGAGTTGGTGCTGAGGTGGCGATCTGCAGATAGAAAAACCTTGCCCTGAATAGAGTCTATCACTGCACCCAGATGGAGGATGCGAGTGGTTGGGTGAAGCTGGCTTTTCTCAAGGTTCAGGGGAAAGCCGTGTAGCTGCAAGGTTTGTTGCACCATGATGAGATCCTGCAAGGCTTGGTCAGTCGAGGACGACAAGATTAGAATGTCATCCAAGTAACAGAGCACTCTGATGGGTATCTGCCTGAGGGAGGCTGCACAGTTGCCAGTAATTTTGTGAAGGTCCTGGGGGCCAATGACAAGCCAAATGCTGAAAATGCTGATTGGCATACGCAAAATGCAGGAACCTTTGATGCGATGTCTGAATTGGAATGTGAAGATAGGCCTCCTTGAGGTCTATTGAAGTCATCAGATTCCCATGTCTTATGCAACCCAAGATCAACTTGAGGGATTGCATTTTGAATTGGTGGTAGACAATAAGTTTGTTCAATTCCTTGAGGTCCAAGATCCCTCTCCAACCCCCGGAACTTTTGCTCATCAGGAAAAAGATAGAGTAGAAGCCGGTCCCTTGGTATTCTGTGGGAACCAGCTCTATGGCGTAGATGTCCAGAAGGTGTTGGATTTCTGTGTTCATCAACCTCTTCTCTGGGTTCGCCGAAACCGGGCATTGAATGAATCGGTTGGGAGGGCTGGAGTGGAATTCCAGGGTGAGTCCCAGCCTCCCCATTTGGAGGACCCAGGTGTCGGTTGTGGACAGCTCCCATTGGCTTCTGAAATGATGGAGACGACTGCCAATGTGATAAATGGTTTGACTTGCCTCTTCTGAAGGGCCTATTGCCTGTCCCTCTGAACGGATGCTTGGCTGGGGGTTGGTGCCTACCTCGATCCCGAAAGGAAGATCTGTCGGAAGATCTTCTGAAGGACTGGGCATAGGGCCAGCTAGAGTAGGACCCGCTGGGCCAGGTGTCAGTCCGAAAGGGCTGCCGTTGATTATAAGGCATATAACGGTGATCAGCCCGTCTGTACGAGGAAAGCATTACTTTCCGCTTATCTTTGTCTTCCACCAATATTAGGTCCAACGCTTCGCCAAATAGGTTGGATCCCTTATATGGTGCCGATGCAAGCTGCCACTTGGACTTAATATCTGCCCTCCAATGGCGTAACCAAAGGAGGTGGTGAGAAATCACCGTTGAAGTTAGTGCACGGGAAGCAAACTTAACTGCGTCCAAAGATGCATCCGCAAAGTATTCTGTGGCCGCCACCAACTTATTAATATCCTGGTGGAGCCTCGTGTCCTTGGGAGGAAGACGGTCCTGCAGCTGACATAGCCAAATTAACGATGCACAATTAAAGAATGAAGCCAATGTAGCTGCTTTAATGGCCCACGCGGCTGCTTGGTGTGTTTTGCGGAAGGTGAGTTCCGCCTTCCTGTCGTCTGTCTGAAAGCCATCCGCGATGTCATTGGATAACACGGTGGAGGAAGTTAAATGGGCAACAGGAGCGTCCACTGTAGGAAGCTGAAGCATCGTGTGTAAATTTGGGGCTGAGCAGTAAAGCTTCTTGTCCAGATCGTTCAGCACAACTAAGGAGCCTTGGGGCGTTGAACAGTCTCAGAGAAGAGTTGTGGGCAGGGTATAAACTCCTGCTCCGATTTTGGGACTGTAAACAGTTCATCATGCGGCTGAGCAGTACCTTGCGCGCCAGGTGGGTCCGCCGAATCCTCCAGATTAGTTGTCATCTTGGCCTTATGTAATAAGGACTTGAAAAGGGATGGCCAGAAGAGCCGTGTAACAGGTGGTCTGTCTGGTAAGATTCCTTTGTCATCGGAAAATTCCATCTCCCTAATGTCATCATCATCCAGTAAGGAATCCTCGCTATGGATGGAATCCTGTTGGTAGGGGCAGTCTGGACGGCAATCCACCTGAACTGGGGCATGCCAATGGGCTGCTGCCTGTGGACCAGGCCATGAAATGCCCTGAGAAGCTCCAGCAGCTATAAATCTGGAGATAGTCTCTGTAACCAGCATCTGGATATTGAAGGGGAGGCACGGCTATAGCCCTTCCCCCGCATGAAGCCTGGCAGTGGTGGGCATAAACATGGCCTCCGGTGCAGATTGTCATGCAGACGGTTGGGGGGGGGCACCAGGGAAACTTGTACCATGTTAGAGCAAGCAACTTCAGCTCGCTGAGGAAAGCCTGCTGCTGAATCCCAACCCTGGGATTCCTCTGGCAAGGTCTGAGGCCTTGGAGTGGCTATAGGGGCCGTTGAGACAGATGGGTCCAATCGCTGAGAAGCAGAGGATTGGGCCTTTTGCTGGTCCAAGGCAAATTGTCTTTCTAGAGCCCAATGCCTCCTCTGGGCATCCTTGTCGGTGGCAGGCAACTTTTTTGAGGCCCGGGAGCTTGAGGGGCAAGACACCACAGAGGTATGCTTGCTGTGTCTTTTTGTCCCTTTGGTTGTCTTTTGCACATGTAAATGGACCTTGGGGAGGTGGCTGTAGGCCTGTAAAAGGTCTGATGAAAGATCTGAGTCAGCCATGGCTCTAATCCGGTTGGACAAACTGTAAATACAATCAGAAATTTGAACAATACTTTAAATGCAATCCAAACGGCCGGTGAAATATTTAGTTATTTATTTTTATATGTTTTTATTTTTTGGTATTTTAAACAGAGGGAATGGGTGAGAGGAAGCAATGGAATATAAGAGATGTTCCTCCAATCCTCAAGTAGAATCCCCGAGTGATGGCTGAAACCCGCTGCAGAGATGTCAGGCAATTGTGAAGCTGCTGAGACACAGCAGAAATCCCAGCAGCAACTAGTCTAAATCATTGGCAGACAAGGCGTTGGAGTAATTGATTCTCTTAATGCGCCATTTCGCTAATTGCCCCCTTGACAAAGCGGCTCGAATAAGGCATTTAACACTGGTGCGGGAAAGGTGAGAATCCCCTCAGCGCTTCCACGGTCTTCTGTTGACAGTTTAAAATGGTGCGAGAGTGGGACACCGTTCTCCAGCGCCTCTGTGGGTGAGCCAAAGAGCATGAGCACTCAGAAGCGCTTCCAGCACAGCGAAGCCGGTAACGATAACACGGAGTATGCCCTTGGGATTGGCAGTGACTCTGGAGCCGCCCCAGGGGAGAGAGGAGCTGGGTGGCGGTGGCAGTATTGCCAGCAAGCCAGGGAACCAGCACACACACCGGCGGCACAGTTAAAAGACAGAGATGTCCCTGAGCTCCGAAAACCTGCCTCAAAACAATCCCAGGCTGGGGAAGCCGACCTGGAGCCCCAGGGACAACTCACCACCACTGGCAGCTTAGGAAGAAAGGATCACTGTCCAAACACCAATCCAAGTCCACAAACAAAAGGAAAGGTAAAACAACTCCTCAACAGACAGAACTGACAGCTCCTCAGAATGCTGATTGAAGAATTCAAAGCGTGGAATTTGCCTATTGTCAGAGCAAACCTAAAAGCTCAAATGAGTGAATAAACTGAACCACAGCCAAGCACAGGAGGCATGATCAAGAAATTTAAAGGAATACACACTCAGTCTCTGGCTAATAGACAGTGATTAACCCACGCTTTGGACTCTCCAAGCAACATGCTGGAGAAATTAGCAATCACCAACTCTTACAGACCAGCATCTGGTCTTCCCATTCCAGTTTCAGATAGAATAATTAAAAAAAAACTGATATGGATTTGCAGTGTCTATAACAGGGGAGTCAAACTCAAGACCCGGGTGCCAGATCCGGCCCATGGGGTACTTAAATCTGGCCCACAGAACTGGCCTGGAAAGAAAACAAAGGACCAGCCTGCAATGCCTCTGCTGGCCAAAATGTGCCACCAGGGGACATGTGCAGGCAGTGTTCGACCCCCACAGCTTCCTATAGCAGTCTGGTGGCTGAAAACAGGCCACGGGGGGTGGTGTTCGGCCCATTTCGGCCCCATGGCCTCCTTCAGCAGTTTGGCAGGCAAAAACGGGCCATGGGGGGCCCCACAATCTCTACATTATGGAATTGACACTATTTGTGCCAGAAAGTAAATCTTCCTTTGTCTGGAATAGCTGTTTTGAATGCAAAGTGGAAAAATGAGTCTTGAGCCTGTGTCAAACGCCCACCATGGCCACCCACCATGGCCCTCTGAGGTCAAATACAACACTGATGTGGCCTTCAATGCAATCACGTTTGACACTCCGGGTCTATAACAATGAGCATTGTGCTTTCTATTACCATCTCTGTATGTAATCATTCGCAAAGATAGGTTTCTCAGCTGAGCCCATGTTTTTCATGAAAACAAAATATGCTTACACCTTAACTGGGGTAATATATATAAATGAGACTTATACAAGATTATCTGAAAGATACATTACTTTTTTTTGCTTGCAATGAAGATTTATTTTTAAAAATCCAGCAAAATATAATTGTATGAAATATTGGTAATCTCTGTAGTTTCTTCGTCACCTGGCATGAATTGCATAGGAATCGGCAGAAAACAATTTAAAGGATTCATTTACCATGATCAAGGTACTAGAAAAGAGATCCTTTGTAAATGTTAGGCACTAATAAAAAATGAAACTACTTGAACTAAGCATTTAAATTATTATTGCAAAGAATGAATAAAGAAAACATTCTGTGTTGATGCTGTTGATTGCACAAGACAGGACAAAGTAAATGAAAAGTACTTTCACTTTTCATGATTTGTCATAATTTGCCAGTTTGAGCTGCATATATGTGAGACTGCATAAATTCTTTCATTTTATACAAATTATTTGAAATTTTAAAAATTATATTGAATTAAAAATAATTTTAATTATTTTATATTTACAACTTTACATCTATAAATAAAGACACAATACTTAATTCAATCAATATGAATAAGTTAATTCCCTATTTTTCTACTGCTTAGAAAAGGCTGCTCTCTTCTGGAAAATGTGCCAAACTGCTACATTGCTTATTTGATAAATTATACAAAAAAACTAAGCAAGTTTAATGTAAAGTGATTTTCAATTAAGGTATTATTTTATAGGCTTAACTTTAAAAATTGGTTGGTCCTACCTGAGATGCACCTTCTCGTTGTGTGGAGACAGCAACCAGTGTGGGTAGTACTCGCCCAATCAGTGAAAGAACTGAGTCTGCCAATAAAATTAAATTCTGCCCTTGTTGCCGGGCAAGCCCAGCTTTTGGTGAAGGACTGTAAAAGGCAGACTCGGCGTGTGGGAGAAAGGAGATAAAAGAAAAAGAAAGAAACTAAAGGACCAGACCGGCAAAGGGAGGGTCTGGCTGCTGTCTCCACACAACGAGAAGATGCATCTCAGGTAGGACCAAGGCCCCTTCTCCACTGTTGGTGGAGAAAGCAGCCAATGTGGGACATACCCCAGTTCACTCTCCCAAGGTCTGGGAGGGACCAGGCTGGTCCGAACTACCTCCCCAGCCATAACATGTTGTAACACTTGACGACCAAACGCGGCCTCTGCCAAGGCAAATTTGTCCAGTTTATAATGCCGTATAAACGGCACCGGCGAGGTCCAGGTAGCTGCATGACAAATCTCCAACAAAGGAGCCTGAGTAGTCCAGGCAGCCAACATGGCCGCGCTGCGGGTGGAATGAGCTGTAATCTGGGAAGGCCGCGGAAGGGAGCGGAAGTTATAAGCCGAAGCGATAGTCTGGCGAATCCAGCGACCTATTGTAGAAGACGATACCTTGAGTCCCAAGGAGACGGGGAGGAAAGAGACAAACAAGGCCTCCGATCAATGAATATCGGCAGTCCGCTTGATGTAAATCCTCAATGCCTGCCTAATGTCCAAGGTGTGCCAACGGCGTTCACGGGCATGAGACGGTCGCGGGCCGAAGTTTGGAAGAACCAGTTCTTGCGAACGGTGGAAAACGGAGTTAACCTTAGGCATGAAGGTAGGGTCCAAGCGGAGCACCACGCGATCTGCATGGAAAACGCAAAGATCGGCCTGGATGGACAAAGCCCCAACTCCGAGATGTGGCGAGCCAAGGTCACAGCCACCAGAAAGGCGACTTTACAAGACAGCAACCGGAGCGACGTCGTACGCAGAGGTTCATAAGGAGGCCCGATCAGAGATTCCAGCACCAACAGAAGGTCCCTGCATTGGATAACAATGCAGAACCGGAAGAGACAGGTTCGTCGCGCCCCGGAGAAAACGTGTAATCAGAGGATGCTGTGTCAGCAATGACAACGAACCGCAGGTAAGTACAGAGGAAAGGGCAGCTACCTGGTGGCACAAAGTGTTAGGCGAAAGGCCGTCTGCGAGTCTCTGCTGTAGGAAGACAAGAATGTCGACAATGAATGGTTGAAGGGCAGCCACACTGGTCTGGTCATACCACAAGCAAAATGCCCGCCAGGTCGCAGAATAGATTCGGTCCGTGGACGGACGATGGGACGCCTGGATAACGTCCACCGGTATCTGAGCACCAGTCAAAGAGAGCCACTCAACCACCAGGCGGTCAGACTGAGCCAAGGGAGGTCTGGATGGCTCAATGCCCCTTGAGTCAGAGCATCCGTGTCGAGAGGAATGTGCCAGGAGGGGGCGACCGAGGGGGAAACTAACTCCACAAACCATGGCCGGCGAGGCCAATGTGGAGTCAGTAGAATCACCTACGCCCGTTCGTCCCGAAGTTTGCGGATGACTCTGGGGATCAGAGAGACCGGAGGGAAGGAATATGAAAGGAGTCCGAAGAGTGTCGGCCGCCTCCACCGAGGATCCGGAAACCGGGCAAAGAAACGGGGCAGCTGAGGATTTGAGTGCATCGCAAAAAGGTCCACAAGTGGAGACCCGAACCGAAGAATCAGGTCTTGGAAGATCCTGGGATGAAGATGCCACTCTGCATTGTCCACTGTTTGTCGGCTCAGCGAATCCGCTTGAGCATTGGCCATGCCGGAGATGTGCTCCGCCCGAAGAGATTCGAGGTATCGTTCCACCCAGAGACCTAGCTTTATGGCCAGGGACAACAGGGACTTCGACCTGGTGCCCCCCAACTTGTTCAGATGTGCTTTTGCTGTTACATTGTCTGTTAGCACAAGAACATGAGCCCCGGAGAGCAGATGGCAGAAGGCCCGGAGGGCGAGGAAGAAAGCTTGAAACTCCAACCAGTTGATTGGACGATGAGCCTCCAAGGCAGACCACGTCCCCTGAGCCAGACGGCTCTGGTAATGGGCACCCCAGCCCTTCAGACTGGCGTCGGAGGTCACCACCACTCGCTGGGGTTCTAGGAAGAGACAGCCTGCTGATAGAGCCGGGGACCGCCACCACCAGAGGGATCTACGAACTGAGCAGGGAATCGGGACCGGCCTGGTGGACGTGCCTCTGTCAGACTTCTGTAAAGGTAAGAGATACCACTGAAGTTCCCGGGTGTGGAGTTGAGCCCAGGGAACAATGGCAATGGCCGATATCATCTTGCCCAACAGTTAGGAAAGAAGATAAGGAGAAGCCGTCCGACACCCCTCTATCTTAGAAGCCAGATCCCGCAAGCTATTTTGACGGTCAGGAGACAAAAATACTCTACCCTGGACCGAGTCAATTAGGGCCCCTAAATGAACCAGAGAAGTGGAGGGAACTAAACTACTCTTCTCCAAGTTCACAGAAAAACCATGTGAGGCCAGAGCCTCCAGAGTGAGCTGGACATCTCGGGCCGCCTGGAGGGTAGAAGACAATAAAATGAGGATGTCGTCTAAGTAAAAAGCAGTCTGACAGATTGCATCCGGAGGGAGGCGGCTAGAGCCGCCAGCACCTTCGTGAAGGTACGGGGGGTGGACGAGAGCCCAAAGGACAATGCCCGATATTGATAGTGAACCCCCCCATAACAAAAACATAAATACCTCCTATGAAAAGGGAGGATATGCAAATAGGCCTCGGTTAGGTCTATAGAAGAAAGGAGATCGCCCCTCCTAACGCCGTCAAGGATGGACTTCAGTGATTGCATCTTAAATTTACAGTACACAACTTACCGGTTTAGCTGTTTTAGATCCAGAATGGGTCTCCACCCCCCCCCCCCGAGGACTTGGGAACCAGAAAAACCCGGGAATAGAAACCCGTGCCGACCTGGTCGGGCAGAACAAGTTGGATAGCCCTGATGGAAAGAAGGTGCTGTACAGCAGCATCCATACGCACTCTCTTCTCGGGATTAATCGGACAGCAAACGAAGACACTCGGGGGAGGGGAAATTCAATGGCCATCCCTGATCGAATGGTGACCAGGACCCATTTATCAGAAGTGGAGAGCTCCCAAGTGGCAGAGAAGAGGGCCAATCTGCCGCCAATGGGAGGGTCCAAGATGCAATCAGCGACAGCACCAGTAGGAACGACCTCCTCCCCCTCAAAAGGGCCACCTAGACACAAAGGGTTTACCACGGGATGACCTATCCTGGGAACCCCGCCGTCTATTAAACGAACTGAAAGGTCAAGAGGAAGGGAAGGAAATAGAACCCCCACTATCGGCACCTTGGAATTGGGAGCAAGGTGCATACGAGCAAAAGGAGCATCGCCCCTCTGGAAGACCGCTGCCAACACCTTCTTTTTGTCCCTCGTTTTGGTAAGGAACGGCTCCAAGGCATCGCCAAAGAGGCAAGAACCACTGAAGGGGACGGAAGCCAGATGCCATTTGTGGCGAGCATCAGCCTGCCAATGGCGGAGCCAAACCAGGTGATGAGCAGCGACCGTGGAGGCTAGCACTTTGGAGGCAAAGCGAGCAGTGTTCAAGGTGGAGTCCACTGAAAACTGCAGGGCTGCGACAATTTTATTCAAGTCCTGCCTGACCCGCATGTCCTCCGGGGGCAACTTGGAGCTGATACAACTAAAGCAGAGTCGGATGATTAAAAAACGATGCCGTGGTAGCCGCTCTGATCGCCCAGGCAGAGCCCTGGTGAGCCCTCTGGAGAACCAAATCAGAGCGACGTTTATCTGGTCGGAAGCCCTCATCAGGATCACCAGGAACGTTAGTTAGGTAACAGAGCGGCAATCGGCACATCCACCGTTGGAATCTGAAGAAGGGAATCTAGTTCGTCAGCGACGTGGAAATTCTTGCGATCGTTTGAAGAAGGTGAAGGAGCTGTACCGGGGGTCTGCCGTTTCACCACATCTAAGAATAGAGGAGGCTTGGGAATAGCAGTAACAGGCCTGAATGGTTCAGCAAACATAGGATCTAAAGAGCCAGAAGCGGGAGTCGGATCCACTGCGGGAGAAGACAAACGAGCGGTGTTAACAGCCTTAAATAGCAACGACTTAAATAAAGACTGCAGGAAAAGTCCTGTAAAAGCCGGTTGGTCCTGAGGCAGATTTTCATCATCTGACAAAGCCGAATCGCAATAGTCCACATCTGTCAAAGCTGACAGCTGACTGGAATGAGAACCAGAGGGGGATGGAGGAGCCTGAGCCAGAGTATTGTCCGAGACCCATCGTTCAGGAAAAACAGAAACAGCTGACCGCACTGATTCGGGACAGCTGTGAGACTGCTTCAGCGCAGCCAATGATTTCTGCACTGCAGTTTCAATAAGGAGTTGAAGTTGTTCAGGGAGCAACTGGCAGGAAATCGCCACCGCAGGTACAGTTGTCGCAGGCACTGTTGCAGGGACCGCAGGAGTAGGCGTCGAAAGAACTGGTGCAGCAGAGGGCTCCACTTCAGGAACAGAATGATCATTGCGAGTGGGCTCAGATGCGCCCCACAGATCAGAAGTTGAAATAGTCACAGGATAGTCACGCAGGGACAACTGATCCAGTGTGTCAGGCCTAAGAGCCAAGTCAGAGAGAGGAACATCGGCAACAGGGCGGACAAGGTACCCTTAGCAGTCACCTCAGTGCTCGCTTTTTCATACAGCTTTGTGAGGACCTTATCCCTTCGCTTCTCAGATTGGAAGAGCAATGCTTATGAGGCTTTTGGCATGACGTGAGGGGTTCGGAGAAGGTACTGGCTCTCTGGGGACCCTGGAGTCTAGTGGTCTGTTGAGCGAGCCAGAATCAGACTGGTCATGAGCCGCAGTACTGGCCGAGCGGCCATGTTTAGAATTAGCTAGGGCTTTAGGCATAACTGAAGGCAGGCCTTAACCCAACAACGAAGGGAGCATGGAAGCTCCACCAAGGGGCCCCAGATGTTATTGAAATGATGTCCAAGGGAGCGCAGGAGCTCCACAAATAAGAGACTGGAGGAGGCAGTGGGAGCGCGAAAAAACTCCACAACCCAACAGTGTAGTTAGTGAGGTTGCCCCAAGACTCACCACCAGGACACCGGTAAAGTAGCAGGGGAGCGCAAAAACTCTACTCTCAATTGTCAGGTGTCCCCAAAGTAGTAGGGGAGCGCAAAATCTCCACTCTCAATGTCAGGTGCCCAAGGGAAAGTATAGGCTCTGCAACGCAGCCTTTATATAAATAGTCCCAGGGAGCGCAAAAACTCCACAGATGGAAACGAGATGCCTCAATAAGAGAATCAATCAAAATGGCCACCGCACGCAATTGACAAAATGGTGGAAGGCCAGCAACCAGCGGTGACGATTCCAGAAGAAGCAGGAAGCTTGTGATGGTGCCGTTCGGGTCAAAGATGCCTTGCCGCTCAGCCCAGCTGAAAGGAAGAAGGCGGAGATGGGAGGGGGAGCGCGAAGCTCCACGTAACCAGAAACCGCTCTCCTCGAAGCAGAGCCGATGTCTCAGGGCGATTAGGAGCGCTCAGGAGGATACCGCCGTCGAAGAAACAAGCCGCTGCCAGAGAAGGGCCGAATGCAAGGAAAGGCGGGAGCGGCTTGACAGCAAGGAAAATGGCTGCCGCAACCCAGACTAGCAAAAAAACCGCCACGTTTGAAGTCCTGCAGCTGCCGCAACTAAGAGAAACAGCTGCTTACGGAGCCTGAAGCAGCTTACGGAGAAACTCCCCCCATCAAAGGGGAAGGCAGGCGGACAAAAGAACAAAAAAACCCCACTATATACAGCTAGGCAATCGGGGGTAATTTAACTCACGATGTTGAAACAAAGCAGTCCAAGTCAGCCAATTAACAAGGGAGAAAGATAGTCCGTAGTCAAACAAACCGAAGTCCAAATAACCAGTACAGAAGATCAAAGTCGTAGTCAAGCAGTCTGAAGTCAGAAAACCAGCAAAGGGGGTAATTTACAGCAAAAAGGAGAATAGAAAGGCAGAGCCAAAGACCCACACACCCGTCCAAGTGAAAGGACTGACTCAAAAGCTGGGCTTGCCCGGCAACAAGGGCAGAATTTAATTTTATTGGCAGACTCAGTCCTTTCACTGATTGGGAGTACTACCCACACTGGCTGCTGTCTCCACCAACAATGGAGAATGGGTGCCTGAAGTCCCGCAAGATAAGGGCACCCAGAAGCTTCCAGTTTGTGTTTCAACACCAATGGGAAACTTGAAGCAACGTGAATTCACTACCCCAAAGTCTTCCATTCTGCATGCAAATGCTTTTCCACACTGAGTCTGGAAACCTTTAGAAGAGACTCACCAAGTCTTCTCGCCACTCCCGAAGTGGCAGACAGCCTTGGAGCCTTCTTCTTTGGTACAACACATGAAGGCCACGGGACACAATATTGATTTTAATAAAACCAGAACAGTGTACTTCCCTGGGCAGCTTGTTTCGTCTGGCATAGTTGGTTTGCACTCTATATACCTCATCCTATATTCCTTTATTATCTCGTCTGTGTCTTGTTGTAAAACCTTGGCTATTAGTTCTGCCATTACTTGACCCAAGTTTTCATCCTTATTCTCAGAGATATTTTGAAAGCGCAGGTAGAAGGAGGCTCTGTCCATTTCTAACTGGGTAATCGAGTCCTCCAGCTCCCTATTTTGTGCCATTAGTTTCTAGTCTACTGTGTCCAAGTTCTTTCCTTGTTGCTCAATTTTGGATTCCATCTTTTTTATTTTCTGTTCGTTCATTTGTATCGACTGTTGTATATCATTCATTTTTTGATCGATGACTTTGATGTCCATTTTCAGTTCTAAGTGGTTACTGGACATATTTTCCTGCATCATGAGCATTGTCTCTTGTATCATTGTCAACGTTGACTGCATTGCTTGCATGGTGGGGATCATGGCTGATTTTTTCAGTCTTAGATAAGCCTTCTGTTGACTTTTGCATTGCAGGTGACGACATTGTGATCATGGGGTTAGAGAGGTTTGGGGTTGTTTTCTTTCCCGTTTTGGTCACAGTAGATGAAAGGCTTGTCATCTCCTTCAACACTCTTGCCTGGTCTCTAACTATCTTTTCAATGTTCCTCCAGATGGTCATCCCCAATTATATTTTCTTTTATTTGATATATCTTCTTTTGAACTACTAGGGACGCTAAGTGCCTTTGATTATTCCTTATCTATTGCTACTCCCTACTCTATCTGTCAATTGGTTCGATCCCCCAATAGTTCAATCAAGTCTATTAGTCTCTTCTATTTATATCTAATTATATCTATTCAGATGCTAATCTCTTTCCAATATTCCTTAATTCAAGTTGAGGTATAAAACTCACACTTAAATCAACTACAGTTCTACTAATAGCTAGTCATATATCACAGTCAATTAATTCAACTACAGTTCTACTGATAATTAAATATAAAAAACAATGGCTCTTAATTTATCTAAATCTTAAGTATCAATTGGATATATTCTTATTTATAATAAATATCAATATATATGTATATATATATAAATATATATAAATAATTAAATAAATAATCAGTTAATTAATCAATTAATAAGTCACAGTATCAGGTATTAATCAATAGTAATATTAGACAATATAATTAATTTATGAAAAGAAATATGCCTTAAATATAAATAGATGCAATAAGTTAAATATTTAATATAATCAAGCTTATACCCAGCTATATAAATATATTATTCTAGTATTCTAAGTATAAGCAGATAGAAGACTAAGTATAAAACAATACAGTATAAATATACAAATGAGCTGGTGTTAATGATAGTTTGTATCAATATAATTAATTACTTTGTTGTTCTTAATCCCTTCAGTGTCTTCACTTGTAAGAGCCTAGATAGGGGAGGATAATAATCAGATATTACCAGTTTTCATTTCTCCCATCTCTTAATGTTTTAAACTTTCAAAGTGTTTCAGTTCTGCTTTCCGAGAATTATTCCACTTGTCTTCCCCTGGTGGTCCTTCTCTAGCCGCTCGTTATTCTTTTCGTTGATTTTCAAAATGGTTGCACTTCCGGTTCCAATCTCCAGTCGCTCTCCTCTCCCGATCAGCAAATTCGCGTTCCGGAATCTCCAAAGACCTCTCGTTCGATCCAATTGGCAAGTTGCATCCACTTTCTAGTAGCGCTGCCACTCCGCTTTGTAGATCTCTCCTTTCTAATCTCTCACTGGCTTGTCTGCGATCATGCTCGAGTGTCGTCTCCACCTTCTCTCTCAGTCGCCGCTTATTCCCTTTGTAGGTCCTTTCGATCTGACTCAGCCGGCACAATTCAAGCAGAGTTCGAGCATGCGCGGGGGAAAGTAGATATGAATGCTCTCTGACACCCCTTTCACCGGAATTTGTTGCTTCCCGTCTTGTTGATTATCACAGCTTCAGGTCTGCCATTAAAAGGCAGATGCGCCGTGTTGGTTCGACAGTGGATATCGTTTCAGCCGAGTGGGTTTGCAACTCACCACTCTGCCTGCCGAAGTCCCCCTATTTTCCGCGAAGCTCTCCAAGCTTCCACGCCTCGAAGGGTCCCCAAAACGCCTAAGTGGTGTTGGAAAGAAGCGATAGCTTTTACCATGCCATGTCGCCATGAATCATCAACCGGAACTACATATAAGTACATATAAGGTTCGCTCGGAAAATAGTCAAGGATATTTTTTATAATATGGTGAGGGAAGAACCAGTTGGATACAAAGGAAAGGAGGTGATTGTGTTAAAGCAAGTCCCGAGGAGGGTGAGGGAATTAAGAAGGGACTATAGATTCCTAGCTATCCAACTGAACAAGAGGAACATACTCTTTAGGTGGACCCTGCTGGAGGGTATGTTGATAACATGGCAAGGAAAGAAAATTAAAATAGATAGTTTGGTAGAAGCCCGGGACTTTTAGACCAACTGAGCGGGTCAGAAAAAGATCAAAGCAGCAAAGAGGAACTGGAAACGACTACCACAGAAGAGGAACCTACCCAGCAAAGAAGATCTAAAGAAGGGACCCCGGAGGAGAAAGAGATCGAAGAGAAGGAAGGTAAGGAAGCAAGGAAGAAACAAAGACCAGAGAGTTACACATGCAAATAAGAACTAAAACAACACAAAGCTATAAGAATGGATGACTGGAAACTTCTATCGATCAATGTAAATGGCTTGAATGATTACAAAAAGAGAAAAATATTCTTTACCAAATTAGTCAAACAAAACATGGACATAGTGGGGGACGACTTCCGGCTCCAGATGGCAGCAGACGTTGTTTGGGCTCTTTGCCCCAGCGTCTGAATTCCCCCATGCTTGGAGGCCCCTCAGGGCCGGGTGCCCTGGTTTTGGGGTATCCGCCGTTAAGGGCGGCTCGCCAGGGGTCCCCTGCCTCAATTCCAGGGGCTGGGCGGCCAATGCTGGCGCGCCCGAGGCTCCAGCGAGTGTGGGCAGCACGCAGCGGCCATTCCAAGGCCGTTCCGTGCCTATGTGCCTGTAGGACCCGGTGTCTATCGAAATTAAGGCAGCAGCTAAAGAGGCGATTGGAAGAGGAAGAGATGCAGGCCGGAGAATAATTAGAAAAGGAGAGACTTTGACTGGCGAAGCAACGAGGCGTTCTGCGGGTGAGGGGGGGGCTGAAGTTTCTCCCCCCCCTTGTAGCTGGGAAGGGCGCCGTAGTTGAGAAGAAAGATGGAGAAAAAATAAGGAGACCTCTTACCTTGCTGATTTTCTGTGGAGAATGGTGGAGGCAGAATTTGGGAAGGGAGGCTGGAGCCCCCTGTCCTTCTGGAGAAACATGGCTGGAGCTTGATTTCCTGCTTCTTTGTATATAATTGATGACATCACCCACCTCTGGTTTCCTGTTTGACCTACTCTACAAGCCGGACTCGTTGCTCCTGTGAGCGCCCTCTGGTGGATCGTGAGGAAATAGAGCTGATTTTTAAGAGAACCTTCTCTTTCTGGATGCTTGTGCCTACCTGAGGACCTCTCATTCTTTATTACTGTAAGATGGCTAAAGGACAAAGACCAGCTGCAGCTGACATGGAAAATTTTTTGGAGAAATTGGCAAAATTGGATGAGAAACTTGATAAACTTGATGATTTGCAAAAAGGGCAATTGGAAATAAAATCTGAAATGGTAGTTATGAAAAAAGATTTAAGTGCTGTTCAACAGGTGGCTGAGGACAACAAGAAAAAGGTGGGAGGTTTGGAGGGGGAGGTGCGGGCAATCCAGAAGAGGGAAGAAATGAGAGGAAATGTAATTTTAACTTCGCAGCTGGATAGAATGTCTTATTTTCTCAGGTTTCAAAATGTGGAAGAAGTGGACCAGGAAGATCTGCGAGAAGTGATGGTTAAATTGTTGGGCGAATTTATTGAAAGAGGTTTGGATTTTATGAGATGGGACATGGCTCTAGTTTATAGAGTAAACTCACAATATGCAATTTTACATAGTGTCCCAAGAGAAGTCCACATTAAATTTGTGAGAAGGGAAACGAGAGATGAAATACTGAGAACTCAAAGATCGGGGGCGCTGATATACAGGGGCAAGGAGGTCACCATTCTGAAGCAGATCCCTAGACAGGTACGAGAATTAAGAAGAAATGATTATTTTTTATCAAATAAATTGTACCTTAAGGGAATAGGCTTCAGGTGGTTGATGCCGGAAGGTTTGATGATTTTCAGGGAGGGCAGTAGGAAGAAAATTAATAGTGTGATGGAGGCTCAGGCCTATCTGGAGCAACATAAGACCCTCCTAGAGGGTGAAGATACAGGAACCGAGGAAGGGGAGGTATTAGATGATCAAGGAACAGGGGCGGGCAAGGCCATGGCGGTCCGGGAGGAAGGGGGTGCTAAGGCCAGAACCTTGAGATCTAGAACCAAGAAATGATGAAGTGAGAGGAATCTATTATTTTGTGCCTTTTATGATATCTCTTATTTTTGTAAACTTTAATATTACTCTGGATATTGAACTGATATTTTTATATAAATCCGGTTGCTAAATCTGAAATTTTAATAAGGGAAGATCTGCTGTATGTGAAAAAAAGTAATTATATATTATCTTTGTAAAAGGATAATGAAAATTCCACATATTGTAAGCGATAATATTGTTTATTTTTAACCAATAAAAACTTTTATAACATAAAAAAAAACATGGACATAGTATGCCTTCAAGAGGTGCATATAAAAAAAGAAAACAAAAAATATTTGGAGTACAAAAAACTCGGAAATCTCTACACCTCCCTAGCAGGAAAAAAAAGGGAGGGGTGGTACTGTATATTAAGGAGGAAATAAAAGCAGAACTAAAATATGCAGACTCAAAGGGTCGGATACTAGTGGTGGAAATTAAGAGAGGTAATTCTTCAATATTAGTAACAGCCATCTATGCCCCGAATAAAAATTTGAGAGATTCTATAACAAACTACGAGAAATAATAAGTAAAATGGACAATAACAACGTATGTATAATCAGAGATTTTAATGGAGTGGTAGACCCGAATAAGGACCATAAAATACCCAAAGGCCAAAAGAAAAAAAAAGGAAAAACCTACCAAAATCTTTTTTTGATCTAGTAGACGAATTGAACCTGGCAGATATTTGGCGAACTTTACATCCATATAAAAGGCAATATACTTTTTACTCAAACCCCCCAAAAACATGGTCTAGAATCGACATGATGTGGGTAAGTAGAAATATAGGAATGGACATCATGTCAGCTGAGATTGCACCTAATATATGGGTGGATCACAATCCACTAGAGATCAAACGAAAGAGCGGGTATAAGAGAA
Organism: Ptyas mucosa; assembly: GCA_012654045.1. Taxonomy (NCBI): domain Eukaryota; kingdom Metazoa; phylum Chordata; class Lepidosauria; order Squamata; family Colubridae; genus Ptyas; species Ptyas mucosa. The sequence goes on along the minus strand of WNWU01013765.1, from coordinate 5,529,489 downwards.
GGAATGTAAGATGGAGACTAAATACACAATTCTTGCGGGATAAACAAAATATCGAGAAAGTAAAGGGAGAGTTAAAAGTTTTCTTTGAAGAAAATGAAAAGGAACCAACTGATCGAGGAGTAATTTGGGATACAATGAAGGCGTTCCTAAGAGGACTGGCAATAGCATATGGAGCACATAAAAATAAAGAAAAAAGAGAGATCCAGAAGACACTGTTGGAAGAACTGGGGAAAGCAGAGAAGGAAGTACAGCAAAACCCAGACAATGATACAGCAAAAGAAAATTGGATGACTATACGTCATAGAATAAATATAATTGATCAGGAAAAATTGGCGTATGAAATTAAACGAACTAAACAATATTATTTTGAAAATGCCAATAAGCCAGGTAGATGGCTGTCCTATAGATTAAAAAAAGAAAAAGAGAAGGGGCGTTGGTCCTACCTGAGACGCTCCTTCTCGTTGTGTGGAGACAGCAGCCAGTGTGGGTAGCACAGCCCAATCAGTGAAAGGACTGAGTCTGTCAATCAAATTAAATCCTGCCCTTGTTGCCGGGCAGACTCAGCTTTTGGCAAAGTATAACAGACAGACTCGGCGTGTGGGAGAGAGGAAATGAAAGGCAAAGACAGAAAACCAAGGACCAGACTGGCAAAGGGAAGGTCTGGCTGCTGTCTCCACACAACGAGAAGGAGCGTCTCAGGTAGGACCAACGCCCTTTCTCCATTGTTGGTGGAGACAGCAGCCAGTGTGGGACATACCGCAGTTCACTGTCCCCAGGTTTGGGAGGGACCAGGCTGGTCCGAAACAACCTTCCCCGCCACAACACGTTGCAACACCTGACGACCAAATGCGGTCTCCGCCGAGGCAAATTTGTCCAGTTTATAATGCGGTATAAACGGCACCAGCGAGGTCCATGTAGCTGCCCGACATATCTCCAACAAGGGAGCCTGAGAAGCCCAGGCCGCCGACGTGGCCGTGCTGTGGGTGGAATGAGCTGTAATCCGGGAAGGCCGCGGAAGGGAGCGGAAGTCATAAGCCGAAGAAATAGTCTGGTGAATCCAGCGACCTATCGTAGAAGACGATACCTTGAGTTCCAAGGAGACGGGAAGGAAGCAGACGAACAAGGCCTCAGAACGACGAATATCGGCAGTCCGCTTAATGTAAATCCTCAAAGCCCACCAGACGTCGAAGTTGTGCCAACGGCGTTCACGGGGATGAGACGGGATGCGGGCAGAAGTTCAGGAGAATTAGTTCCTGCGAACGGTGGAAAACAGAGTTCACCTTTGACACAAAGGTAGGATCCAAACAGAGCACCACCCGATCCGTGTGGAACACGCAAAGATCCATTCGGATAGACAAAGCCGCCACCTCCGCGTTGCGGCGGGCCGAAGTCACGGCTACAAGAAAAGCGACCTTACAAGATAGCAAGTGAAGCGAAGTCGAACGGAGCGGTTCGTAAGGAGGTCCCATCAGAGATTCCAACACCAACGGTAAGTCCCAGGTTGGATACCGGTGAAGTACTGGAGGAGACAGGTTCGCCGAGCCCCGGAGGAAGCGTCTAATCAGGGGATGGTGCGCCAGGGACGGCAATGAGCCGTAGGTGAGTACCGATGAGAGGGCAGCTACCTGGCGACACAGGGTGTTAGGCGACAGACCGTCTGAGAGCCCCCTCTGTAGAAAAACAAGAATGTCCACAATGGATGGTTGCAGAGCTGGAACGTCAGCCCGGTCACACCAAGAACAAAAGGCCTGCCAAGTCGCCGAATAGATCCAGTCCGTGGAAGGGCGACAAGACGCCTGGATAGTCCGAATGACCTCACCCGGTACACATGCCCCCATCAGGGAGAGCCGCTCAACCTCCAGGCGGTCAGACTGAGCCAAGGGAGGTCCGGATGGTTCAATGTCCCTTGCGTCAAGGTGTCCGTGGCGGGAGGAATGAGCCAGGAGGGAGCTATCGAGAGGGAAACTAAGTCCGCAAACCATGATCTGTGTGGCCAATGAGGGGCCAGCAGGATCACCTCCACCCTCTCGTCCAGTATTTTGCGGATGACCCTGAGTATCAAGTTGGTCGGGGGGAAGGCGTATAAAAGGCCATCCGGCCATGGAGTCCGAAGGGCATCAACAGCCTCCGCCTGAGGTTCCGGAAACCGGGCAAAGAAACGGGGCAGGTGGGTGTTTGTACGTGTAGCAAAAAGATCCACCACTGGAACACCGAACAGCGGGGTCAGATGTTGGAAGACCCTGGGATGGAGGCACCACTCCGCATTGTCCACTACTTAACGGCTCAGCCAATCTGCTTGAGCATTGGCAATTCCGGAAATGTACTCCACCCGAAGGGATTCGAGATGCCGTTCTGCCCAGCGACCCAGTCTTATGGCCAGAGCCAATAGAGGTTTCGACCTCGTGCCCCCCAATTTGTTCAAATGTGCTTTGGCTGTCACATTGTCTGTCAGCACAAGAACATGGGCCCTGATGATCAGATGGCGGAAGGCTCGGAGGGCGAGGAAGACAGCCTGTAACTCCAGCCAGTTGATTGGATGACGAGCTTCCACCGTCGACCACGTTCCTTGTGCCAGATGACCCTGGCAGTGAGCGCCCCAACCTTTCAGGCTGGGGTCGGAAGTCACCACCACCTGTAGAGGTTCCAGGAAGAGACAGCCTGCTGCCAGCGCTGGAGACTGCCACCACCAGAGGGACCTGCGGACTCAAGAGGGAACTGGAACCAGCCTGGTTGACGTGATTCTGCCGGACTTCTGCAATGGTAAGAGGTACCACTGAAGCTCCCGGGAGTGGAGTTGGGCCCAGAGAACAATGGCAATGTCCGATATCATGTTTCCCAGCAGTTGAGAAAGATGATAAGGAGAAGCCGACCTAGACCCTTCAATCCTAGAAGTCAGTTCCCGTAAGCTAGCCTGCTGTTCAGGAGAAAGAAATACCCTACCCTGGACTGAATCAATCAGGGCACCCAAATGGACCAGGGAAGTGGAGGGGACCAGACTACTCTTGGCCAGATTAACCGAAAAGCCATGCGAAGCCAACGTCTCCAAGGTAAGTTGGATATCACGGACAGCCTGGGAAGGTGAAGAAAACAAGACAAGGATGTCGTCTAGGTAACAAAGCAGTCTGACAGACTGCATCCGGAGGGAGGCGGCTAGAGCCGCCAGCACCTTCGTGAAGGTACGGGGGGCGGACGAGAGCCCAAAGGGCAATGCCCGGTATTGATAGTGAACCCCCCATAACAAAAACATAAATACCTCCTATGAAAAGGGAGGATGGGGATATGCAAATAGGCCTCTGTTAGGTCTATAGAAGAAAGGAGATCGCCCATCCTAACACCGTCAAGGATGGATTTCAGTGATTGCATCTTAAATTTCCGATAAACTACATAACGGTTTAGCTGTTTAATGTCCAGAATGGGTCTCCACCCTCCCGAAGACTTGGGAACTAGAAAAACCCGGGAATAGAAACCGGTGCCGATCTGGTCGGGATGGAAAGGAGATGCTGCACCGCAGCGTCCATACGCGCCCTCTTCTCCGAGTTATGAGACATGGGGCAACAAACAAAGGCACTTGGGGGAGGGGACAGAAATTCTATAGCCATACCTGATTGAATGGTGGCCAGGACCCATTTATCGAAAGTGGACTGCTCCCAAGTGGTGACGAAGAGGGCCAATCTGCTGCCAATGGGAGGGCCCGAGATGCACTCAGCAACGGTGCTGGTAGGAACAACCTTCTCCCCCTCGAAAGGGCCGTTTAGACACAAAGGGTTTACCCCGGGAGGACCTATCCTGGGAACCCCGCTGCCTATTAAAACCCCCATAAGGCCTAGATGGATAGAAGGAAGAAGACGGACCGCTGTCAGCACCTTTGAATTGAGGACAAAAGGGATAAGGGGAAAAACGAGTATCTCCCCTCCTGTAAACAGCTGCCAGCAATTTCTTCTTATCTCTAGTTTCTGTTAAAAATGGGTCCAAAGCCTCCCCAAACAATTAAGAACCCCCAAAGGGGACCGAGGCCAGACGCCATTTGTGGCGGGCGTCAGCCTGCCAATGACGGAGATAGACCAGTCGCCGGGCCGCAACTGTGGAAGCTAAGGCCCGGGAGGCAAAACAGGCCGCATTCAGTGTGGAATCCGCCGAGAACTGCAGAGCCGCGACAATTTTATTCAAGTCCTGCCTGGCTCGAGGGTCGTCCGGGGGCAACTTCTCTTGGAGCTGGCGGAGCCAAAGTAATGTAGAGTGATTAAAAAATGACGCCGTAGAGGCAGCCTTAATGGCCCACACAGAACTCTGGTGTGCCCGCTGGAGAACCAAATCCAAGCGATGTTCGTCCGGCCGCAGACCTTCATCAGGCTCGCCTGGAACATTGGCATTAGGCAAGAGGGCAGCAATCGGGGCATCTACAGATGGTACCTTAAGAAGAGTATCCAGTTCATCCGCCACCTGGAAGTTCTTACGGTCGTTGGAAGACGGCGAAGGAGCAGCTCCAGGTGAAGACCACTGTCGCTTCACCACATCCAAAAACAGCAGAGGCACAGGGATGGAAGTGATAGGCCATTCAGGTTCCGCAAAATGGGATCCAACGAACCTGAAGAGGGAACCGGATCGACCGATGGAGAAGACAAACGAGAAGTGTTAACAGCTTTAAACAATAAGGATTTAAACAAGGACTGGGGAAAGAGTCCCGTAAAGGCCGGTTGTTCCTGCGGCAAGTTCTCATCATCAGACAAGGCAGAGTCACAATAATCCACATCCGTCAAAGCCGAAGGCTGGCTCGAAGTAGAACCAGTAGGTGAGGCAGGAGCTTGAGATCGGGAATCCTCAGTGACTCTATGCTCAGGCGAAACAGACTAAGGAGAGCGCAAAGAGTCGAGATGAGCATGCGACCGCTCTCGCGCTGTCAAAGATTTCTGGACCGCCGCCTCAATCATTAATTGAAGTTGCTCAGGAGACGGTTGATAAGAGACCGCCGGAGCAGGAGATGGAGTCATAGGCAGAGATGGTCGGTTGGGATACCTCTGGAGCGGAAGTAGCCGGCGGAAGAGGAGCAGAAGACCCCCACAACTCTGAAGTAGAAAAAGTGACTGGACAATCTCGCAAGGAGACTTGATCTGGGGTATCCGGTCTAGGCACCGACTCAGCAACAGAATAATCAGCAGCAGGGGCAGATAAGGCATCCTTAGCTGAAACATTAGCAACAGAATCATCAGCAGCAGGGGCAGATAATGCACTCTTAGATGCAACATTAGTGCTTGCTTTCTCGCAAAGCTTCGTTAAAACCTTGTCCCTTCGTTTTTCCGATTTTGAAGACATGCCCTGCTTATGGCTCTTATGATGAGGGCGCAAAGGGACAGTCGATGGCAACTGCTCCGTAGAGATAGCAGTGCCATGGGGTCTGGTCTGAGAGCCAGCCTCAGGCTGGTCATTCATTGTGGTACAGGCCGAACGGCCATGCTTAGATTTTGACAAAGCTTTAGGCATAGCTGCCAGTCAAAGTTGTGCCCAGACCGACGGGAGCGCGGAAGCTCCACAAGCAAGCCCTTGAGGGGACCAATGGCAATAAAGGGAGCGTAGGCAAGGCACTAATGACTAGCTTCAATAGGCGATGGTGGTGCAATAATTGATAGGCAGGGTAAAGGGAGGGGCGCAAATGCTCCACAACTCAATGCCCACAGTTCTGGGACCACTGTCCACAAGTTCTGCCTGCAATATGAATCCCCTGGGCAAGATGTGCTGAGAAGAGCAAACAAAATGGCCGCTGTGGAGAAGCTCCAGAAACAAAATGGAGGACGCTTGCCACTAGTCGCTGGAACAGTTCTAGTGCAATGTCAGCCAGGCAAAATTCAGTCCAGCAAACGTGAAAAGAGCCAGCAAGTTCGGCTGATGGGGCAGGAACTGCAGGAGAAATTTTAATTTTTTTCTCTTTTTTCTTTTCAAAGAATCCAAACCGACCAGAAAAAGGTAGGAGGATGGGGGCGCCCTGCTCCGAGGCTGCAATTAGCAAAGGAGAAAAATCCCCGTATACTTGTCAGGAGATGAGGGAAATCCCACCGTCGGCTCGACTGAAAATCCGATCTGATAAGCGAGGCGAGCGGCGTGAGGGAATCAAAATGGCCACTGCCACCCAGCACAGTGAAAAACGGAGCCTTAGAAGCCTTTGCGGCTGGTGATTTACAATCGGAGGCTCAAGAATAAGCAGGGGAATCCCCCTCCCCTGAGGGGAAGGCAGGCAGTGAAATAACCCCCCCTCAGTCACAAACGGCAGGTTTAATAGGCAGAAACAACTCACAGCGTCAAAAACAAACAGTCCAAGGTCAGCCAAATCAGGAGGGAAGGAGAGAGTCCGTAGTCACACAATCCGAAAACCAAACAGTAGAGCAAAGTCGTAGTCAAACAATCCGAGTCAAAAAACCAGCAAATATAGAGATTAACAGCAATAGTAAGGAGTAAAAGGACAGAGCCAAAGACCCACACACCTATCCTACTGAAAGGACTGAGTCAAAAGCTGGGTCTGCCCGGCAACAAGGGCAGGATTTAATTTGATTGACAGACTCAGTCCTTTCACTGATTGGGCTGTGCTACCCACACTGGCTGCTGTCTCCACCAACAATGGAGAAAGGGATTATTTACCAACTAGAAGACTCAGAGGGTCACATCATAAATAAGGAAGAAGAGAAATTAGAGATGGTCTGTGAATACTATGCCACCCTATACAAGGAAGAAGATATCCCCAAGGAAAAAGTAGAACAATACTTATTGGAAAAAGAACTCCCACTGATTGGGGAGGAGGAGAAAGAGATGCTAAATAAAGAAATTACAATGACAGAGCTAAAGACTGCGATATCCAAAATTAAAAAGAATAAATCACCGGGCCCAGACAGATTCCCAGGGGAATTATATAAAAATTTAGATTTAGAGGACACTCTCCCACCAAAACTGTTAGAAATTTATAATGAGGCCTTGATAAAATCCAAAATACCAGAATCATGGAGGGAGGCGCATATTACACTCCTCCAAAAAGAAGGAACGGATGTAAAATTGATAAAGAACTACAGACCAATCTCCCTTCTTAATACTGATTACAAAATCTATATGAGCATTGTAGCAGGAAGTTTAAAGGTAATTCTGAATGTAATACATAGTGATCAAAATGGATTCCTTCCAGGGAGACAGATAAGAAACAACACAAGGACAGTCTTAGATGTGCTAGAATATTATGAGGAACACCCGGACAAAGAAATGGCACTGGTCTTCCTAGACGCCCAGAAGGCATTTGATAATCTGAACTGGGAGTTCATGAAACAACAAATTAATAAAATGGGATTCGGACAAAATTTTGTGAACACAATAACTACGATTTATGAGAAACAAAGGGCTAATATCCTAGGAGAATTAACAAAAACCTTCCAAATCAGAAAGGGGGTGAGACAGGGATGCCCCTTATCACCACTCCTGTTCATCTTAGCTTTAGAAGTATTATTAAAAAGGATCAGAGAAAATAAGCAAATTAAGGGACTGAAAATTAGAAAGGAGACATATAAGACCCAAGCATTTGCTGACGATGTGGCACTAATTATGGAGGAACCTTCGGAAACAGGCACCCAAATTTTGGAAGAACTTGATAAGTATGGAGAGGTGGCAGGTTTCAAATTAAATAAATTTAAAACTAAAATGCTGACCAAAAACATGACCAAATACCAGAAGAAAGTTTTGGAGGAGTCAATGGGGATACAAGTTGTTAAGAAGGTAAAATATCTGGGAGTATGGATTTCAACAAAATGTTCGGCCTTTAAAGAGGATAATTATGTACCCCTGGTCAAAAATATAAAACAAGATTTAGAAGAGTGGGAAGTGAGAAGCTCCAGATATCATTTTTTAGGGAGGATTGCAGCAATCAAAATGAGCATCCTACCCAAGTTGCTGTATTTATTTCAAACTGCCCCAGTCAAATTAGATAAGAATTTTTTTCAGGAATTTAATTCTACTATCAGAAAGTTTATTTGGGGAGGGAAGAAACCAAGAATTGCAATCAGGAATCTACAAGACAAAAAAGACAGGGGTGGTTTTGGACTTCCAATCTGGGAAATTTATCATAAAGCACCAAACTTAAAAGATTGGGCAACTCTGGGAAACAAAAGAATCCTGACATTGGAAGGGCATGACCTCCAGAAGGGTTGGCATGCTTATCTCTAGGAAACAGGGAAAAGAACAAGAACATATTTCCACAAACATAAAATAAGGGACACGCTAATGTCGACATGGGGAGAAATAAGACAAAAACAATATACTAAAGTCCCCAGATGGCTCTCCACGATGGAGGCGATAATATATCCCAACATATTGGAACTGGGCAAAACAGTTGAATATAAAGAGATATTAGATGGGGCAGGGAACCTTAAAACAATGGAAGAATTGAAAGAACAGGGCACCCATATAGAATGGTGGACATACGCACAAATTAAATTGCGATCTAAAATAGATAAAGAGGAATCCGGCATAGAGACAGGCATCAATGGTTTCTACAAGGTATGGATGGGCACGGGTAATAAAATATTGGCTAAATTGTATAATTACCTGGTGGAGTATGACTTGATAGAGGAGGTGGTTAAGGACCCAATGATAGCATGGGTCAAAAAGATCGGACAAATCATGAATTTGAATGAGTGGGACCAAATTTGGAACAACAATCTCAAAATGACCAGGGCAACAACTTATAAAGAAAATCAATATAAGATGATCTATAGGTGGCACTTCGCACCAGCCAGGATTGCCAAACTTTACCCAAATATGAGTCCAAACTGTTGGAAGTGTGGCCACCAGCAAAGCACTTATTATCACTGTTGGTGGACCTGTGCCCAAGCCAAAGAATTCTGGAGGATGATATGTAAATGGGTGTCGGAAATAATAGGAGATACCATTGAATTAGAACCAAAAATATTTCTCCTGGGAATCTTGATGACAGAATATGCAAGAAAGAAGAAGTATCTTATCACACATATAATAACAGCAGCAAGAATCTCCTTCGCTCAACATTGGAAAGAGAAAAGCTGCTATCTGAAGAGCACGTAATCAGGAAAATATTGGAATGTGCTGAAATGAATAAACTGACGCTAGAAATTAATGATAGAGAGGAAACTGATTACTATAGTGTGTGGGATATGTGGTATGAGTGATTAGAGAAAATAAAATAAAACTGAAGCTTGAGAGAGCTAAAAGTTCAATTTGATGATTAACTAAAGGGGGACATTGAAATGAGTTGTACTACCGGTAGTAGTAAATAAAATGGAGTAAGGATGTTTATGTAAATAAAATGTATTAATATGTATTAAGGATTACACAAGTAAGAAATCCTACGGGCAGTACTTTTTAAAGTAAGATAATGAGGCAATACCATGTAAATAATAAGTAACTATTAAGTAAATAATAAGTAAATAAGTAAACCGGAAACGTCGGAATTGTACTATAATTATTTAACAATAAAAACTCAATTAAAAGAAAACCAGAACAGTGGCGAAGGAGGAACGCTGATGACACCCAGCTGTACATCTCCACCCCAGACCATCCCAACGATGCCTTGAAGTGATGTCCCAGTGCCTGGAGGCTGTGCGGATCTGGATGGGGAAGAACAGGCTCAAGCTCAACCCTTCCAAGACTGAGTGGCTGTGGCTCCTGGCATCCCGATATAGTCAGTTGACTCCATCTCTGACTATTGGGGGCGAGTCTTTGGCCCCCACAGAAAGGGCTCGCAATCTGGGAGTCCTCCTGGATATGCAGCTGTCCTTGGAGGATCATCTGATGGCTGTGACCAGGGGGACCTTCTGTCAGGTTCGCCTGATTCGCCAGTTGCGGCCCTTTCTTGATCGGGATTCCCTGTGCACAGTCACTCACGCCCTTGTCACCTCTCGCCTTGACTACTGCAAAGCTCTCTATATGGGGCTCCCCTTGAGGAGCACCCGGAGGCTCCAACTGGTCCAGAATGCGGCCGCACGGGTAGTGACGGGAGCAACATGGCGCTCCCATGTAACACCGCTCCTGTGCGAGCTGCACTGGCTTCCAGTGGTCTTCCGGGTGTGCTTCAAGGTGTTGGTCATCACGCTCCATGGCATAGGGCCTAGTTATCTGCGAGACCGCCTACTGCCACAAATGACCTCCCACCGACCCATGCGCTCCCACAGAGAGGGCCTCCTCAGGGTGCCATCAGCCAAACAATGTAGGCTGGTGACCCCCAGGGGGAGAGCCTTCTCTATGGGGGCACCTACCCTCTGGAATCAGCTGCCCCCAGAGATAAGGAGAACTCAAGACCTCAGTGCTTCCGACGTGCCCTTAAAACCCACTTTTTCCAACAAGCCGGGCTGGCTTAAGAAGTAATTTTAGACGTTTTAAATTGGTTTGTTATTTTTTAAAATTGGAGCCAAATTTATATATATATTAATTGTTTTAATATTTGTATTTAATTCTGGCTGTTCACTGCCCTGAGTCCTCAGGGAGAAGGGCGGTATATAAATTGGAATAAAATAAAAAATAAAACATCTCAACAGAAGAATAATTAGGGAAGCTATCGAAATTGAAAAGAGGCCACAGAATATGAACAGACGATACGACCCCTCTAGAGTATCAAGTATTTGGGGACCTGCACGGAGAGAAACTCGAGTGTTAACGCGAAGAGAGGCAGAGATTCCAACAAGCAACCAGTGGTGTTGTAAGGCCTGCCAGAATTCTTCCCTCTTTGCAGAGGGTGGCTAGCAATAGCGAGAGAGAGAGGATCGAGCCAGAAGACAGGCTGAGATCTCAATCAACAATCAGGAGTGCTGGGATGCCTACCAGAATCCTTCCCTCTACAGCTGACAGATAATAATAGAGAACCTGAGAAAGCTGGGCCTGTAACACGTAGCCAAACAGCTATGATAAGGAAGCAGGAAGATAAACTGCTGTCCTCCAATCAGGACACAAGAGTTACAGGCTAACCAGCATACGTCAGCAGCAGCAAACATAGAAAAGCGACAACTCCAACCTCACAACACACCCATAGCTTCTAAACTACACAAAAGCCTGAAGATGACAGGGTTGTGAGCCTGTCGAAATGTTGCTAGAAAGAAAAACTTTTAAGGTACTGGTAGGATTTTAGCTAAGGTTTTAAAGGACCTTGCAGAGTGCTCTGTAAGGATTTTTAGAAGATTTTAAGCTAGGATTTTAACCAGAATTTTAAACATTTTAACTAACTTATTTACTATGACGCGGGAAAACACCCGAGAGCTTAATTTTTTTTCTACCTACGTAAGCCAAGATGTTATGAAGCCTAATCTAAAAATCTAATTCACTAGATTTTTTGGCTTTATCAGACATCAAAGGAGCATTTTGCTGTCTGTTCTAAGATTTAAGGGAGACTAAGATAGCTATTTCTGGCTTGTTTGCCTTCTTCAGTTAGCCACAAAAAAAATCTAGTTAATGAGATTTCACTGAACCATGGCTGTATAAAGATCTTGATTTACGTAGGAAAAACCTGGATGAAACAAAAATACACAAAGACCTACGAAAAGAGAATAAAATAAAATAAAATAAATATTTGACCTTTACAGGGAGAAGTCAGGAGATGAGGGTGTGGCTAACTGAAGAAGGCAAACAAGCCTTCAATAAAATTGAATTCAATTTTATTGAAAAAAAAGTCTTCAAGGGATTAATGATTAATTTAGATGTCTGGTTAATTAATGACTGTATTCATGTTCAAGAAAATCAGGCATCTAAATTAGTCTTTTATTACAATTTTGCAAAGCAAAAATCAAATGTGGAAAATACTACAGATAGATGGACAAGGATAGTCCAAGTGATGACAGAGTAAGTGGTTATAGTTGATTAAAAATATTAGTCAATTACACATTTTAATCTTAAAATATAAAAAAAAATGAGCAAAACAAAGGGTTATATTTAGATACACTTCTACATAATTCAACAACATTTTGTTAATCAAAGGATTTTTTAAAGTAAAAATAAAGTCTTTTTAAAAATTGATTCCTGATTATTTCATATTCATATATTTTTCTTGGCAATAACATGGAAATGATCCACTATTCCCTTCAGGATGGTTTTTAAATTCTCAGTCTAGCCAACAGGCCTAGTATTTCCTGGTAGTCTGACAATTATTAAGTAGGTCCAATCCTATTTAGCCTTTTAGGATCAGCCAAGGTTGGCAGCTATCTTCTTAAATACAAAAAGGAAGGGGAGGGGAGGGGAGGGGAGGGGAGGGTAGACTAGACTAGACAAAATGATTCTAAAGTTGGATCTAATTCTAAATTGAGATTCTTTAAAAATAACAAATCTTAAGGATGATCACCATGACAAATTCAACAAATTATAATCTGTCATATATTACAGAGATAACATGATTGGGGGGGGAGCGGGAATTGGTTGTTGACATGTTTCTACACGTTGATGGGAGGTGAGCTGTAGTAAATTACTGTATATACTTGAGTATATACCCAAATATAAGCCGAGGCCCCCAATTTTACCACAAAAAACTGGGAAAACTTATTGACTCGAGTATAAGCCGGGGGTGGGAAATGCAGCAGCTACTGGTAAATTTCAAAATAAAAAAAGACTGTTTAAAAGTGCGAGGACCTGTCAGAAATCACTTCTTTCAGCCCTCTGGGTAGTCCTTTTGTACATATGGACTACTCAAAGGGCTGAAAAAGTAATTTTTGACAGGTCCTCGCACATCTGACTGGTCCTCGAACTTACGACTGGAGAAGGAAGGACAGGTGGGAGGGCGCTGGGGGGGGCGCTGTCCGGCCAGGTCAAGTGCAGGACCAGGTATTAAAGGAGGAACCATCTGCGCTTGGAAGAGGATTGTGAGGGGAGGGGAACAAATCCCACCCCACCCGGCTTTCCTTTTACCTTTCTTTAACGCGTCCCGCTTCCCTCCCCATACCTTGGGAGGCAGCGTCCTCCGCACTGCCTCTGAGCTAGCAGCTTCCTTCCTTCCCCAAAGCCCTGCCAGGCTTGCCTGCCTTCCACGCTGCCTTCCCAAGGTTTGGGGAGGGACACACACACACACACACACACACACACACACACTCACTCAAAGCCTTCGAGAGCCGAGGCTTTTCTTTTCCCCCTCCTGCAGCCAAACACACACACACACCTTCGAAGCCTTCAAGAGGCTTCAGAAGCCAAGGGCTTTTTTTCCCCCCCCTCCTGCAGCCACCTCGAGGGCTTTGTGGCGCGGAGGACTCTGCCACCCAAGGTTTGGGGAGAGAAGGAGGGCGCGTTAAGGAAAGGTAAAAGGGAAGCAGGGTGGGGGTGGGTGGCAAGCTGGCCATGGGGACGCCGGGAAGGCAGCATGGAAGGCAGGCAAGCCTGGCAGGGCCACCCAGCTGTGGGGAAGACAGCTAGCAGCTTCCTTCCTTCCTTCCCTGAAGCCCTGCCAACCTCAGCTCTCAAAGGCTTTGAGTGTGTGTGTGTGTGTGTGTGTGTGTGTGTGTGTTTGGTGGTGCTGAAGTGAGCCATGCGGTCGGCTCCTTGCCTTCCCTTCTGGCTCCACCTCTGCCTCTCCCTTCTCTCTGCCAACTGCTTTGCTGAGCGTTTCTCCACATTTCCAGTGAGGGCAGCTGACTTGCGATGAAATGTGGAGAAACGCTCGGTGAAGCAACTGCCTTTTCCCCTCTGACTTCTGTTGGCAGAGAGAAGGGAGAGGCAGAGGTGGAGGCGGCAGGGGAAGGCAAGGGGCTGATCACAGCCGATGTGGTTACCCAGCAGGCTCCCTTCATGTGGCTCACTTCAGAGCCGCCAAACACACACACACACACACACACACACACACACACACACACTCTCTCTCTCACTCAAAGCCTTCGAGAGCCGAGGCTTTTCTTTTCCCCCTCCTGTAGCCAAACACACACACACCTTCGAAGCCTTCGAGAGGCTTCAGAACCCAAGGGCTTTTTTTTCTTTTCCCCCTCCTGCAGCCACCTCGAGGGCTTTGTGGCGCGGAGGACTCCGCCTCCCAAGGTTTGGGGAGGGAAGCGGGGCACGTTAAGGAAAGGTAAAAGGGAAGCGGGGTGGGGGTGGGCAGCAAGCTGGCCATGGGGATGCCGGGAAGGCAGCGTGGAAGGCAGCAAGCCTGGCAGGGCTTCGGGGAAGGAAAGAAGCTGCTAGCTCTCTTCCCCACAGCCAGGTGGCCCTGCCAGGCTTGCCTGCCTTCCCGGCGGTCCCCGTGGTCAAGCCCGCTTGCCTGCCTTCACAAGCTGGTCTTGGGGACGCTGGGAAGGCCGCGTGGAAGGCAGGGAAGCATGGCAGGGCTATGGGCTGCAGGGAAGGGAGTAGGGGAGGCAGGCTGGGATGGTGGGGGCGGGGGGACAGGGGCAGCTAGGTAGGCCACGACTTGCAGGCTTACCTAGCAGGCGCAGGACTTCAGGCAGGCAAGCTGCAAGCGAGGACCCACACAGTACAAGTGAGGAGTGACTGGGTGGAGGGAGGCAGGGTGAGCGAGAGTCCCTGCAACCCCGGGAGCCAAAACGGTTGCAGGGAAAAAGGCATTTTTTTCGTGACTCGAATATAAGCCGAGGGGGCTTTTTTCAGCCTGAAAAACGTGCTGAAAAACTCGGCTTATATTCGAGTATATACGGTAAATTGATTTGACATGATATGGAAAGGCACGCACTTCTCTATAGAAAGCCTCACAGCTGACAATGCATACTGTAGCAGAGCAAAAGCCATGAGGTCAAAGGAATTGCTTGCAGAGCTCAGAGACAGGATTATTACAAGGCACAATAAAATTTCTGCTGCACTGAAAGTTCCTAACAGTACAGTGGCCTCCATAATTCTGAAATGGAAGACGTTTGGCACAACCTGGACTTTTCCAACAGCTGGTTGCCTGGTCAAACTGAGCAATTGGGGGAGAAGGACCTTAGTAAGAGAAGTGATCAAAAATCGGATGGTTACTCTTACTGAACTCTAGAGATTCTTTTTTTATATATAAAAGTTTTTTTATGTTTTTCAAACCCAAAGTTCCATTATTCCAATTATAAATATTCAATATTCATCCAATTATACCTATATAACCCATTTCCTTCCCTCTTCTCCATTTTTTTTATCAGATTAACCAAATAATACAATACTACAATTTACTTAAGTATATAAACCCAATTTTCCATTCCCTTTATATTTATATTTATTTATATTCACATATTTTCCCTAAATACCAATATTCCAATCATAAATCTTGGTAATTCATACCCTTTTTCATATATAACCCATTTCCTTCCCTCTTTTCCATTTCTTTCCCCCAATTTATCCAAATACTGCGTTCAAATATATTACTACAATTCACTTTAAAGTCATTCATTTTTACATCAATACGATTTTTAGCTGAATTCCATTATTACCATTAAAAGCATTCCAAATATTATAATCACATCTATTAAACTTACTACCATTCATTTATAGTTATAAATTTTACTATTCTTTATCCCATCCTCTTATTTTCTTCTTTTCCCCCTTTCCCCCTAATGTTAAAGCCCCCTGCTCTCCTAGTTTGCCCTGTATTTCCAACAGCTCTGCTCCTTTTCCCCCTATTCCCCTTTCTTGCTTTACCACTGTTAATCCCAGTGTAATCATTTGAAATTTTTATATTTTGTCTCTTCCCCTCTTCTTTCTCTCCGTCTCTTTCTAACCCCTCTATTTTTGTCATTGCTAATCCCAATGTAATCTTTAAAGTTCATCTTCATTTCTAACCTTTTCCCCTTTCCTTTTCTTTATTATTTATAAATTTATTTATTAAATCCATGTTGCCAATATTTGCCAATTTCAATCTTCTTATTTTAATGTTCCCCAAATTCCAATTTTAAAATCCAAATCCAGTAAAAAAAAAAAAAACCTCTGTTGCAGGGCTTTAATTTTAAACTTTTCTTTGTTCTTCCTTCAATGTTCAAAAGTTTTGAAGTTATTTCCAATCCTCTTCACCGCTATTTTGGGTTTCTTCTTCTGATAATTTAAATATCTCCAGACAAATTCTAAACCAAAACTCAAATTCTGTTTTGGGCTTTGACACTTTAAACTTCTGCTTTGTTCTTCTCTCTCCATCAACATTCCCCACCGCCCATTAGTTGCCGTTTCTTCACTGGGGCATCTTTTAGCAATTTAAAAATATTTCTTTTTTACCTGTGAGCTGGCCAATCACTCACCCAGTACCAGTACTCCGTCCAAATCCCCGCTCCTTCTCAAAACTTTAGTCCGGTTGCCCCAGCTTAGTGACGGCCACCACCCCTACCAATGAATCTAAGAGTTCCCTCTGACCTCTGAGGAACTTGCCTGTTCATCTTGGTCTTCCGAGGTGCCTCTCCTTCTTCTCCGTCCCTACAGAACAGATCTGGTCCGAAGACCCCCTGATAGCGGTTTGTTAGCCTGCGTTTTCGCGAGGCTCATCAGAGCC
Organism: Ptyas mucosa; assembly: GCA_012654045.1. NCBI lineage: Eukaryota > Metazoa > Chordata > Lepidosauria > Squamata > Colubridae > Ptyas > Ptyas mucosa. Next base: position 5,513,069 of record WNWU01013765.1, on the reverse strand, counting down.
TGCTATTCCCCGACTGTATCGCTGCGATGCTTCCAGTCGAATCCCAGCTCTAGAGATTCTGTGTGGAGATGGGACAGAGTTCTAGAAGGTCAACCATCACTGCAGCCCTCCACCGATCTGGGCTTTATGGCAGAGTGTGGGAAGCTTTTCTCAGTGCAAAACACAGTTCACTTGCAGTTTGCAAAAAAGCACCTGAAGGACTCTCAGACTATGTGGAACAAAATCCTCTAGTCTGATGAATCCAAGATGACAGTCACCATCCAATCTGACTGATCTTGAGACGATTTGCAAGAAGAATGGCAGAAAATCTCCCAATCCGGGTGTGCAAAGCTTTCACATTATATCCAAAAGGACTCAAGGCTGTAATTGCTGCCAAAGGTGTTTCAACAAAGTACTGAGTTAAGGGTCTGAATACTTATGCCAGTGATATTTCAGTTTTTTCTTTTTCTTTTTCTTTTTTTTTTAATTTAATTTAATTTTTTAATTTATTTTAAATACAAGTAATGCAAACAATACGAACATGTACATACACATCTAAATATGAAAAAAAGAAAAAATACAAATAATATAATGTATCCCCACCCCCAGAGACCATTTCCCCCTTATATTTCTTCTTCTATAACAGCTAAAAAATATACAATATATTCTAAATGTGCCCTTTTACCTTAGAAAACATCATATATTTTTGAGTAGGTTGATTCCCTTTGCCTTCCACCAACACTAATTTTATCGCCCCATATTTCATTATAATTGTTTTGTTTTAATCATCCCTTTTTAAAATTTAATTTCTGTTGTTTGTTGCCATGCTCCAAATTTCATTACACCATTCATTTCTTTGAATATCCCAATTTTGTCCCCAGTATTTAGCCATCACTAATCTATCATGTTTCCCCGAAAATAAGACAAGTCCGGATAGTAAGCCCAATTGGGCTTTCGAGCGCACGCGCTATACTAAGCTTCCCCCTGAAAATAAGCCCCCCCAAATACTTATATGCATACGCAGCTGCCGTGCAAACAGCATGAGGTTAGGAGGCAGGGGGGTGAATGGTGGGGGAACATGCCCCACGTGCAACTGCCATCCAACTGGAACAGCCTCGTGGAGGCCGCTCCCGCAAACCGTAGCTTGTGCACCTTCTCTTAGTGGTGGCCGCAAAGAGCAGCTACAAACAAACTCTTGCCAGCCCTAGCCCTGTCAACCTGGGGGGAGGGGCCGGAGTTCTGAGCAGTGGCTGGTGCAGGCTGTCTGCACAGCCATGAAGCGGGATCAGCGTGGCCAGCATTGCCAGCGAGGATCAGGTCAGAGCTGCTGCTGCTGCCGCCCAATATCAGCAGTCGAGATTCGGTGAGCTGGATGCACCACTGCCATTCAGGAGAAGAGAGAGAGGAGGCGCTGCAAGAGAGCTCGTTTCTGTCGTTCCTTTCCTCCTGGGCGGCAGCAGCATGTTTAGCTCCCCAAATCAGGCTTGCTGATCTCAGCCCGCAAGGGGGAGTGGCAGGTGGGGAGGGGTGGGGAAACAGGAGAAGATTTCTGCCGCTCGCCCAAACCGCAGATCTCCTGTTTGCCTTGCAGGTTATTCAAAAGGAAGGCGATCGAGCCAATCCGTGGCTTTTGCAATCCAAGCCAGCACTTCTTCTCCTGCTCCCCTTTCCTTTCGCACCCCAGTTCCAGGATCCGGTGCTTAGTGGCTCTTGCTGTTCCTTGTGTTGTCCTAGGACTGCTACTTCCTGCATTTCTATAGTCTCCTTGCTCAGTTCTTCCGTAATTTCCACAGGCATGCTGTGATTGTGGTCCATTTTATGAGACATGTTCTCTGAAGGTGGGGCTGTTTTACTCTTCCTTTCCAGATAGTATTGAAACTCTGGACTACAGAGAAATGTCTATGCATTCTCAGCTGAGAGTTCATCCTTCCACATAAGTCTCTTCTGTTAAGAGACTAAATGTTTTTTTCAGACTAACTTTATTAGACATTTATTTCTGTGTCGTTGTCTCTGATGCGATAAAAAAAATCCACAAGGATGTTTTGTTTTCCTGATCTGTGTTGAAAAGTCAGCTTCTAGGATTGTAATGACAACTACCAATGTGTAATTCAAGGATAACTGTTTTTCATTTATTTTCTCCAGGCCAAGGGTTGAGTTTTGTTTGACTATAAACTATACAGAACTAACAATAACTTCATAAATACATTTTGAGCACATTCATTTTCCCAAGGAGCCACATGAGAACCTACAATTGTAAGGTTACCAACTTCCTTCTTTGTTTCTGGAGCCTTCATTTCTTTCAGAACCATTATTTTCTTGCCTTCTAATTTTACCACTCTTTTCTAAATGTTTGATTTTTTTGTATCCTCACTGATGTTTTAATGATTTATTGTAAGTTTTTATTCAAAAATTATAGGAAAGTGGTCTATTTCTAAGGGAATTTGCAAGTACCCATTTATGAGATCTAACACTGACACATATTTATCTCCATTTAGTTAATAACCAAATCATGTACAAGGCATATGGTTGTTATCAAATTTGTCTGTTTCACTTACCTATCCCATTACTACACAAACATATTTCATCATTAGGTTTAGAAGTCAACTAATGAGAGAATATCACTCATTCTATTTTGATTCTGAGTCCCAGTTTTAACATTCTTTTTCATTTTCTCCTTTAAGATGTCTTTGAACTGTTTTGCCCATCTATTGGGTCTTTGCCTAATGAGGGAAGATTCTAATCTCCTATATCTATTTGGAACTTGATAAGATTGATAATACTGAGCCTGTTAGTAAATACTTTCTGAAATTTCAAAAATTTGTTTACATTTTCAGTTTTAAGTACAACTAACTCAGAATTCATATCCACTTTTTCTTTGACCTCTCAAGTTTTCATATTTCTGAGCTAGAGTTGCTTGATTAGATTCTGTTAAGATTATATATATATATATTTAGTTAATAACCTTATAATTATATATATAATTTAGTTAATATATGTGTATGTGTATCTGTATCTGTATCAGAGGTGGTATTCAGCAGGTTCTGACCAGTTCTGGAGAACCGGTAGCGGAAATTTTGAGTAGTTCGGAGAATCAGTAAATACCACCTCTTACTGGCCCTGCCCCCATCTATTCTCTGCCTCCCGAGTCCCCAGCTGATTGGGAGGAAATGGGGATTTTGCAGTAACCTTCCCCTGGAGTGGGGAGGGAATGGAGATTTTACAGTATCCTTCTAGGGAACACCCACCAAGTCACGGCCACAGAACCGGTAGTAAACATTTTTGAATCCCACCACTGGTGTGTATGTGTGTGTGTGTGATGTATATGTATATATATATACATGTACATGTAGTATATGTACATGTAGCGATCTGGCGAGATCTGGCCATGAATGGTATGAATGGGTTTTAATTGTTTTTAATGTTTTTAATTTTTAATGTTTTTTATATATGGTTTTTAAATGCATTGTAAACCGCCTTGAGTCTTCGGAGAAAGGCGGCATACAAGTTGAACAAATAAAATAAATAATAAATAAATATGTATATGTATATCAATATTGATGTGTGTGTGTGTGTGTGTGTGTGTGTGTGTGTGTGTGTATGTATATGTACTCTACCCTTATTTATTAAATTTATGAATATAAGAGAAGCTGGCTAAGAAGATGAATGTGATTTTGAAATTGGAAGAAGAAACATCAACATTACCTGTACAATTAGCAGAGGGAGCCCCCAAGGCTCTGTGCTCTCCCCACTTCTCTTCTCTCTGTATACCAATGACTGCATCTCTAATGATCCATCTGTTTAAACTACTGAAGTTGGCAGATGACACAACAGTGATCAGTCTCATTTGAGACAATGATGAATCCGCATACAGACGGGAGGTTGAACAACTAGCCTCGTGGTGTGACCGAAACAATCTGGAACTGAACACACTCAAAACCATAGAAATGGTGGTAGACTTTAGATGAAACCCTTCCATACTTCCATCTCTCACAATACTAGACAACACAGTATCAACAGTAGAGACCTTCAAATTTCTAGGTTCTACCATATCGCAAGATCTAAAATGGACAGCTAACATAAAAAACGTCATCAAAAAAGCACAACAAAGAATGTTCTTTCTGCGCCAACTCAGAAAGCTCAAACTGCCCAAGGAGCTGCTGATACAGTTCTACAGACAAATTATTGAGTTTGTTATCTGCACCTCTATAACTGTCTCGTTTGGCTCCGCAACCCAACAAGACAGGCTCACACTTCAGAGGATAATTAGAACTGCAGAAAAAACAATTACTACCAATCTGCCTTCCATTGAGGACCTGTATACTGCACGAGTCAAAAAGAGGGCTGTAAAATATTTACAGACCCCTCAAATCCTGGACATAAACTGTTTCAACTCCTACCCTCAAAACGACGCTATAGAGCACTGCACACCAGAACACCTATATACAAATAGTTTTTTCCCAAATGCCATCACTCTGCTAAACAAATAATTCCCTCAACACTGTCAAACTATTTACTAAGGTTGCACTATTATTAATCTTCTCATCGTTCCCACCACCCATCTCCTTCCACTTATGACTATGACTGTAATTTTGTTGGTTGTATCCTTACGATTTATATTGATATTATTTCCTGATTGCTTATTTGTACCCTATTACTATCATTAGGTGTTGCACCTTATGATTTTTGATGAACATATTTTTTCTTTTAAGTACACTGAGAGCATATGCACCAAGACAAATTCCTTGTGTGTCCAATCACACTTGCCCAATTAAAAAAAGAAATCTATTCTATCAATAACCTGCAATATGCTGATCATGCTATTCTGACAGCGGAAAATTCCAAGGATCTGCAATATTCAATAAAAGTCAAGGAGGCCCACAAAAAAAATGGGACCAAAATTAAATAAGGTATTATTCATTTATTTTTGATGAAACCATCATCTGCTTTTTTAAGAGGTTCTTGTAAAGCAGCTGAAGAGACTACTTCGTACAGTCACATTTACCACATTACAACCTCTTGTCTCTCCACTAGCCCTACTAGGTAACTGAATGAAGCTATGAGCTATGTTATGGAGGGCCAGCCAAGACAGACAGGTCATAGCAGAGAGCTCTGACAAAACGTGATCCACTGGAGAAGGAGATGGAAACCCACTCCAGTATCTTTGCCATGAAATGGGTGTTGGTCTTACTTGATACACCCTTTCTATGTAAGGCGGGCACAGCAGTCATGCCAGGGGAGTGACATAGCCTTCCTCCAATGGGATCGGGTTTGCTGAAAGTTCTTAAATCCCGCCTCTTCCTGTGTAGTCCAGTTTTGAGACGAGGTAGCTCAGCAGACTGACTTGTCTGTAAGGTTAGGAAAACAGATGAGAATGCCACCCACCCTCAATGCCCAGGAACGGCCTAGACAGGGAGGGGCTGACTGCCATGCCCACCTGACATAGAAAGGGCGTATCAGGTAAGACCAACGCCCATTCTCATAACAGCGGGCACGGCAGTCATGCCTGGGACATACCAAAGCCAATGTCCTATAGGGTGGGTGCAGGCCGGATCCAGGAAGCATTCTCCAGGTGTACTCCATGCAACACTCTCTGACAAAAAACCGCAACTGCTGAGGCGTAGGTAGTCTACAATGTCGGATGAATGGAGTAGGAGAGGACCAGGTGGCCGCCTGGCAGACCTCCTCCAGGGGAGCCCGGGTAGACCAGGCCACCGACATGGCCACACTCCCAGTGGAGTGGGCTGTGATGTTCCGCGGAACGGGTAAGGACTGGGCAGAATACGCAGAAGCAATGGTGGCCCTGATGCACGGCCAATAGCGGTAGCTGACAGCTGGGAACCCATAGAAGAGGGTTGGAAGGCGACAAACAACACTTCTGTGCGGCGAAAGGAAGCTATGCAGGCAATGTAGATCTTAAGAGCCCTGCGAACGTCCAGAGAGTGCCATGTTCTTTCCAGCCGGTGCTGAGGAGAAGAGCAGAAGCTGGGAAGAACAAGTTCCTGCAATCTGTGGAAAACTGAGTTGATCTTAGGGATGAACGCCGGATCAAGACGCAGGATAACTCTGTCCGTGTGAAAAATGCACAGATCCTTATGGATTGACAGGGCCGCCAACTCCGAAATCCTGCGAGCCAAAGTTATGGCCACTAGGAATGAGACCTTGAACGAGAGAAATTTAAGGCCCACCTCGTGGAGAGGTTTGAACAGTGGTCTGGTGAGAGCGGTTAGTACCTTAAGATCCCATGTGGGAAATCTGTGGATGACTGGAGGACGGAGGTTTGTGGCTCCACGTAAGAAGCTGCGAATCAGAGGTTCTTTGAGAGAGAGACTGCTGAAGAGAAAGACAGAATGGATGAAATGGCGGATACCTGTTGCCATAGGGGATTAGGTGAGAGACCTGAGGAGAAGCCTTCCTGAAGAAATCCAAGGATTTGAACCACGGATACAGAGGTAGGAACGATACTGCGCCATCTACACCAGTTGGAGAAGGCCCTCCATGTGGCGTCATAGATACGAGTGGTAGATTGGCGGCGAGAAGCCTGGATGGTAGCGATGATGTCTGGAGGAACCAGAGCTTCTGTTAAGAGGAACCACTCAATCTCCAGACGGTTAGCTGGAAGGACTGAGGGTCTGGATGAGTCAGCCGTCCTTGGAGGAGTGATATCTGGCAGTCAGGGATACTCCAGGGAGGGGCAACGGACAGAGACACCAGGTCCGCGAACCATGGATGTCAAGGATGCCAGTGAGGAGCCAGGAGGACTAGTTCCGCCCTCTCCCTGATGAGTTTCCGGACCACCATGGGTATGAGAGGAAATGGAGGGAATGTGTAGAGTAATATGCCCGGAGGCCACGGGCTATGTAAAATGTCCACTATTTCCACTCCCGGAGACGGAAACCAGGAGAAGAAACGAGGGAGTTGATGATTGAGTTCCGAGGCGAACAGGTCTACCAGAAGTGTGCCGTACCGTCTGGTCAGTTCCTGAAATAGAAGCAGGTGAAGACTCCACTCCGCTGGGTCGATAGGATTGCGGCTGAGAGAGTCTGCCTGAACATTGGCCACCCCCGATATATGTTCTGCTCGAAGAGACGTTAGATGGGACTCGGCCCAGAGCCCCAGGCAAAGAGCCTCCTATAGGAGAGCCCGCGAACAGGTCCCTCGTCTGTTGATGTGTGCTTTGGTGGTGATGTTTTCTGTGAGGACAAGGACATCCCTGCCAAGTACATGGGTCTTGAAACTCTGAAGAGCGAGATAAACCGCCCTTAGCTCCAGAAGGTTGATGCTGAGGGAGCGCTCCAGAGGGGACCACCTGCCCTGAGCCATGTGTATTCCTAGATGTGCCCCCCAACCTACTAGACTCTCATCCGTCATGATGACTACTCTGTGAGGTTCTTGGAAAATGCAGCCCTTGGATACTGCTTCGGGAGTCCACCATCTGAGAGACTTGACGACGGACATGGGAAGAGAAATAAGGATGGTCGAAGGATTGCTGAGGTTCCCTTGATAAGGAAGAAGAAGCCACTGTAATTCCCTGCTATGAAGACGAGACCAGGGTACTATACCATAAGCGGACACCATTTTTCCTAATAAACTAGATAAACCCAGGAGGGAAGTGGACCTCTGGTGAACAAAGCATAGGGCCAGACCAGAGAGACTATTCTGGCGATCCTGGGATAGGAAGACTTTGGAGGCAAGTGTATCAATCACTGACCCCAGATGTTGAAGATGGGTAGAAGGGGTCAACTGGCTCTTCTTCCAGTTTATGGAGAAACTGTGAACCCTTAAAATCTGAATGGATGTGGCGACATCCCAACGAGCGGTAATCTCAGAACGGGAAAGGATGAGAATATCATCCAGGTAAAATAGTATTCTAACAGGGATAGATGAAATATGACCTATGAGGACAGCCATAACTTTTGTAAACGCACGAGGCGCTGAGGATAGTCCAAATGGAAGAGCCCTGTATTGGAAATGTCTACCATTGTAACAAAAATGGAGGAATTTACGATATTCAGGGAGAATGGGGATATGCAAATAAACCTCCGTTAAATCAATAGAGGACATAAAATCTCCAGGCCTGATGACTAACAGGATTGTTTGAAGTGATTGCATTTTGAACCGGCGGTAAATGACATACCGATTCAAGGATTCTAGATCTAGAATAGCCCTCCAATCCCCCGAGGATTTCTGCACTAGGAACAAACGGGAATAAAATCCCCGTCCCCGTTGAAGGGAGGGGACTGGATGAATGGCCTTGATTCACAAGAGATAGTCAATAGCCGTGTCTACACGGACACGTTTGGTCCTGTCCAAAGAAAGAGGGCAGTGCAGAAAACAGTTGGGGAGATTGGAGCGAAACTCGAAAGTTAGGCTGAATCAAATTGTGTCCTTAACCCAAGAATCTGAAATGGTGGCATCCCACTTGTCAGTGAAAAAGGATAATCTGCCACCAATCATGGAATCAGGGGGAGAATTAGTGGGTTCGGCGAAAAGGCCGGCCCCTGGATCCTCTAAACGGTCTCCTGAAGGAGAACATGTACCCATATCTAACCTGAGTGTCCTGTGGTTGAAATCCCCTCAGGTGGAAAGAACGCTAGGAACGTTGTTGGTAGAAGCTAAGGTCTTGGCCACGAAAGGATCCTGAACGAAAAGAGCTCTGTGGACAGGCCTCCGACCTTCTAGAAAGAGAAGGCAAGATCTTTCAATGATCCTTGGTCTCGACCAGGAGGGGATCCAGAGGGGTCCCAAAAAGCTTGTCACCCTGAAAAGGAGAAGAAGCCAGACGCCATTTAGCCCTTTGATCAGCCTGCCAATTTCTGAGCCAGAGGAGGTGTCTAGAAGTCACCGAAGACCCAATAGCTTTGGCAGAAAAGCGAGCAGCATTGAGAGTGGCATCTGCTGAGAATTTGACAGCTGCCAAAATTTTATTTAAGTCCTGATGAGATCTGAGATCAGCTGTTGGAATCCTCTCCTGGAGTTGCTTCAGCCATAGTATAGTTGTGCGGTTGAAAAATGAGGCCGCAGAGGAAGCTTGAACAGCCCATGCAGAGGACTGATGCCACTTAATAAGATTTCTCTCTGCCCTCTTATCCTCTGGGCGCAAGTCTTCTTCTGCGGGACCTGAAACAAGAGACGATGATGAGAAGGCCACTATAAGTGCATCCACAGCAGGAACCTGTAATATATGAGAGAAGTCAGTTCCAAATTGTAGAAAAGTTTGTCCAGTGAGTTAGGAAGAGGACCTGTACTGGGAAAAGACCATTGTCATTGGATTACATCTGAGAACAATTTAGGTGCAGGAACGACCTCTGAGTGAACTGTGGGTTCCAGAAAAACTGAAGTAGATGGATCAGAAGAAGAAGAAGCGGGATCAGACCTAGAGCTGGGAACACCAAGACGAGTAGTAGTTTGAGCTTTAAGCAACAACGATCTAAACATTCGACGTCTAAAGAGCCCTACAAAGGAAGGTTAATCTGGTTCTAGGGCCTCATCCTCAGAAAGTTCTTGATCAGGAATAATCTCTCCTTCCGAGAGAGAATCTTGGCTGTCAGAATGAGGAGAATTGCGACCTTCCTGATGAGCTTCAGAGTCCTTAGATACCTGAGGTCTATGTGAATGACTATGGTGACTTTCTAAGTCAGAGGCCTCAGAAGGGGCTTGTTGATAGAGACTCTCAGCAATGCCTTGGCGAATGGCACTGGAGATGAACGAAGCCAGGGAAGGTGAAATTTCTGGGACCATTTGGTCTGGTTCAGAGTGCCCCCCCCCCCCCCCCAGAGACAGAAGCTGTAGGAGGTGACTCAGCTTGAGAATTATTTTGAGCCTCAATAATGTTGTGGCTAGATTCTGTAGCAGAAATAGGAAACACTGATGAGACATCAGCCACACCTGAACCCTCATGTAGAGACCTATCTGGTGATAGAGCAGGAGTATGAGATGGCTGGAGGACAGTAGGTGGAACTCCTGTGGCTGAGGCAGATGAAGAAGAGGGAGAGGCCTGAATATGGTCTGAGGCAGCAGCGTTCTCAGCTTGAGCTTTTTGAATCGCTCATTCTATGGCCCCAATGGCATTTAGCCTCATCCCTGGAGGACTTTGATCCCTTGGGATCAGATGGGCGAGGCACTTTAGAACCTTTGAGTTGGTGAGAAGAACCACCCTTGCCTGGGTCAGCCGCATACTGCCTTTTCTGGCTAGATGACTTGCAGGAATTCGTTAACTCGGGTCTCCAGAAATTGAACAGACTCCAAACACTTCAATTAAGGGCTAAAACCCCAATACCAATCAATACTGTTGTAAATATTCAAGTCCAGACTCCCAATACTTGCGATTGCTGAGCTTCGTGGGAAGAGTAGAAATCACTAGCAGTCCGGCCTGGTGCAATAGAAAAGGGCGCAGTAATGCCTTCACGCCAAATTGGCTGCAGAGCAAAAGCTCTAAAAGCAGCTTCCTGCCCACGCTGAAATTGCCAAATTATGCGTTCGGGGGCTCAGCTAAGCGCTACAGAGCAAGCTCATGGGTGCTATGCAAAAGGAACTGCCAGCCGGCAGTCCGGAGCCGCTCCAGCGGCTCTGAGCAGTTTCAGACAAAAGCCATTTTCGCTCTAAATAAAGGCAAACAAATGAGCACGAAAATAAAATAAAATAAAATAGAAACAAATTAGAATCTCTCAAAGAGCTAGGTTTAGAGCAAATACAGACACGACTGTCCCAGAGAAGACCAAGTCAAAAAACTGGACTACACAGGAAGAGGCGGGACTTAAGAACTTTCAGCAGACCCGGTCCCATTGGAGGAAGGCTGTCACTCCTCTGGCATGACTGCCGTGCCCGCCGTTATGAGAAACCCCATGGACAGTACCGAAAGGAAAAAAGATATGACGCTGGAAGATGAGCCCCTCAGGTCGGAAGGTGTCCAATATGCTACTGGGGAAGAGCAGAGGGTTCATACTATTAGTACCAGAAAGAGTTAAGTGACTGGGCCAAATCCAAAAGGACACTCAGCTGTGGATGCATCTGCTGGTAAAAGGAAAGTCCAATGCTGTAAAGATCTATTCTCCATAGGAACCTGGAATGTAAGATCCATGAATCAAGGTAACCTGGACGTGGTCAAACAAGAGATGACAAGACTGAACATCGACATCTTAGGAATCAGTGAACTAAAATGGACAGGAATGGGTGAATTTAATTCAGATGACCATCAGGTATACTACTGCAGGAAAAAATCCCTCAGAAGAAATGGAGTAGGCTTCATAGTCAATAAAAGAGTACGAAAAGCAATACTGGGATATAACCCCCAAAATGACAGAATGATCTCAATTCGAATCCAAGGCAAACCATTCAATATCACAGTGGTCCAAATCTATGCCCCAACCACTTGTGCTGAAGAGGATGAAATTGACTGGTTCTATGAAGCCCTACAACATTTTATAGAATTAACACCAAAAAACAATGTCCTTATCATCATGAGGGATTGGAATGCTAATGTAGGAAGCCAAAAGATAACCATATTAACAGGAAAGTTTGGCCTTGGAGTACAAAATGAAGCAGGGCAAAGGCTAATAGAATTCCGTCAAGATACTTTGATGGTCATAGCAAACACTTTTTTCCAACAACCCAAGAGACGTCTCTACACATGGACATCACCTGAAGGTCAACACAGAAATCAGATTGACTATGTGCTCTGCAGCCAAAGATGGAGAAGCTCTATACAGTCAGTAAAAACAAGACCAGGAGCTGACTGTGGCTTGGATCATGAGCTTCTCATTGCAAAATCTAGGCTTAAATTGAAGAAAGTAGGAAAAAGCACTACGCCATTCAGGTATGAACTAAATCATATCCCTAATGAATATACAGTAGAGGTGACAAATAGATTCAAGGAATTAGATCTGAATAGACAGAGTGCCTGAAGAACTATGGACCGAGGTTCGCAACATTGTATAAGAGGTAGCAACTAAAGCCATCACAAAGAAAAAGAAAGGCAACAAAGCAAAACGGCTGTCTGAGGAAGTTTTGCAAATAGCTGAGGAAAGAAGGGAAGCAAAAGAAAGGAGAAAAAGAAACCCAATTAAATGCAGAATTCCAGAGAATAGCTACCCTGTTTTCCCCAAAATAAGATATCCCCTGATGATAAGTCCAATCAGGCTTTTGAACGAATGGCAATAAGGCCAAGCGCTTATTTCAAGCTTCAAAAAAATATAAGACAGGGTCTTATTTTCAGGGAAACATGGTAGAAGAGATAAGAATGCCTTCTTAAATGAACAGTGCAAGGAAATAGAAAAAAACAAGGAAGGACCAGAGACCTCTTCAAGAAAATTGGAGATATGAAGGGAACGTTTCATGCAACGTTTCATTATAAAGAACCAAAATGGCAGGGACCTAACAGAGGCAGAAGAGATTAAGAAAAGGTGGCAAAATTACACAGAAGAACTATACAAGAACGAACTTAACATCCCTGATAACCACAATGGGGTGGTCACTGACCTCAAGCCAGACATCCTAGAATGTGAAGTCAAATGAGCCTTGGGAAATCTGAGCAACAAAACTTGTGGGGGTTACAATATTCCAGCTGAGCTATTCAAAATCTTAAAAGACGATGCAGGAAAAGTGCTACACTCAATTTGCCAGCAAATTTGGAAAACTCAACAGTGGCCACAGGATTGGAAAAGGTCAGTTTACATTCCAATTCCAAAGAAAGGCAACGCCAAAGAATGTTCAAACTATCGCACCATTGCACTCATTTCACATACCAGCAAAATTATGCTCAAAATCCTACAAGCTAGGCTCCAGCAGTATGTGGACCAAGAACTACCAGAAGTACAGGAAGGATTTCAAAGAGGCAGAGGAACTAGACATCAAATTGGCAACATACACTGGATCATGGAGGAAGCTAGGGAGTTCCAGAAAAACATCTACTTCTGCTTCATTGACTATGCTAAAGCCTTTGATTGTGTGGATCACAACAAACTGTGGCAAGTTCTTAAAGAGATTAGTCTTTAATCTTTCACATGAGGATAAAATTAAACAAATTTTGCATCATTGCAACATGAAAAATGCTAATACAGCACGCATACCCATGCAAACAGATTTTCACAACTTGGCACATGAACCAAGTCCTGAATTCAAGGATCAAACGCTTTATCGTTCAGTTTTTGGGTCGCTGTTGTATATTAGTAGTTGGACTAGACCCAACATTGCACTTAGTGTTAATCTCTTGCCTGGACACGTAGGTAAGGCAAGACAGTTTCATTGGACATGTGTTAAGAAATTATTGAAATACCTAAAGCACACTAAAAATATGGGGTTATTATTAGAACCGAAACATACTGATCATGCAGAATTATGTTGTTATGCAGATTCTGATTGGGCGAGTGATAAGAAATCACGTAAAAGTACTACAGGTTATATGATGTTCTTAAATGGATGTCCTGTTTACTGGCATGTGCGAAAACCGAATTTTGTTTCTTGTTCATTTACTGAGGCTGAATATGCTTGTGTTTCAGATGCATGTAATTCTCTAATGTGGTTTGATGCTTTGGTCACAGATATCTGGACACACCCGATTTGACCAATCACTGTGATGGAAGACAATGAATCTGTGGTTTATATTTCTGACTCACGTTTCACGGGTTCTAGGTCCAGACACATTGACATCCGTTATAAAAATATAAAACAATTAGTGAAACAAGGTTTTGTAAAATTGCAGTATGTGCCTACACATGATCAGATTGCTGATATGCTCAACAAACTTCCAGCAGCTCAGCACGAGTATCTGCGTAAGATGATGTGCCTTATTTGATGGCTATACCTGATGTCTGCTCAACTGACAAAGAAGGGGTTGTCACTGCATTATGGGTTTGCCAGCTGAGCTTCCATTCTGAGCATTACGGTAGCCTGCCTGAGAACTTTATCATGTCTCTGTAGCAACAGAGATAAGACTGGTTTCTGAACTACTATGCATGTCTACATTCTTTCTTTTCTAACTTCCTGATTTATACTTCCTTTGTTCGTCTATGTGATACAACTGCCGGTAAAATGTAGGTAGCTAGTTTTTTCTATTTTTACAATACAAGTTTATTAGAATATATTTGGGTTTTCTTTCTTTAAAGTATACAGCATGGAAAAAAAGATCCATCTATCTCTAATTAAGTGCAATTACCCCAGGGGGGAACACGGCTGATTTACGCTCCGACAGGGAGTACCAGATCATCTAATTTGTCTCTTGAGAAACCTATATGTGGGTTAAAAAGCAATAGTGAGAACTGGACATGGAATCACTGATTGGTTCAAAACTGGGAAAGGAGTCCGGCAAGCTGTATACTCTCACTCTGCCTATTTAACTTATATGCAGAGCACATCATGAGAAAGGTGGAATTAAGATTGCCGAGAGAAATATCAACAACCTCAGATTTGCAGATGATACCACTTTAATGGGAGAAAATGAAGATGAACTAAAGAGCCTCTTGATGCGGGTGAAGAAGGAGAGTACAAAAGTTGACTTGAAACTCAACATTAAGAAAACTAAGATCATGGCATCTGGCCCTCTCAATACCTGAGAAATAGATGGGGAAGAAATGGAGGTTGTTAGGATTCTATATGGTGTATATAATGTTAGAACCAGTTGTCCAG